>JAGKQI010000083.1:600000-1040899 GCA_018806915.1 Phytophthora colocasiae | reverse complement strand
ATGAGGCTAACAAGCTCTGCTTGCCAGCATCGACAAGTGCGTCTTCGCAGCTGAGAGATTAAGGTCCTCGGCTGCTTCGTCAGCAGCGTCGGGGTCCCGAGCGGATCCTGACAAGGTCAAAGCACCATTGCAGCGGCATGGCCTGTTCCTCGGTCACAGAAGGACCTGAGGAAGTGATTGGGCTTAGCCAACTACTTGCACAAGTACAGTGCTGGCTATGCGGGACTCATAAAGCCTTTGTTGGACCTTCTACGAAGAAGGAGGCCGAGTGGTGCTGGGAGCGCCAGCACCAGGATGCTGATAGCATCAAGGCAGGCTTGCAATGCGCGCCCGTCCTGGCGTTGCCGGACGATGCCAGAGTCGTTTAGCGTTGTCTGCTGACGCTTCCGACTATGCCACAATTGGCTGTGCGCTATTGCAACAGGACGATGAGGACGAGATAGGGTGATCTCGTTCCAGTCCAGGCAGCTGAAGGCTGCCGAACAGAATATCCCGTTGCGACAAGGAGACTCTTGTCGATGGTATGCCCTTGTCAAGTTCAGGGTGCAAGGCCCTTTGTAGGTCTATACGGACCCACGCGTCCTTACGGACAGCCATCCATACGCCGCACTTATCGCAGCGGATGATGGCGCGTTACGGCTGTCATTCTTCGCGGAGTATAACTTCACGCGTTTGAATACAAACCTGGCAAGCTCAACTTACGCTTGCCGACGCTTTTATCGCGCAGGCCCACGACTATGAGTTCGCTCATATTAGTCCGGCCACGACGGATCTTTACGATCGAATACGCTTGGCGTATCAGGGACGATGACGCCCTCGCCCCTATTGTTGCGGTATTTGTCCGCTGGCACGGATGCCAAGGTCGAATGGCTTACGCCTCGACAGCGGGCACGGCTCCACCGCTATGAGTGGGCCGATGGCCTGCTCCACTATCAGGTGGAGCAGGGATCCTCCGCGGGGTCGTTGTTCCGAACGACGAGAAATCTGACAGTATGATATACTTCACGAGGCACACGATGTGCCTTCGAGTGGCCACGCCGGGCCGAGAAGACCTATCATGGGGTCTCTCTGATGTTTTGGTGAGCCCACATCAGTACGAGAGTGGGTGGCCAGAGTACATCAAGACATGTAGAAACATGTCGGCGCGTAGAAAACCTGCGGGGCACAGCGTCGGCTCCGCTGCAGAGCCTGCCAGTCCCACTGGACTGCTGGAAGTCGATGAGTCTCGACTTTGTCTTCGGCCTTCCGGCCGATGACCAGAAAGAACACCGGCATTGTGGTGTTTGTATGCCGGTTGAGCAAGATGGTGCATCTTGCTCCGGTCTCTGAGACCATTACCGGGGAACAAACTGCGAAGATTGTTCCTTGATAGCGTCTTCCGCTATCACGGGTTGCCCTGAGACTGTTGTCTCTGACCGTGACCACGCGAAGTTTTACCGCTGCGTTTTGGGAAAACGCTGTTCCAACTGCTTGGAACACGGTTGACGATGTCAACGGCGGACCATCCGCCAGACCGATGGTCAGACTGAGCGCGTCAACCGAGTGGTTGAGAACGTGCTGCGAAGTGTTTGCGCTGAGGCGCCGCGCTCTTGGTCAGCGCAGCTACCTATGGTTGAGTTTGCACTCAACAACGCGGTACACGCGTCAACGGCAGGTTCACGCCGTTCTACTTGAATGGGCTTCGGAACCCCAGGTGCCGCTCACACTGGGTGGGGGCACCGCGGCTTCCGAGAGTAAGTGGGGAGAGGCTCCGGAAAGAGCTTTCCTCCCAGGTTTCCAGTGTGGAACCAGCCGCACTGCGGAAGAAGTTGACGACATTTGTCGGCAACAGGCTGAATGTAATCAGCCGGGTGCGAGATCACCAATGGCACTCCGCACAGGACAAGCAAAAGGAGTACTCAGACCAACATTGGGAGAGGAAACTTACAAAGTGCCTTATTTAATGTAGGGGACTTAGTGCTACTCGACACTAGGAACCTACCTCTTAACACTGTTAAGCTCCACGGTGAGCTTAACAAGTTTGGAAGCATCGCTTCATTGGACCCTTCAAGGTCCCTGAGTAGAGCACGGCGCTGCCTACACGATCAGCTTGCCTAAGTCGATGACTGACCCACCGACGTTTTATGTGGGTCGTCTGAAGCGGCCACCATGCAACCCTCAGGAGGTCATGCGGCCCCTCAAGAGGTTGAAGGCGGCCGCGAGAGAGAAGTGAACCTCCTCGACGCGAGGTTGAGCGTCAGGCGCAGAGCGCCCCAGGTAATAGGGAGTTTGGTGACTCCAGGGCAGAAGCCGGCCACCCCGGTGGAAGGGGTACGAGGCGGTGTGGATACACCGAGGGGCCAAGCGAGTAGGCCCCTGAGGCGCGAGTCGCGCGCGACGGCGGGGAGTACGCGTACGTTTGCGACTCCCGGCGAGACATCGTCGCCTGAAGGTCGTAGACCTCTTGACGAAGGGAGTCGAGTGAAGTGGCGCGGGTACCCTGCGTCGCAGAGTACCTGGGAGCCGATTGAGCGGCTCCAGGTTGACTGCCCGAAGGCTGTCGCGTGCTGGGAAGAGGCACGGCGGCAGCCTCGTAAGAAGTGAATCCCGCGGCTTCTTAGCCGCTGAACGGGGTTGGAACACAGGTGTATGTGTTGTTCCATACCCCGCGCTCATTGTGAGCGCTGGACTGAGAACTCAGTTCTCCAGTCGCTCCATCTGATGATGGAGCTGACGTTTGCCTACGAGGTGGGCAAACTGGACACGAAGGTCCCGGAGGCGGAGGATGTCCTCCAGGTGATCTTCGTCACGGAGTTTGTTGTACTCACTGGGTTGACTTGACTGTCAACCGGACCCATTGCCAGAAGAGGTCCTCAGCGTCGACCCACGACGCAGTGTTCTCTGGGAGAACCCATGCCGGTAACCCATGTGGGCTTGAGACCACCTTTAGTCTCAGGCTTCTTGCGAAGCGAGGTGAATTCCTTGAGGAGGAATTCGGTGCTGTGCTAGAAGCACGCACCTGGCAACAGAGAGGTTGCCTTGAAAGAGAGGTTCTTTCTAGAGACAAGGCCCCGCTCATAGGCGCCTTTGGAGTATGGCCCCCTATGAGAGGACGCATTGGGTCCTGGAGCTGCTCGAGATACGCAGCAGCTCCCGAGCTAGCGCTTGATCGCGGGCGGGTAGTATCCCGCTGGTGGGCAGAGTCCTCATCGTGTTGATGAGACTCACCTGCGACCGTTGGTGCGGTGGGCTGTTGAGCAGCCTGAAAGAGCTCTTGCTGCTCATCCCGAGATCGTTAGTGATCTCTTGGGGCTCGCGGATGAGCCCCTCACTCCTCATCAGCGTCGTCACCGTCGACGTCGTCGGGGCCGAAGATCTCTTCGAGAGCTCCCTTCTCCTTGTCATGTCTTGACAAAGAGGGAGGACTGTAACTATGACGCTTCTTGGAGTTGGTGCTGGGCACCTTCTCACTCTGCCAGAATGGCCCGGGCGCGATTCCGCGCCCTTCAGCATAGTGTCAGATGTCTGACGGGTGGTGGCGTAGTGTCGCCACCACGGCCGCTGGTGTTGTCGGGAGACTTGGACGCGGTGTGCCTTGTCTCCATGGTGCTCCTCCGTGGTCAGGAGCACCAGCCGCAGGCTTGCCCTCGGCGTCGCCGTTGTCGCTCTCCGTCTGCCCGAGTGGCTGACAAGAGTCGCTTCCTGTTCGGAAGGACTCCAGGAACCGGGACTATGGTCCTTATAAACGAACCGAGGATTCGGTCGGTTATCCAGGCGGTAGGGACAGCGAGACCTACTGCGCCTTTGGCTAGAGCTTCAGCCGTCGCAGCAGTGCTGCTGGGCGAGCTAAGAGCCCTGGAGGCCACATCGGTGGCCTCATGAAGCCATCGAAGCCTTGCCGCGAGGCTTGGCTGGCTTGGAAGTTGGCTTTGCAGCCTTCTTCCGTGAAGACGCTTGCGCGTCTGGGTTTGCACCCTTTGCAGACATGTTGCTGGGCTTCAAGGAAGCCTGGTACGCGTTGGCAGTGCGCCACTGTGCTCTGTATGAGAGCAGAAGCCGCAGCGACTAGAGCTGGCGGCAGGTCGATCAATTTCGACATTGAAGAGAGAAATGTGAAAGGGATTTTCTCTCTTCTCTGAGTTGGACGAAGTCGAATCTAAGTGGGGGGAGAGATGTAACGGGGTTACATTGAAGAGTGACTTTAGTCACTCTTCCGAAGTGGATACATTTGGTTGTGTCACACATCATTGGTGACACGTGGCAGGAATGGCTCCGCAGCCACCTATCACCTTCTATATAGGTTACACTATAGATATCTTTTAGTTTTGTATTGCAGGCCAGAAGCTAACAAGTATCTATAATATATTGAGTCTTAAATCTACCCCTAGAAAATCTTTAGTTAGTCTCCCCAAGTCTTTGGGGACCGAGTGAACTGCCGTTCACTAGGAGTTGAAGTATACTCAAGCCTTCCTCTGTGTGAAGTGCTGTGCATGACCCCCCGTAAATCACAAGAACATGGAAAGCATATTTCAATCATCCGGAAGTTTATTAAGCCTGGGTAAGTTTTTTTACTTGTATTGAGTTATGGAAGGACATTTTCTAAAAACTGTTTCTACAGCACTACAATTGCTCCGATATGTTCGCACGACCTACGTGACTGAAGAAGAGAAAAACAAAACAGGGCACCCAGGCTACGTACTCTATAAACAACCCCAAGCTAGCAGACACTTGAGTTACAACCACAAATATGTCAACCACACCGAAAACTACGTCAACCCAGAAGATGGTACGCACACAAACACTATACGAAGGCCTGTGGGAAATTCATATCAAGCGCCATATCAAGAACATGCGCGGTACATGAAAAAATCCGAGATTGAACGGATACATCGACGAGTACATATGGAGATGCTGGTATTTCCCTAAGAAGGCGTCGACAGCTCAGATCATGAGTGGGTTAATGCAGCTAATTCAAAAACACGGTTCATAATTTGTCTCTAATTATGGAATGGTTTTTTATAATTATTTCCTTTTTAAATCCAACAAGTTAGTTATTCTGGTTTTTGGGGGTTTTTCGGTTTGTTTATTCAGCTGGCGTCACTGAGCAACCTCCGTGTGTGGATCAGTGCACTAAAATCTCTAGAACCATTGATCAATACGGATGTTAGATGCTCCAGCTGTTTGAACGTTGCTATTCCGCAGCCAAGCTCGCAAGTTTAGAAGATACCACCATCGTCTCTACAAGTTCATTTTCCATTTTTCCAGGATGGGACGGAAACCAGGAGGGCATTTGGCTTCACTTCACGCCTCATGCTGCCAGCCCGAACAAGTCTGCTCGTGCTGCATGCACCCATTGTATGGAAAAACGACGTCTTGCGACTACCAAGAACATGACAAGTCATCTACAAACCTGTCCCCAAGTATGGCTACTTCTATCGGACGTTTGGCGGAGTATTTGAACGACAAAGTGGGTGGCCGGGCATGGCGGAGTCCATCGTTTTTCGCAATTGGAAGCCAGAGTCATTCCCAAGCATCTCTTGAGAGGAGCAGAGATGCGCTCGACCTAAATTTGCTGCTGCAGTGCACAAGACAGGAACAGAGTTTTCTCTATTTGACTATGCCGCCTTTAGAGAATTTTTCGATCTCTTGAATCCTGTATATTCACCTCCGAGTGCTGCTGAACTGTCAACAACGCATTTCTCACTGACACTCGACACGGAGTACTATAAGTTGTAGCCCACGTCCACCTGGTACATCCCCACAAACATAAAACTTTGAATTAGAGATTTACTTGCTACACCTCCAGGAGACTACTTGCTGTCCAAATGCTTACCGTGGTTAACTCAGCCGCTGCTCTTTCTTGCTCTTGTCTCAATGGTTAATGAACCAGTCGCCCGATAGAAGACCGTTTTTAAACCGGTTTTCAACCGATATTTTTTCCGAGTAAAAAACCAACCAATCTATATCTCTAATACAAACTTCGTTTGTCTGTCAAATTTCACAATGAAAGTTGACAATAGCAAAAACCGGAGCTCTCCTTTTCAATAGACAGCGCTGTATTAAAATAGAGCGCGGAGCTTTATTCGGTATTATACGTTAGTTACTCGACCCCTGCATGGCAAAAGAAAGGAAATTACAATTATGACCACTTCACAAAACGCTGTGGACGATGTGGAACCAGGCGTTGCGGCGCGTTGTGCACGCCGAAGAGCAGCAACAGGCAGATCGACGACAGCAGCAACTAACACAGGCCTCTTCCACAGTGTCTAGCGCGTCGAATACCGCTGATACGAGCTCTGAAACCCCCGTAGAAGCTCCGCAATCTGCGTCAGAAAGTGGTGATACCCAGAATGTATCGGAGGTTAATGGTAATGGAGCACTGGAAGCTGCTAATGAAGCTGCATATGCCGAAGAAATGGAAGACGACGATGACTACCTGCAGAAGCACTTACTGTCGCGACCCACATCGTCCTGGAGCTTCCTCGAAGACACACAACAAGCGAATTGTCTGGCGCTGAATCCTCCTATGACGCTCATTGCTGTGGGCGAGCGCGATGGCCGCGTGACTATTTGGGACAACACTAGTATCCGTGTGATCACACGAGAGCTGGACCCCACACTCATAGCTATTGAGTCTCTAGAGGAGAAGGTTGATGGGCTGGATATATCCACTACTAAAACTAATGATGCAGCCAAGAATTCTAAGCCAGATGCAGATGAATCAGTGGAGAATGATGACGCATCTGCAGAAGAAGAGGAAGATGGTGGATCAGTGGAAGAAAACGAAGCAACAGAGGAGGATGACGAGGCAGACGTTGAAGGTGGCAGTGATGTGACCAAAACAGAGGATGAAGAAGATACCTCAGGAGGCGGAGCTGTGTTGACGCTATCAGATCTTAGAGTGGTGAAGACAGCACTGAAGGTGGTCTCCCAGTGTGCGTGGTCCTGCAATTCACGATGGATTTTTGCAGGATGTGAGGAGAAATCCACGCGAAGAGCAGGAGAAAGCTCTCTGTGTATGGGATGTTGAGGCAGCTACGCTCGTTTCGGCATTTCGATTTGACGGTACGATCACCGCCTTGAGCCCACACCCTTGTGACCCAAAGATACTTGTTGTAAGCTATTGGAACTCTCCCCCGGTACTGCTGGATGTCGTATCTGGAGAACGTAAGGAGCTCGGAAGTGTTCCACTAGAAAGAACTTCTGCGGAGGTTGCTCAGCCCACGCCACAGAGCAACTCAAGACATCCCTGTTCTTGCTTCCCTGTGCGAGATATGGACGTTCTGGAAAGCGGATTTACTGCGCTACGTCCAAATCAACGTTGGCTATACTTAGTGCTTCGACTTTGCAGTGCCTCGACAGCCTCAAGCTGACCGTGATCATACAGTTTGTGGATCTATGCGTAAACTTGCGTGAAACGGCAATGTATTGTGTAACGCCAGCTCAGAAGGGAATTCATGAGTTTGTTATGGCCTCCGCCATTGAACCTGCAACTCCAGGAGACAGCTCTGTTGAGAGTACCTGCAACCGCGACTGAGGAGCATCCACTAGGTCTGCGCGAGGTGGCACTACATTCAACCGGTGCGAAGTACGATGCACCCTGGGCTGTTTTAACTGCTTCAGTGGTGGGGAAGGAGTTCGTGGTCGGCACGCCAGTAGTGCGTCATCGGCACGTAGAGTGAAAACGGTTTATTTACGTGGCACCGCGCCTCTGCTCATCGACGGACAACAGCTCAACACAACGTAGGAGTGAAAGATGGCGTGTTAGCGTTGGTTTGGGACCGCATGAGGCAAAAGCGTCTTGGCGGTTTCTACCAAGCGGAGCTTTCCACGTGATTGAGGAGCAATTTACGACAACATGGCCAGGAGCAATGTATCAGCAGGCTTCCGTCTTATCACTGATAACGGAAAGCTACATCTGGACGTGTTTGACCGCGACGCAGAAGAGCGAAAACTCGAGAGGAGAAGCTCACCGAAGCTGCGCGAAGCATGTCCCCGTCAGACGTGTTCAGTGTACAGGGACCGTCAGTGGAATTTCTAGTGAAGGTGACGATGCTGGTACCTCACTTCCGCAAATGAATTCAAAAGCCTTGCTACACCCCAGCCATCCCGATTGCGTATTACTACCACAGACAGCATCTCCACCAGCTCCATGGAATTCGCCCTACAACGAAGACAAAGCACTTTGGTCTCAGTCAAAGCGTTTTTGAGCCGCTTAAAGGCGCTCTGGGCGGCGAAGCAAAAGCCAAGCAATTCGCGAAAGTCCAAGAGCAGCAGCAAGAAACGGCGACGCAGATAGACGTGATGTACATGCAATTGCACGCGTTTTCGCTGAGAGCTGGCAGGTAATTCATGAACCGATGTGAAATAACCTGCAAATTATCGGTGTTGCTGTACTGGCAACGTTTGTTTGTACTGTAGCGCAATCTCCAGCCGTCGGAGCGATTGTGTCAGTGCACAACTGCGTAAGGCGTCCTCCTTGCTGCTACATGTAGTAGCTCTCACACTTGTGTGCTGTTCTCCCTCAGTGTCCGTTTCACGGCTTGTACGTATGTCGGATTGACGATGCTCCATCATGGAAATTCGAGATATCTGCAACCCTCGGAGGACTATCGAATCGACCTGGAAACGACGGTGTGCCGGCGTTTTTCGTGGACTAACTGGGCTGACACTGAAAGAGAACTGTTGCTGTTGAGCAGGTGTGATATCAGTTTCTGAAATATCGGTTGAGCGCAGACGTTCGGATTTTCGTGCTTGCTCCCTCGCAGCTCGACTTCCTTCTCGTGATTGTCTTTTATCGAGTTGCAACATCGGTAAAACTGGAGATTCGCTGACTGGGATATCCACCCGTACACAGGACGATGAAGTTGACACATGCCCTGTCCAGCCGCAGCGAGAGCAGGTCAGTTTACTGCGTCGCTGAGTTGCCAATGTTAGTCGGACAACGTGCTCGGGACCTTCGCCAGTAGATCGTTTGCGTTGGGCTAAAGCTGTGGCTCTCCTCAGCTCGTACCACGATTTGCGGTGAGCGATCCACTCGTGAATGAGCTTCCGTGTTGATGATTCCTGTGCCAAGACCATGAGCAGCACCGTTGGCGGTAACGCGTAGGCTCGTGCACCGTTCACTGAAGTCACCGCGCAGTATCTGTCAAATGACGTCTCCAGGTGTAAAGTCTCCGCCAAGCCAACAGAATCATGAGCCTGCAGAAGCTCCAGCTCCAAATCTGCTTCCTTCCGCCCATGACGGTCTGAACCGAGTGTAAGTTGTCCAGATTTTACGATGAAGACTGTCATAACCAGAGTCATGTGTGCTGCTAGAAAGCGTCGAGACGATTCTGTCATTGTCCGGAAGAGAAAGATGTTGCGTAGAAGCACTTCAGCTTCTGGTGCAAAGGAGAACGGAAAGGTTGGTGGCAAACAAACAGTGCTATCTTGATGCTGGCGTTGGAGCTGCTGAACTACAACATAAGGCAGGCACAGCACGTTGGTATGAGCCACCTCGCGGAGACCCAGAAAATTACGCTGTCGTGCACTTTCCGCCGCCACAGTAGACAGAGAATCACAGCTCTCGTAATTTGATGACAGGATGCTCGATGAATCCTTGCACTCCTGTGGAGATCCTGGTCGTGGTTGATGGAGTTGAGCGTGTCTTGCTATCTGGTAGAAGAAGAGGTCGGAACGAGAGCCGACAGTGGCCATTAAGCAGGAAGTACACACTCTCGGTTCGGGTGATACCCTCGGTCGCGATCGTGATGGAAAGGTAGGAAGTCGACGGAAGAGTGCGGCGATGTAGGAGACTCAAGTTGTTTGTTGGTTAGCAGGTAAAAGTGAGAATGATAGAGAACTGAAGCTGTGAACTCGAACTACATGTAGGGCTATCCCCTTGGTCTCCTCTGTGGTGGTCTTAATGAGTAGCTGGAGGCCACGATCGCACTCGTTGCCTGTCCTCTCCAGCTGGATTAAGAAATGAGCATGCGCAGTAGATGTTTCCCCCGTCCGTCGCTCTCTTCTGGACGCATATCTCGCCGGAGTAGTGCTTGCACGAATTTGATGTTAACACTCCCCTCGAAGCATGACTTGTGAGGCGAAGCATGCTGCACATTCGTCCGAAAATGATGCGATCAGTGGCTTTCGTGAAGATATCAGCAAGCTGCTGCTGAGTCGGGCAATATTCTACTTGAACTTTCTTGCTTTGTTGGTGATTGCATCCCGGATGAAATGATACTTGATGTGTAGGTGGCGGGTGCGCTGCGTGGTAACTGCGTTCTCCATCGATTTTATCGCTGACTGGTTATCCACGCGAAGAAGAAGTTTGTCGGTCTGCTGCATGAGCCCGAGCTCTTGGAAGGTTGGCGAATCGCGATGCCAGTCTTGAACAGCAGAGCACGCGGCAACATATTCCGCTTCCATAGTTGACAGGGCCACAGTAGTTTGCTTCCGCGACGACCATGAGATGGTCATGCCGTTGATCTGGAGAACTGAGCCACTCGTTGACTTTTACGCACTTGACGAATCCGCCAGCCCAGTTTGCGTCAGAGTAGAAATGATCGGCTGTAATTTTGATGCGATGCCGTTCCCAAACTTGTAAAACAGCCCAACGTCGGTAGTACCTCGCAGGTACCGGAGAATTCACTTTACCCCGTTCAATGCACCAATGTTGGGCACGAAACAAAACGAGAGAGACAGTTGGTCGCAGTGGCGATGTCGGGACGCGATGCAGTTTGATATCCAGAGCAGGCTGCCAATCGCTTCACGGTAGAGTGTGGTGTTCTCGAAACCGGGTCCCCGTTCTCCTCGAAGAAGCGATGGTTGACGTCCATAGGGGTCCGAAGCCGCTTTGCACTGGTCCATCCCCATTTTTGCGAGAGCAGATCAGCGTGAAAGTCTGCTGCTGGTGAATAGTGATTCCATCCGTAGAGTAACCAATCCAGATCCCAAGGCACTTTTGAGCGTTGCCGGGTCCTTGATATCCAAATCGCTCGGTGAGTTTCGCCATCACTTGATCAGATATAGTCGGATTCTGACTCACGATCAGGATGTCGTCCCACGTAAAGCCCCAGAACACAGAGTGCGCCGTGGTACCAAAGGAAGTAAAAGGCAGGGTCCATGCGAGATCTCTCGAAGCCCTGTGCTTGTAAGAATGAGATCGATGAGCTCATTCTGCAACTTTCCACTTTGCTTTAAGCCGTACAGCCCTTTTAGTAGTAACCATACGCGATGGTCGTTGGTGCCCCTGTTGTTCCAGATGGGTTGGCCTAAGATATATCAATGGTTTGTCCAGGGCTGACTCTTAGAAGTACGCATTCGGCACCGTCACTCTTGGCGGACGCTTTTGACCTTCCAGATACGCAGCTTAGCATCACAATGAATCGTAAACTCCGAGATCTTCAAAACAGGCGCGAGAATGTGGACTCGAAATCGACACCGTACCTCTGGGTAAATCCACGTGCCACCAAGCGGGCTTTGAAACCGCTCCAGCTTCGCCGATACTATTGAATTTCATCTTGCTTAGACCCATTTAGACGTGACGATGTTGAAACTCCGTCGGGTGCTTCGACCAGTTCCCAGGTGCCATTGGCAGTGTCCAGCTCAGCAAGTTCCTTGGTCCATGGCGGCTTTCCACTCGGCCCAATGCTTGCTTCGCTTTGCCTCTGCCACTGACTGAGGTTCCTTTTTTATACGGTCCGAGGCCTTAATTGTCATCATGGCGTACGCAGGTACTTGCAAAGGTGTCGATGAAAAACGACTGTAGCGGCAGCTCAAAGTCCAGTGAGTTTCACTGTGCTCATACGCCTTTCCAAAAGACACGTCGGAGGACTCCAGCGCGGGATTGGCCGTCCGAAGTCGTCAGGAACTCCGACTTACATCATCTTCTTCACTTTGTTCGTTGCATTCTCAGCGTGCCTTCTTGCTCTGTAGCTCGAACAGAAGTATCAGTGCTGGTGGTGCTTGCGTCGGAGTGCTCGTCGTGCAAAGCTTACGGAGTAATTCTCTCTGCTGTAAGGGGTCCTGTATGTCCAGCTTATCGATGTTTTTGGACGTCAGGGCTGGTGATATAAGAAGCGCTTTTGGTTCTTGGAATTCAGAAGCCGGTAGCCTTTTTGGGTGGTCGAGATGCCAAGCACAATGGCTTTCGGCACGTTTCTGCAGGCTTCGACCGGACTTTCGAAGGCCACGAATACCGTGCACTTAGACCCAAACTTAGGAGTATGTGGGAGACGCGAGGATGTTTTTCCGGTCAGCATCGACCGGAGACTTATAGTCGGCGTTTGCTCTGGATTGCCGGGACCCTATTGCGGATATAGGAGGCGTAAAGCACAGCGTCTCCCAGTAGCGTTGAAGAGGCAGTGGACGACGCCCTAGGAGCATGGAGCGTGCGGGAGTTCATCAGAGTCCCAGGTGGAAGCGCTCAGCTTTCCCATTGGACGCGGACGTGTCTGGCGTGCGGGTGGTCTGCAGCCCGGATCCCATTCCGACTGGCATATTCTTTAAACAGCGAGTTCAGAAACTCTCCCCCGCCATCGGTACTGGAGGACCTTGATCTTGAGAGTCGTACTGCCGCTGGAACTCATTTGCAAAGAGGTAAAAATTTGTCGAATGTCTCGTCCTTTGTGTGCAACACAGGAATACTTCTGGTTGTAGTTAGACGCATGGTCAGCTATGGTTCAGTACATGACGATGGCCATTGCGATCGGGCTTCAGGTCCACCTTCAGGTCCATGCATATCACCGCGCCAGAGTTCATCCGTTGGAGCCGAGTCCGAGAGTATCCTGGGTGGGCTGCGCGTTCCGAGACTGCTTGCCCTCCGCGCAGGCCATGCAAAAAGGTAATGCTTTTTTGTTTGCAAGCTCGACACCATTTGCCAGATTGTTGTTCACCATTCGCAGCAAGTCCTGGAAGTTAACGTGGCCGAGTCTCTCGTGCCACTGCTGCCAGCGAGTCCTTTTTCACGTTGACGAAAGAGTGCCTGCGCGTCAGAGCTTCGTGGAGTGCCCATTGTTGCCGCGTTAACTTTGACCCCAGAGACCTCCTCGCTCCGGTAGCTTCACCGATCGACGGTCCCGTATCCGGCGAGAGAAATGTACACGTCTCTGCAAAGCATGAAACGGAGTCCACTCGAGACCGGAGCCGGCGACAACGACAGTAGATTTCTCCCCGACTTGCTCACAGTAGTACACGTTTAGTAAGTAAAATACTGCGCTTGATTCCGCCGACTGTAGTCTGGAGTAGAGCGAGTTCCCCCTTGAGCGAAGACGTGATTGTTTCAGAGTTCGCGACCTTGATATGAAGATTAGTTTGCAGGTGGTCCACACCATTAAAATAACAGGTTTCGGTCTGGTGCACAGGTGGTGTGTTTGCACCAGAGCTGCAAGAATCCACTCTGGAAGCTGGCGGGAGCGGCCGGGATATTCGCGGCTTACTCGGGCTGCAAGCCACAAGTGGCCTTCTTCACTGCATCGTTGCTGAGCAGTGTCGGTATTCGTGGTAGTAGCGCGCTGTGAGCTTGACCTTGGCGTTTCACTGCAGCCTTTACCTTCTTTTTGGGTCCGGACATGTGCCGGGCTCCGCGGTGGCCTTCCTCGTCACAAACATAGCACACTAGATTTCCCAGCGGGCTTTGCCGACGCGACGTGAGCTTGACCATTGGTGTTACGCGAGTTCTGTTTGTTGCTGGCTCCGCGCGGCTGGTTCTCCTGGTGATGCCCATCATTCCGTTTCTTGTCCGGCTGCTCGGAGGAGGGTTGAGCTCGTGCTGGCTGGCCTCGCTTCCGCCCGTCGCCGCGTAGGTCCACTAAGAGCGACAGGATGCGATCAGCTTCCAACAGGTAATTAATATTTGAGCGGTCGATCTGAGCGGTTAGGGTATTGGACAATTCCGGACAAGCATTTGCGCAGAACGTCTCCAGCAACAGCAGACTGTGATCACCTGTCATGAGGCGATTGACATACTTCAGGTAGTCGAGGTATTCAGTCCACGAGTCTTGTGGACGCTTGGAGGACGTCAAGCGTTTGTAAAGCTGTACTTGGTTCAGTTTGCACCCAAACTCTGCACAGAGCTTAGCCTTGAAGTCGATGTAGTTAAAGTCCGCCTTTTCTATGCGCCACTGCGTCACGTTTGAGTGGAAGAATCGCGCGGCTTTGTCCTTTAAGTTAACCAGCACAGACGCCTTGATCTGCGAGGTCCAAGTAGAGTGGTTGAGGAGCGACTCGGTGGAGATCGCTTGCTCGTATTCAAGGATAAAATCCTCGAACCCGGAACCGAGGCCAGGGTATACCTCGTTCCCGCCAAATTTACGGCATAGTACGTCCTTGATTTTAGGTGTCGTACGTGTAGGTGCTTGCTGGCCAGGTGGCGCTGCGGTTGCACCGGCTTTGAACGCTTCCAGCTTGGATTTGAGCTGAGAAATCTCAGCATACAGCTCAGGCGTCGCCTTTGCGTGGGCCCTTAGCTCAGCTAGCTCTGCCTGGAGCTTCGGTTGCGCGGCGGCCTGTCTGTTCATCATCTGGGCAAAGTCTGCCCTCATCTTCTCGAGCTCTCCAGCCATGTGGGTTGCAGCAGCGGCTTGCTGACGCAGCTCAGCGACTTCTGCTCGCAGGTACGCAACCTCAGCACTCCCTTGATCACGTGGGGGCTCCGATTTCATGGGTTGTTCGTAGGCGGCATCCTCCAGCTCTTGTTCAAGGTTTCGTTGTGCTGGGCGCTTCATTTCTTCGTTCGGATTCATATCTCCAGATGGGTAGCCTGGACGCTGTACGACTGCAACAAGTTGAAGTTGTCACACGTCGCAGATTCTCACACGTCGCAGGAATCAGGTATCAGATATCCCGGGGATCAGGTATCACAGGGATCAGGAAACGCGGGTATTCGGTTTCGATAGTCTTCAATACAGCCGGGTCGTAGGACTTGTTCACTCTTTAGTGCGAGTCGTGACTTGGGCTCATAACCTGATGGAAAGGTAGGAAGTCGACGGAAGAGTGCGGCGATGTAGGAGACTCAAGTTGTTTGTTGGTTAGCAGGTAAAAGTGAGAATGATAGAGAACTGAAGCTGTGAACTCGAACTACATGTAAGGCTATCCCCTTGGTCTCCTCTGTGGTGGTCTTGTGAAGTAGCTGGAGGCCACGATCGCACTCGTTGCCTGTCCTCTCAGCTGGATTGAAATGAGCATGCGCAGTAGATGTTTTCCCCGTCCGTCGCTCTCTTCTGGACGCATATCGCCGGAGTAATGCTTGCACGAATTTGATGTTGCAACACTCTCCTGGCGTCGCTGAAATCACTGTCGCGTATTGGAGAATGAGCCCCCACGCTTCTTCGCAGTCTGCAGATTTCTCTTCAACTTTACTGCTGTCAAGTGCGTCTTTGATGTCACCAAGGTCGATACAAGCTTGTTCCTGGACAATGGCATCTGACGAAATATCTTCCTTGTGCTCTGCACCGATCATACGCAAAGCTCGGAACGTGTGTAAGAGCTGCGGGAAATGGCGCGACTGCCATTGTCGGAATTCACGACAGCTTTTGGGTCTTTTCTTCTTTCACGACTATCGTCTGGGTCTTGCTGCAGAAGGTTGAAACTTTCCGAGTCGCTGAAAGGGTCAAATGCTATGGACTCGAGTACTGCGCGGCCTCCATGTGGAGTAGCAACTCTAGCAATTGATCCCTGTGGTCTAACTGGCGGGACCGCATGGATCGTTTCTCGATTGGTACTGATCAGCGAAGTGGAAGCAGCTCGCGAACGCGGTTGAATCACGGGCGTTAACTCATGTGTTCTCAAACGATACCTACCCGAAGGCACTATCGGTGCCGTATCACCTCAGACATCTTCCATACCGTCAAAGAAGAATACACTTTAAGCTAAATCCAGCAATGAGTTGTTTCATGTTTACAGACTCGAAAGCCTAAATACAGATAGAGATTGCTAACAAGTCGATGCTTTCGAGAAAATCATATTTTATTCGAGTGGGTTATGGCTGTAAGACCTCGTCCACCCGGCACTTCTTAACTAAAGTGTCTCTCATGCAGCTAGTAGATGCGGACTTGGAGCGTAAGTACTGTAGTTACTTCTTGCCTCCTTTCTTGCCGCCCTTCTTGCCACCCTTCTCCTCCTTAGGAGCTGTACAAAAAGTATCAGAGATCTGCATACTCACATTTATCAGCAAACAACGATAACTCACCGTCCTTGGCGGCGGTCTTCTCCTCCTTCTTATCCTTGTCCTTGCCCTTGCCCTTGCCCATAATTGACGAGTTTTTGAAGCTTCTTGGAGATGAACTTGAGCTCGAGGCCGGAAATTCGGGAATGAGCACTAGCAACAGCCAGCAGTAAGAGAAAGCGGCGGTTGCTGACCGCTTCCATTTTATAAGAGCCGTCCGTTATCAGTTTTGGGGTAACGGTCCAATTTCCGAAACGGTCGAAATCACTTGATTTTGTATGGTCCTTTTCGATCTTGAAGCGTTCGCCAGTTGAAGTGACTCATTTTGTGCCGTAAACTGACCAATCACAATCGTAGTCGGTGGTGCTAGCCATCTTGCACCATCCAAAGGTAACCGCTATACTACTTGTGCACTCCAAGCTTGCTGCCACTGGAGCTGAAGGTTGTTGAGTGCCTCTCCAAGAGCTTGAACAGCCTCTTGGCTGCTCGAGTTGAGGCGAAGACCAACAGGACGCTTCGGCATTCCTTCATGAACTCAGCGACATATGTGCGCGTGCTGTCAAAGTAGCAGCAGGTCCAAGTGGCCATTTGCATCTGACTCGTCGACATTTCCCTCGGTTTCGTCTGCTTCAACGCCTCCGCTTTCTTGTGACTGTACACATACACTTGCGGATCAACGCGACTCCAGTCCGAGGCTTTTATGACGTCGACTGACTATAGATTCCTCTGTCAAACCAGTTAACACTCCTGGTCCAGAGTCATCGTACTCGAGCAAAGGAGCCACCAGGTTGACAAAGTCCAGCATCAGCTCCGTCTGAGCTGCCACGACTCCCTCAGTAGCGTTTCCATCAATTTCCTCACTTAAAGCCTTGATCTCTCCAGCTAATTCCTCCACTGTGGAGCTGAAACGCGTCTGCACTTCATTGGAGAATGCGTAGTCACCGCCGTAAAGTACGTCATTTGAGTCCACTCCATTCAGACGACCAGGAAGCGACCTCTGTCCCCACAAGCCATACAACTGGACCAGCATCAGCAGTACACGCACTTTGGCAACTCCAGCTTCGAGGCGAAGTGAGATTGAGGACGAGCTCTGTGGTATCCACACCATCCGCTCCAGTACAGCCTTGCGTAGTGCAGTCACAAAGTAGAATGCGTCATCGTCGTTAAGTGAGGGAGCGTACACCAACACGCTCATCATATGAGCGATTACTTGAACGATCTGGTCGGTTGCAGAACTAGAACTAGTGATACCCACAGCTCCAAACAGTCCGACAGTAGCACGGTTTCCACTGTGATAAGCTGAACGTTCACTTCGACTAGCAGGTTGAATCGCGGTTGGATCGAGATCTGCAAGTAAAACGACAGCAGCTTTCACCAGTGCATCCATCTGCGGGATACAGTTCGTCACCAGAGCTACGTTCGCCGCGGACACCAGGAGCTGCAGCTTTTCCAGTGTAGCTTCAATCGACGGAATTGTAATGTGTGCGAACGCCAAGCACGACTGAATGAAGTTGCGTCGAGCATGAACACGTTTCTTGCCTCCGATCACCGACGCGGCACTGCTAATACGTTTGTGAACGTGCATTGCTAGTCGCAGCACCATCGTAGACAGCAGAACTTGGATCGGCTCCAGTTTGTAAAACGCGCGACGGCATTCCGTGTACAGCATCAACAGCGCCTCCTGTTCTTCATCTTGCGCACGTTCCAGATCCAGTGTCATTGACGTATCCGAGACGTGTGATAAATGCTGATATATCGGTTGGCTTCAGCACGCTCAGATGCAGTACTGAGAGAGTCGAGAGCATCATGTACGCGACAGCAAACAACCAGAAGGGTGTGAGCCACTGCAGCTTCTGGGCCAATGACATGAAGTCGCAAAGAGCCAGACCGGTTGGATGACTTTTTCATACTCCCGCTAACGAACGCCCGCAACACTTTCTTCGCAACATCTACGCTCGACTCCCGCTTAAACATACCCATTAGCGCCAGGAACGCATTAGACGGGATGAGCTTCGACAGGAACTCGTAGTGCTGTTTGGCACCGAAAACCACGTTTTCAATGAGCGCACCAAGCAAATTGTACGTCTTTGCAGTAAGTTCGTCGGGTGTTGCAGCATTCAGATGACGAACTATATCCTTCAGTAGAATGAGAGCTTCTCGATGCTGTCAAAAGCAACAAAAAAATCACCTCGTTAGCATCAATACTGTCAGCGTGAATCGATACAAGGCCTACCGAAAAATGAGCGACAATGAGCTTCATGTAAGCTGCTGAGCATTCCATGTACTGCGTGATATCTTCTTGAGACGTAATGGACGACCAGGAATTATTCAAGAACTGCAATTTGCCGCCTGGTTCGTTTTCCGCAATCATCGGCGCGTTGCTCAGCTGAACCGCTACGAGACTGTACAGGTGACACTTGGAAACCAAAGAAGGTGACGCGGTGCGGATCAATTCCAACATCTCACTAGGTGTCGACGCGTAAAATGGACCAAAACACTCACATAAATGTTTGAGAACCATGGAGCTGTTGGAATATTCTTGATAATGCGCCACCAGAGTGTCGAAAGTGACTTGGGAGGCCCCAGGGGCAGCACATTTAACGAGCCACTCGACGGCCGGTGAATGCAGCGCCAGATACTCATCATAATCCATTTTGTGAGTCAGTAACCATTGCTCCAATTTGTTTTGTCGGAACCAGTTGAACGCGTAAAAGTAGTCAAACAAACTGCTGCTTACGACGACCGTCTGCTCTGCCGGAGAGGTGGCACCAAGAAGCTCGGAGCTGGTTAGCGCCAAGTACAATCGCGCGTACAACGCAACCATCGGCTCCCCGACACCTCTACAATGGCCACAACGCAATGTTAGAAGCACATTTTCGATAACAATCAATACAAAAACCCCGTACTTGATCATGTTTGACAGTCGTGCTACGATCTGCGGATATTCGCCATCGCAAAGAAATCGATAGCATCCAAACAACGCTATCTCGATATAAGCTGGGGTAAACAACACACACAATTGTTAGTTAAACCAAATGGGGCACCAATTTTACTACCAAGCACGAACATTCAGGGGGGAAGAAGTTCGCGGATACAAGCTGTCTTGTAAAACCAATTGCGACACGTTTCTGGTGGCTTGGATATTGATGTCGGAGCCTCATGGAGAATTTTCACCAAGTGGTTCCAGGAGAGAGGCTGGTTGTTTCTCATCTTCCGATGCTCTTGTGTGAATTACGTCTCAAATACGAGTCTCTCCAAAGACATCCAGCACTTCACTCACCAACGCTACACAAAACACGCAAGAGGTACAATTGTGGTGAAGTATCCGTGTCTGCGAGTAACTTCACGCACTTAATCCGGCAAATACGGAGCGCCTTTCTACCTTATGGTTTTGTTCCCAATTCGAGATCAGCCAGCTTCTCCATCTCCTTCACTTTCGCCTTACATACTGACTTTGGGAGATCTCAATACTAGTCTGCTCGTCTTGTGTAGATGACAAACTGTTATTATCCTGGTCTCTTTCAATTGTTCCAGTCGAGCACGCGTCTTCTTAACGACTGACGCCTCAGCAGAATCTTCCGCCTTTTGGTATTCACTCTTAGAGACAAACGATATCTCGTTCTCGAGGTCATTCACTTCAAAGCATGCTCGCTTTGATCTTGAACGTGTGGTCTGCATACTTCGCCAATAGTCGATCTGTGTGTTGCTTCCACTTAAAGTTCACCTGTATTGGGTATTGCAGCAGCTTTTAGTGATCTAACATCCCCTTGGTACAATGTCAATTGACGGCGTTTTCGAGCGTGTAGGCTCAGATTCCGCGGTTTTTACGTCTGTAGAACTTCCAAGAACTCCCAGCGGGTCCACGTTCTCCATCTTGCAGTACTACAAGCTCTGAGTGATATAATACCACCGCTTTTCCTCGAAAAGGAGTCTCCAAGAGCTGAAGTTGCAGAAGTAAGCGGAGAGTGCCACTTCAGCCCCGGGAATCACTGATACAGCCAGGTTCGAGGACTCGAAAAAGTCGACGTAAGAGCCAACGGATGCGTCTCTTTCGCTGTTAATCCTCGTGGTGCTAGATCATGACATGATCGAGGTACCTGACGCTCTCAATGCGCCATTTAACCGTTGGGGCCCCAACTGGAGCCTCTCTCGCTCGAAGCCATCTCGTCATCTATGGAGCTCTTCGCTTTTTGAAGCTAAGAAGAAATCGGATATGTTCGTACTTAATCGGAGCATAATACATTTCAATCATTGGATAGTAAATGCGGTCAGTTTTGACCAATTGGTGAATATAAATTCGAATTGAACTCTGGAGTCCGCGCCACGCAGGTTTGCTGGACAAATAAGCGATTTAACCCCCTTCAGCGTAGCCGTCTGGAAGCCCTCCCCGCGCTACCGACAGGTAATGTGCAGCATATATCACTGACTTCATATAGAGGAGAAGTTACACGCTTGCAACGTAGCGTTTTGCGTCTCTCTGCTTCGTTATACAGACAGATATAGTCAAACTTACCTAACTGACTTTTCAAGTAATGTTCAGGAACATTTGTCCACAGCACAACTCAGTCATGTTTGGGGCTACAGCAGAAGTAACTTTCAGCCCGCAGCTGAGTGGTTTTTAGCTTTGGAGCAGGTGCAGCAGCTGCACCTGCCGCTTCTGGGCAGCTTTAGCTTTGGAGCGACACCTGCCAGCTCCAGCGGCGGCTCCTGCATACGGCCGGAGTGATTCGGCTTCGGAGCTGCTGCACCTGCAGCACCAGCTGCTGGCTCCGACGGAGTTTCAGCTTTGGTGCTACTCCACCGGCGACGAGCACGGCAGCCCCGGTGGCGTCTTCAGTGATTTTCGTTTGGCGCGACTCCTGCTGCCGCTCCTTGCAGCGATCTTCAGGTTTTTCATTTGGTGCTACTCCTGCTGCGGCTCCTGCCTTGCTGAAGTTCAGGCTTCAGCTTCGGTGGTACCCAGCGCAAGCCCCTGCAAGTGGTAGTGGTTTTAACTTTTGGAGGAACTGCGTGACTGCACCTGCTGCGTCGAGTGGATTTAATTTCGGTGGAGACTGGTGCGTGCCCCTGCTGCTGGTAGCACAGGATTTAGCTTCCGGCGGGACGGCAGCACCAGCCCGCCAGTACGACGCCATCCGTTTGGATTCGGTAAGAGTTCTACAGCTGCAGCGGCGACAAGCGCGACGACAACTGGCTTTGGCTTTGGTGCTAAACCGACAACTCCAGGCACTGGTTTTGGCTTTGGTTCTACACCGACACAACTGGTTTTGGGACTGCTACTACAGGATCTTCGGCCTTTGGTAGCGGTTTTGGCACTAAGCTACACCTGGAGCAGCGCCCTCGGCGTTTGGTACAGCTTCCCTGCGGCATTCGACAGCGCCAGCCCCGATCATCCTCGGTGCTGGCGCGCTCTAAGTTGGCCCAACTCAACACAGAAGTCAAAGCAAGGCGTATCAGGGATCCAGCGCAGTCACGCTTTAAGTTCCTCATGTACAACACTGTTGACCCGACGCAGCGTCATCCTGTACACCCGCCCACCACACACATTAGCGAGCGTCTGTGGAATCAAGCCGAGCTGGACAACCTGGACCCGCTTAGCACTGCGCTCCTGTCCCTATCCTGGGCTTTGATAACTTGCTGGAAGCGTATCAAGGCGCAACAAGAGCAATGCTGAGAAGTACAGTAAGTTTACGGACGACTTATGAATGCGTGCACAGCTCAAGGAGATGGACGAAGCACCACCGCGCGAACCACAGAAGAGAAGCTCGGGAGAAGTGCCGCCACGAGCACGTGCAGCTGTTCCACGCGTTGGTGAAGGGTCATGGGGGATATCAATTGCTGCAGAACTACGGCAAGCCACTCCCACAGCGCGAAGAGATTAAGCAACTTGCGTACGTTGCTTGAGACCGACCAAGTATCTTCCGCATTTGATGATCCTAACTCCCAGTTTATGTGTGTTTGGTATTCGTAGGATGTCGCTGAAGAAGCTCCAGACGTTGCATGGACTCGCCCGGCCAATACAAAGCACGACTAAATGACGCTGTGTCCCTGCAGCGTGTCCAGAAGGAAGCACAACCTGCTCCAACAAGCCAGCTCAGCCCGCAGGGACCTGCAGAGACTCTACGAGGTTGGTAGTTATTTTTGTTTGTGCGTATTTCTCATGCGTTGATGTCTGACGTTTGTTGTAGCTCAGTGGATAAAGTTAAACGACAGGGTCTCGGCACTTGACCCAACATCTCATTAACGACGCGACCTTGCGGACATGCGGCTCATCAAAGAAACGTGGCGGCGGTAGATACGTCACTGACGTCTTCGGATCAACCACCACGTTGAAATGTAGCTGTTGTTCTTCTTCCTCCAAATGCAATTCTAACTCTCAGATAGAGACAAAAGGCAAAACAAAGCTCTGGAAGACCGCAGCTGGCATGCAAAAGTTACCAAATTGTGTGTTGTCTTTGTTTTTATTGTTTTCCTGAATTGCCGAAACAGCAAACTGCTCCAAGTTTCTTCACCCTTCATACTTTATGCATGTCAAGCACAGTAGCTGCTGCTCTAGTGGTACGGGTCCACATCACCGTACGTCTCAATGACAAGAGGGGCCTCGTCGAACTGGTGAATAGGAGGGGCGACGACAGGCACCACTCGAGCGTCTGGTGCACCTCCGGGATCACGACCTGAGCGTCCTCCGTGGGCGTGTTGTGGACGGGCACACCATGCACCTTGCCGTCGGTGGAGAACCGAGCCACAGCAGGGCGGATAGCAGCCGTGGTGTTCACTGTAGCAGGAAGGAACGGGTAGAAGTAAGTAAAACTGCGAGATTTTGGTCATTTGGCCCTAAATTGCTCAGGAAGGGCGAGACCAGAGAGAGGCAGAAAGAGGGGAAACACATACCGGCCTTAAGGGCGCGCATGGACTGGCGGATGAGGCTCATTATGCAGAGTAACGGTCTTCTTGGTCTGGAAGGAGCTCTTTGAGGACTGCTCGTCCAGCAGAAGGCAACAGACCCCAGACACAAAGACAAGAGGGTTTGTGCGGAGGAGGCCCGTCCCTTAAGTAGCAACAGTTCTAAATTAAAGAGGAATTTGTATGTGGTCTGGTGGTCTTTCCACACCCTTATTCTGCAACTGTCAATCATCCGGGGACAATAGCTTTAGTAATCGGTGACACGAAGAGACTGTGCCACCGAACTACCGGTAGTAGGAACCTTTGTACTGAACGACCTTAAGAACGAGGTTACTCAGCGTTGTGTTTGATGGATGACCAGCAAATTGGAGAATGAGGTGACTGAGAAAGGAGCGGCAGGCTTCATAACAAACTACGGTAAGCGGAAAGCCCACACGTTGCATGGCCGTGAGATTTGACACCAGGAAAGCTGCGGCTGAAACCCTGCGATTGTTGAATGGCGCAATGCATCGTCCACTGGAATCCCTGAACGTGAAAGTGTTCCCATTTTAAGTCTCGCATCCTGGATAGCATGGGATGGAAGTCCCGTTGGTGAGAGATTGATATACGTTGAAATGCTGATATACAATTTTGGTGGTGCGTCTGCTGCACACTCGACATCGTCACTTCTGAAGTGACTTACGTCAACTTGATCGTGCAGAACGGGTCCCCAAATGCGATTCAAGACCCCGAGGGCGGCCGAGTGCATAGGTATTTCTTGTCGCTGCATATTGTACTCGGCTCGTTGTGGCGCCGATAAAAGTTTGACCGTTGTTAAATTATGGGATTCTAAGACATCTATCTGAAGAGCACTTCGTTTGCCAATGTTTCAAGGCCAATTTTGCTGCAAACTATGACGCAGTAATGGCTGAGTTGCTCTAAACGCATTTGAAAGAAGGCCTGGGGTAAAGTTTACCCCCATGCCCGGTAAATGTATACCGTCCACCTTCAGTCTAGCGATGCATATGCGTGAACGTATGCGCCTGAGGACCTGTGTCAGGTAGCTTTGTAGTACCATTAGCGGGTGTCAGGGTAGGAAAAAATACTTGAAAATCGCGTACGATTTCGTCCAAACTGTGATGTGATTTCTCTCTCAAATAACATTCGATTTGGCCCATAATCGAAATCACCCACCTCCGGAGGTGGGTGATTTGGAAATGTGCGATCCCGTGAGGAAATCGCAGGTGAAGGCCGACAAAAGGAAACCTTGCTCAGTTTCCCTTTCGGTCTTCTAGGGCTCACTCGGCGTTCCTTCCTTCTGGTACATCCCCTCCTGGAGTAGCTCGCCATCGCCCTGGTGGCGATCAAGCGCTTTTAGATATCTTCCTCAACGTCTGCAAGCTTCGTGGAGCCACTACACGAGTAGATAACCCCTTGCTCATAGCATGTTGCTTTTGCCCTGCTAACCTTCGTGTGTGTTAAGATAGAGATGCCTAAGACCACGAATGACAAGAATCAGGCGAAAGCCGCAACGAAGGGCAAGTCGAAGGCCCACCTTACTGCTGATGACTTCACGGTGCTGCTGGACTGGATTGCTGACCCCGAAAACTTCGCCATTATTCACGGTGCCGACGGAAAAACCAGGATTGACGGGAAGACAATGACCAAGACGGCTGCGTTCCAGCTAATGGCAGACCACCTCTTCATGAACTCGTCGAACAAGTTGCTACAGCGCCTCACAGGCGCGCAAATGCAAAGCCGATGGCGAACGCAGATGGGGCGGTACAGGCAAACGCGGGAAGCTGCACACCAGCGGACTGGTTTTGGTCTAGAAGAGGATGAGATCGCCGATAATGTGGTGAAGTGGATTTGTGGTAAAGTGGATTCAAATCAAACCGGATACGACGCAGAACGACCACGATGATGGGTGACGTGCGACAGTGGTGCTACGATAAGGACAGGTCCCTGGAACTGGATACCTATTCTAGGGCGGACCCTAAGTTAGGACCCACTTGGCCTAGCTTACCTACGTTCGGATCCCACAGTTCTAAGTGCGGATCCGGTGATCCTAAGTGCGGATCCGGCAATCCTTAAGTGCGGATCCGGCGGTCTTAAGTGCAGATCCGGCAGTCTTAAGTGCGGATCCCGCGGTCCTAAGTGCGGATCCTTCGAACCCCCAGATCCAGAGATCCAGATCCAAGATCCTCGGATCCCGAAGCCGGATCCCCAAGATCCAAGATCCCGAGATCCAGATCCAGGATCCTCGGATCCCGAAGCCGGATCCCCAAGATCCAAGATCCCGAGATCCAGATCCAAGATCCTCGGATCCCGAAGCCGGATCCCCAAGATCCAAGATCCCGAGATCCAGATCCAAGATCCTCGGATCCCGAAGCCGGATCCCCAAGATCCAAGATCCCGAGATCCAGATCCAGGATCCTCGGATCCCGAAGCCGGATCCCCAAGATCCAAGATCCAAGATCCCGAGATCCAGATCCAGGATCCTCGGATCCCGAAGCCGGATCCCCAAGATCCAAGATCCCGAGATCCAGATCCAAGATCCTCGGATCCTGAAGCCGGATCCCCAAGATCCAAGATCCAGAGATCCAGATCCAGGATCCTCGGATCCGAACTCGGATCCTCAAGATCCAAGACATCGACATAGTGGAGAAGTTGCAGGAGAGCCAGCATGATCTAAGATAGAGATTTGCGATGGGCAAGATGGGGTACAGGATGAGGAACTGGATAACCATAAATCAGAGAGTCGAATTTACCTTCTAGTGCGCAAGTGGTTTTCTTCAGGACCTAAGACAAGGGAAGAGGATAGTGTATTGGCCTCCCCTTAGTCTTCCTGCAAGTTTCTTCGCATACCTAGCTACAGCTAAGACCGGATCCCCGATTTGGCCGGCTTACCTTACGCTAGTGAAGACCCCGGATCCAACGGTGTTGATTGCTTAACCGTAGGATCCCTCGACCTCTCAACACCCTCAAGACCAACCGCTACAGGAGGCGGCAAGCAAGACAGTAAAGGAAAGGAAAAGGACCCCCACACCCATCAAGGCAACCCCGGATCCAAGGATCCGCAAGATCTTCGAGTCCAAGACCAAGATCCCCCAACCAGGACCTGTGTGCAGGAATACCCACGCAAGTCCAACCTCCCAAGTCCCCGCCAAGGACGTTTCAAGCCCTCACGCCTTGTGTACAGTCTCCCCGTTCCTGAGAGAGCAGAGTCCCGCCCACTGACGGGTACTGGCCAAGCGTGAGCCTCAGCAAGCCCCACCGGTTATCAGAGTACCCCTCCGTTAGTCAGTGTCTTGGGCGGCGTCAGGTGTGAACGTTGGATCCCTGCTCATTCCAGCGGATCCACTACACCACAATGGTGCGCGTGCCCGGATCTTTTGGGGACGGCGGATATCACCGTGAGTCCGCAAGAGACTGTACAAAGTGAAGGAAGAACCGGGAGAAGAAGTGCCGACGGTGCCGTTGCAGATCGCCGTCAGCACCGCTGAACGCTCAGATCCACGGATCGACGGAGCCCTGGGAGGAGCTCTGTCGACAGGAGTTGGAGGCGAGTCTGGCAACAGACTCGGAAAGAAAAACCTCCCCACTCCTCCCCAGGTCCTTCCAGGACCCCGCGGATCGGAACGCGAGTTCTGATCCGCCGGGTGAGATTCAGCGGCGAAAGCTGTTGGATCTTCATCCACCACCACCACCGCGCAGATCTCAGGTATTGGTAAAACGTCGGAAGAAGAAGACGAAGACTGCGCGGAAGAAGCTGGAAGGCAACGCCAGGATCTGGGATGTCGACGAGAAGCCGGTGGTGAAATCGGAGTGGTCGTCGACCCAGCTGGAGGCTTCGTATCGCCAAATATCGCGCTCGAGGACTTCCCTCCGGGAAGCACCCTGTGATGAGGATCCTACAACCTAGTTGGTTGGATCCCTCCTGCCGGCGCCCGATCGCGGCACCGGCTCAGATCTTGACGAAACAGCTTGGACAGCGCTTTTGGATCTCCTACGCCTGCTCAGAAGAAGCTGGTTTTTGCCATGCGGGTGTTTTCGACGGGGATACCCTCTTCCGCTTCGGATCGACGACCGGATCCGGTATCGCAAAGCGGCCTCGCTCTTCCAGCCGATCTGAAGCCCCTCGTCGGTGAGCGACGAGTGATCCGAATCCGATGTGTCCAAGCTGGCGCAGTCCCCAGAGTACCAGACAGGATCACTCGCGCGATACCGCTTCGGCGGAGTCCGAAGCAGGATCCAGACAGCTCGTCGGAACCCCGACGTATGGCACTCGGCCCTACAGGTGCTGCGATGTTGCAAGCAGGCCCGTATGCCAACTGATGCCCCCGGATGCCAAGCCAGCGCGAACGGCGGGACACCTCGCGTGATCAACCCCGTGCCATGGCGGATCCGCCGCATGCATCCACCAAGGGACTGCAAGCCTACTTCCAATCAGCCATGGACAAGTTCTTTGGAAGGAAGCGGCAGATGACTCACGGTCCCAAAGAGCCACGACGCGCGCTTGGATCCGGTATATCAGGACGTCGAGATGGATCGTCAGTAGGATCACACCCCGAGAACTGGGAGTATGACCCTGACGACCTTGACGAGATTGGCATCCCCCGGCGTCACGGCGACGACCACCGCTGCATCCGTTACGGCAGGATCCAGCACGATTCAACGGATCCGGATCTCTGCAATATCGGACCTGAAGGAGTTCACGGGCAAGGATCACCACGAAACGAGGAACGAGCAAGATTTGCATGGATTAGTAAAGTCAAGTCAGCCTTCACGAGAGATCAAGCATCAGACGAGAGAAAAGTGCCTTACCTTTGGAGGATCTTCTCACTGGTCCAGCGCGAAACTGGTACAGACAACTCAGCCGATCCACAAGCGCTGAAGTGGAGTGATCTCTGCTGAAGGCCTTCCGAGACGCATGTACTTGTGGCCTCGGAGTCTCGGGTGGCGTGGCAATACTACCACGCTCGCAAAGAGATCCGATGGAGTCGCCGTTGGAATACTTGTACCCGTTTGAACGTAGCAGGCCTTCCGTGCAGAGAAAGATGAAGTCAAGGATGGAGATGCTAGAAGCCCGCCGCCCGAGCGAACGTCGAGCACTTCATCGAGACGGCAGGGATGCCGGATCTGGCAGACCAACTGACATTGTTACTCCGACTGGCGGACGCGGATCAACTTGAAGACGTACTGGCGGGCCCGAGATCGCGCGAGATCCAGACAGAAGAAGCCGTCGTCAGGATCCGAAAAGCAAGTTCCGGCCGAAGACCACGACGGCCCCGCCGCCAACCGGTCCGACGCGGTGCGATCCGCTCCATGCAAGTTATGAGAATCTGAGGGATCCGACTCCGAGGGACTCGGATCCGATGGTGAGCTTCGCAGAGAGCATACGTAGCAGCCTCGAGTGGTTGCGACCGATTACCTCGACGACAGCCGGACCTCGACAGGGAGACCAAGACAGGAACTTCCGGATCCCTAAGAAGTTGATCCGGGATCCAACAAGCCAGGCTCGGATCCAGTGCCACAGGATCATAGACCCGCGTTTTTCCAACGAAGGGCAACGCTGCTCGCACTGCGGATCCAGGAAACATTCGGATCTTGGCTGTTGGAAGCGTCTCTCACCTGCCAGAAGTGCGGCAAGAGGGGTCATCCGTCGGATCGCTGCCGTTCTTCGTGGCATGTCGCGGCTGCGGAGAACTTCATGATCACGGCAAGTTGCCAGATGGAGTGGAGTTCTACCAACCTCATCCGATTTCAGTGGTTCGATCCAAGTAAGCACATGCTTCCAGAAGCTGCCGAGAAGATGTTAAACTAGGAACGCTCGCCGAAGGTTTGAATCCGGTACGAAGGACGAGCGTTCAACATTTTGCATCTTTTACATCTATGTACATGTATGTGATACAAGAAGGCCATGGAATCAATTTAGCAACAAGCCGAACGGATCTATTGGATAAATACATGTACGAACTTCGTGGGAAACGTTACGGCTAGAGTTGCAAGCTTCCGCTCTGCAGACGATGAGATACCAGAGATCCGAGATCCTGCCATGTCCTTGGATCTCATGCCTGGAGAGTCACGCGGGTACTGGAAGTACCATGTCCCCAGCTCAAACACTTCAAGCAGGAGGCCAAGGCAACGTGCAAGAATCAAGCAATGCCAAGTCCACCGTAGCTGCTTGACTCTAAGGATCCGAGGTGTCGATCATCGATGCCGCCTTTGCTCGTCGGGGTGTTTGGATCCCCAGATCGACACTATGTCAATAAACACAAGAATGCCTCAATTGGTGAGCAGCTACCAGTACATTGCAGCAGGCAAAACAAGGATCAAAGCGTTACCTTGGCTGGATACTTGGTATACTTCTGCGATGTCTGCGGGTCGGCGAGGATCTTCCACCCGACTGCGACGCGATCCTCGGTATGCGACTTCATGCGGTACCAGCCGGGATCCGACTCGACTTGGAGCGACGGATCCGTGTGCTTGCATGACGAGATCCGTGTGCGCCTCCCATGGACGTGATTTGGCAGATCTTCAGCGGCCGGGCCCGCCCGCTCTGCCTCCAAGAAGGCATACGGCTGGAACCCGGCGAGATCCTTTCGAGCATCCGGATCAGATCCATCTCAAGGAGTACGAGAAGCTGTGGCTACGCAGAGGCAAGCAATGGGTACCAACTGCGTTAGCTCAAGCTGTCCAGGCAAGATCCGCTATCTACAATCTCTACCAATGTCAGGTGAGAAAGCGGTCTCTCCTCAACCACAATGAGGAGATCGGCATGTGTGGCTGGCCGGGGATCACGTTCCCTCGCACCCCGGGTTTTTCATTTCCGTCGGATCCCGGCGCTACAACGAGTGGGCAGAACCTTGCCGCGAAGCGCCACGACGGGAGATCCCGCCGCCACCGCCGCGTCCGAAGAGGCCCAGCCAGGGAGCTGAGCCGGCGGTGGATCGGCCAGAGAGTACGCAGAGCCGAGGAGGGATCCTGGAAGCGCCCTGTCCACACCGCTGTCGTGTCACGCTGCCCCGGCTCGCCACCTACGTCGGACCGGATCCTTGAAGGAACGGTCGACTGGCGAGACAGGATCCAGTCCGAGCCGGATCCCGATCCGACGACGTCTAGGCTCCAAAGCGCACCGCCGTGTCCGATTTGGATCAGGGGAGGCCGCAAAAGGATGCGTTGCGCCAGACTCGTCGGATCGAGGGGACGTCCCTCACACGCCCGGATCCGAGATCCACAGGCTCAAGGATCCTCCGGGATCCTCTTCAGCTTGTCTGATTGAAGATCCGGCAACGTGTTACTGTCTCACCCCTGGTTGTTTGTTGCGTTGGTGCGATGTTGTGTCGTGGCGCCTGCAGTATAGTATGGTTTGGGCCAGAAGACTGGAGCGCCACCGTTGAGGGATCGGCAGCACGTCCGTGCGACGGGCGACGACGACATCCACTCCGACAAATCAGTCGGAGATGACGTTTTGGGGCGCCCTGGGGCGAAAATATGAATGCCCCGCTGCTGAGGTCGGTATGGGACATGCAGCGCGAGGCGAGGCGCGTCTGGCACGAAGCCGTCGCATGTACCTCAAACGGTTGCCCTAGAAGCCGGGAAGGGCCCATGTCGACGCGCCTTCCTTGAAGAAACCGGAGGGGCTGCCCTGTCTCTGCGCAGAGCCGGGACCCAATGATGCTCGAAAGGGGTCGCCCCGTAATCATCGCCAGAGACAGGTGACCATCATTCCAGATGCGCACAGTCGGATCCAAGTTTTCGAGGTGCCCTGAAGCTCACAGGAATGCCCCAGGCCTCGGGGAGCGCTCATTCGGCCAGGACGCTTTACCTGGTCAAGACCTTTCCAATGAGAATTTACCTCACGCCCCCACCGACGCCTACAAGCAAAGGTCGGATCCCAACCTGACAGCAGGGTTGAAGATCGGTATGCGCGTATGCTGACAGGGGTCCAAAGCGACAGGGGCGAGGCCCTGAACGGTCGTCTGATTCCCGCACTTAGTGGGGATCTGCAGCCCCTCATATTCACACGAATACGAGCGAGCGGGCGGGGACGACCAGCCAGGAAGGGCGCCGCCGAGATTTTTGCAAGACACCCAGGTGCGATCTACGCGTGTACGCAAGGGTGCTACGGATGCGCCTTCCCGCAAGACGAAGATGATGGTGCGCGCCAAGGCAAGATTGAAGACTCCAGGGGCGCCAGGGATCCGGATCAAGGCGCTACGGCACAGTGGGGAAGAGCTGGACCAAGCGGGCGGCGACGTGCGTGAACGCGGGCGAAGACCCCAGAAGACGATCCCGAGAACTGGACGGGAGTGCGCCGAAGAGGTGATCCTGCTGTTGGATCCAGCTTGGAAGCAGGGGAGCGACGTCGGAAGACAGCCTGCCGGAGGGAGGTGCCGCTCGTGGGACCGGATCCCGGCCACAAGAAGGCTGGATCCTGAGCTAGCCATGCTAACAGCCAGTGATCCGCCCAGAGTGGGGACAAGTTGAGGATCCGGTCACCGGCGTCAGGACATGCGAGATCACAAGTCTTCGCCTCAGACAAGGATCATCGTGGTTGGATCCCGACCGGATCTCGTGGCTGGAGTCCCAGCCGGATCTCGAGGTTGGTGCCCGGCCGGATCCTGGATCCTGGCAGAAGATCAACAAGGCCGACGATGGAGTGTTTGTCCACGAGGAATGGCGGATCCTACGCGGAGATCTCGAGAAAGGAAATGGCGGTGTTGCCAAGAGGTTTGTGACGGCGACGGTCGAAGTGGAAGATCGAGGATCTCCAAGTGGGGATCCAGCCTCCAACACACCTGAGGAGATCCAACGATTGGCGAATGAGATCTGGAAATAGCAAGCACTTTGTTGGCATTGGGAAGGAGTAATGCCGCTGCCCCTCCTGCACGTGGAGTTGCGATCTGCGATATTGACGTGGGAGACGCGAAGCCCATTTGCCCAGCGGAGTGCGTAAGGTGGCGCAGCAGTATCGCGGAGAAGCTCTCGGATCTGATCAAGGATTGTTGCAAGCGAAGATCATCCAAGTCTCTACGTCACCATGGGCCTCGCCAATTGGTCGTGATCATCCAAGAAGAAACGGCGTTGATATCAGGCTCTGCATCGACTACAGGCTGGTGAATAGCTTGACAAATGAGGCTGATGGTATATCCTATGCCTCTCATCAATGATCTACTGGAGGATCTCGATCGCCGTGTTGTGGTACCTGTTCTCTCGATATGGCCCAGTGGTTTCTGGGTCGTCTCTATGACGGATCGCGCAAGGAGCCATCTCGGCATTTATCACTCCCGTTTGGACCATTGTTTGAGTGGAATCGGATGCCGTTTGGTCTCAAGAATGCCCCGCAGATCTACCAGCGTTTGTTGACAACAAACGCCCTCTATGAGTTCCTACGGATCCCGGCCCCCACGGCCGGATCGGATCCGCGTTGGATCCTCTTCCTTGAGGGGATGGGATCCCGGAGAGTGAAACGGTGAACGATTCTGTACTTCTGGACGAAGATCGTACATCGACGACATCTTAGAAGTGAGCTGCCGGATCACCTGGGATCACCTGTGTGAGCGAGTGCATTTACTGCTGGAAGCCTGTGCACAAGTGGAACTTGTCGATCAGCGGGCTGGCCAATAGTTTCTGGGGGTCTGAAGAAGGTCGATTACCTGGGGAGCACTGAGTGTCTAGCCGAAGGACTAGGAGGCAGCATCCGAAGGACCGAGAAGGCGCTGGTGGGTCTTGCGTTCCCGGAGATGATGTCGCTGCGCGCTAGTGCAATCTTTCCTGGGTTAGCCTAAACTACTACGCTCGATTCATCGAGGACATGGCGGCTCTACGCGTCGGTACTCCTACGAACTGAGTGGGAGGTCGACTTCGCGTAGTTGAGGTCCAGCCGCTAAGATCCTGCAGCCAACCGACTCTGTGGATCAAAGGATCCCGGAGACCCCGTCGGAGCCCGAGAGATCCGGATGAGAAGTTGGATCCGTGCTTCAGCCGCCTTCGGAGGCCCTGAAGAGGAAGATCAAAGCTATGGAGCTCCTACGCTTCGGCATTTCGATCCCGACAAGCAACCCGGTGGTGATTGCTCCATACGCCATGATGAAATGGAGGCCATCTCAGCTTCCCTGACGCAGGATCACGATGGGATCTACATGCCGATGTGATAAAGTTTCGTTAGCAGATCCCTGGAAACCGAAAATCGAAGTGAAACTATGGGATCTCGTAGAGAAGGAGGTGCTGGCCTTGCTAAGGATCCTGGATCTTGGATATTCCATGTTGGTTGGACGACGGATCCGAGGTCCTAACTAGGCACTCTACCCTCCGCGGTGGTTGTTCCGTTCTACCGGACTACAAGCGAAGGTTAGGCCAATGGGTCGGCGGCGCTGTTATCGCCTTGGGCTTTGGAGATCACGAAGTGCACGAAAGGGGAGGACGAGATCCTCCGGATCACTTGCCGCAAGTATCACCCCGAGATCCGAGGTGGATCAAGCTCATGAGTGAACATCGCCCCGAGGTGAAAAGAGCCACGCCGAGCGATCCAGATGCCAGTACCGACCGTAGTGGACCGGAGGAAGAGTTGTGGGTGGTTAGTTTCGACGGATCCGCCAGAGGTGAAACGTGGCGGAGGATCGGCTTCAGCGCGATCGTCTGGAAGTTACCTGAATGGAGGGTGATTAAGCGCAGCATCTCGATACGCAGGAGAACCTGACAGTCAACAGAAGCCAGAGTATAACGGGTACTTCTATTATGTTTCGAAGGTTACTCGAGGATCTGTGCTAAGGGGCGACTTGTTATCTGCGGGGATTCCGGAATCTGGTGATCCGCCAGATGCGCGCGCGAGATCGACTGTAAAGCGCCAGCCCTGACGTTACTGAGACAGAAAGCGCTAATGCGGCTTCGGGATTGGCCGGATCACGACCTGCTACATGTGAAGCGGAGCGTGGAACGCAAGCGCCGACAGCTGTGGCCAGTGCAGCATTGCAACTTGAGAGAGCGGCAGGGATCACAGTCGACTGCAAAGGGCGGACCACGAGGATCTCGTCACTTTGAGATCCAGGTTGGATGAGATTCTGACCTCAGGATCCGAGGATCCGACACCACCGGATCAGTGCAATGGCGTACTCAGGACAAGCCAGGTGAAGAAGGGCGACCCCGAAGTACTCGACGGCAAGGAGAATCCGTGCAACGGCTGAGGATCGAAACCGGATCCGACGAAGCCCAAGACGAAGAAAGAAAACATAAATCTTCAACCTGAAGTCGTTCCTCGCAGGGACAGCTGACGGATCTGACTGCGGCCGAAGCCAAAACGCGTGCCGTCCAAGCTAGCAGAACAATTTCTGAGGATTGGACGAGGATGAGCTGTTGTTCTATTGCACGCCGTCACTGAAGGGCCGAAGCCGATCGAGATGGATTATTACTGACTCGGTTATACCGGAGATCGCTCCAGGCGGACCTGCTGCACTCACCCCTTACTTCATAGCAGTTTTTAGAAGGAGAGTCATCAAGGGATTGGCCGCATCGTACCTAGAGGATCAAGGATCACTTCTACTGGAGAGGACTTTTCAGATCTGTGCAACAGTTCGTCCGGAGAATGCGTGGACTGTTTATGGCCAGGACCGGGCAAGGGGGCGACCTACGATCCGTGGTGTGTCGCCAGGCAACGGTATTCAAGCCACTTACCCGTTTCAAGTGATCGCCATGGATCACATACCTGCTCCCCAAGATCCGAGTGAACGGGAATACCGAATCTTCTGGTATGGGTGGATCTCTTTACCGGCTACGTTGATCGGTCAATGCGCAATAACTTTCCGCGAACAGCACAAGCGGTGGCGGGAGTCCTCGGTGGAGAGATCTGTGTGTTTCGTCGTTTCGGCGCCAGCCAGGTGATCCGGGGCACGACCGAGAAGTCCCGGGTTCATGTCCGACTTGGCTTTCGTGCTTTCAAGCCGGATCCTAGGCCAGCGCCAGAGAGCCACTATGGCTTATCGACCACACAGTCGAACGGCACGGCAATGAACCGAGTCTGATGGTGTAGACGATTACTCGAGCAATCCAAGATGCGTATGTTCAGGATCCCGACCAGAGGGTGGGACGTAGTATGCCGAACGCTTGAGCATTTGCTTTGAAACACTGCACAAGACCGGACTAGGGGGCGACACGCCCGTTCTACCTCGCACACGGTTGGGATCCCAAGACGACTCTGGAAGCAACGCTCTCCCGTGGGGAATACTCGGACGTCGAGATACAGATCCCACGACGCTGGAGGTATAAGATCCAGGCTGACACTACCTAACTTTCGGGCCCAGGGCTTGAGTGGTGAATAGACCGGCTTCGAAGCAGGCGATCCTCGCGGATCGTGCCGACCGGGCAGAACGAGGCGGCGACTCAACACGCTCCATCAGAGAGCCGGATCCCAAAGTGTGGCTGTTCTTAGAGCAGAGTCAAGGGAAGGGTACGCCATGAAACTAAGCCTCACCTGTGGCATGGACCGTTCCGTGTGGCGGAAATGACGGAATGAGGTACGTGCAGCTCGCTTGGAAATCGTTGGTACAGACTACCACTTGTTTCCGGTGGTGCACATCCTCCAAGAGATTGAAGCCCGCTGGCTGTCAGGCCACATTTCCCAGACCGACCGGAAGATCCAGCCTGACGGTGGATCGAAGCGGATCGTTTAGACTTCGACGAAGCCTTTGTTACCGGAGTGACAGCTGGGAGGCGTGATCTGGAGAGACGGCGAGTTTGAAGTCGAGCGGATCGCGGACGTCCGGACCGGACGACCCCACTCAGACGCTATGGCCGGATCCGACGAGAATTCCAGAAGTTTTTCTGGAAGGGTACGAGGACCCTACCTGGGTGGATAGAAGCAGACCTGAACTGCGGCGCGTTGCTGCATGAGTTCCTCCAAGAACGGAGCAAAAGGAACCGCTTCCAAGCGATGCAGTCGCATGAGGAGGAGATGAGCAGAGGTGGTGGATCTTCTATTGGTGAGGGCGCTCGCCATTGTGGAAGAAGAAGAGACTGGCAGCCCTGCCACTGCGAGTGGACGCATTGTGTATTTACATGTGGGAAGAAAAGAAGGTTGACCTCTGGTGGGGATCGGATGCCCAGCTGGAGTCGATGCCCGAAAAAAAAAAAAAAAAAGCCTCACTAATACCTCAGATCTCAGGCGGATCCTTGGGTTCTGAGGTGCTGGATCGCATGGGTCCTAAGGCAGGATCCTCGGATCTCCGAGTTGGATCCTTGGGTTATGAGAGTCGGATCCTTGGGTTTCTGAAGTCGGATCCTGGTCCCAGCCTGATCCTGGGTTTTGAAGTTGGATCCCTTGGGTCCTAATGGCAGTGGATCCTCGGATCTCCGAGTTGGATCCTTGGAGTTCTGAAGTCGGGATCACTCGGGTTTTGAAGTTGGATCGCTTGGGTTTCTGAGAGTCGGATCACTCGGGTTTTGAAGTTGGATCCTTGGATCCTATGGCGGGATCTCGGATCCAAGTCTGATCCTCGAAGTTGGATCCTTGGGTCTAAGGCAGGATCCTCAGGATCTCTCAGGTTCTGAAGCCGGATCCTTGGGTTTTGAAGTTGAGCATCGCTTAAGTCTTTTTTGACAATAGGCCTCACTATCGTTTCTTGGACGGGATTGAAGTAGGAGTGTGCAGTGATCCCACTGAGTGAAAAAAGCCAGAGTGGGACGAGAAATATATGGGAGTCGTGGCCGCAGCGGGGTCAGAAGGGAGCTTGGTCACAATGAGGGCAAGGAAGTTGGGTTGTAGAGCGATCTTGGACGAAAAGAACTTACCGTGGTGTACGCACTTGAAAGAACTGGCACGTCGGCGGACCGATCCGGTTTTTTTGTCGAAGTGGGGTGATTTGAAGAGAAGTGGCGGATCGGACTGAGAATTTGTATGGGAACGACGTGATGCCGTCGTGCGGCAACAACCCTCGTCCCAGGGCGATTGTGGTGAAGTGGATTTGTGGTAAAGTGGATTCAAAATCAAACCGGATACGACGCAGAACGACCACGATGATGGGTGACGTGCGACAGTGGTGCTACGATAAGGACAAGGTGTCCCTGGAACTGGATACCTATTCTGAGGGCGGACCAGTTAAGTTACAGGACCCACTTGGCCTAAGCTTACCTACGTTCCGGATCCCACATGTTCTAGAAGTGCCGGATCCGATGATCCTAAGTGCGGATCCGGCAATACCTTAAGTTGCGTGATCCGGCGGTCGCTTAAGATGCAGATCCGGCAGTCACTTAAAATTGCGGATCGGCAGTCTTAAAAAGTGCGAGATCCTTCGAACCCTTAAGTATAATCCAGAGGGCTCCAGATCCAAGATCCTCGGAGTCCCGAAGCGCGGATCCCCAAGATCCAAGATCCGAGATCCAGATCCAGGATCCTCGGATCCCGCGGTCTAAGCCGGATCCTTCCAAGATCCAAGATCCAGAGATCCAGATCCAAGATCCTGCGGATCCCGAAGGCGGATCCCCAAGATCCAAGATCAGAGATCCAGATCCAAGATCCTCGGATCTGGAAGCTGGATCCTGCCAAGATCCAAGATCCTCCGAGATCCAGATCCAAGTGATCCTCGGATCCCGGAAAGCCGGATCCACAAGATCCAAGATTCAAGATCGAGATCCAGATCCGGGATCCTCGGATCACGAAGCCGGATCCTCAAGATCCAAGATCCAGATCCAAGATCCAGATCAGATCTCAGGATCCTCGGATCCCAGCGGATCCTAAGATCTAAGATCCAGAGATCCAGATCCAGGATCCTCGGATCACTGGAGCCAGAGTCCCCAAGATCCAAGGATCCTGAGAGCTCCAGGATCCTCTGGATCGAACTCAGATCCTCAAGATCCAAGAACATCGACATAGTGGAGAGAGTTGCAGGGAGAGCCAGCATGATCTGGCAAGATAGAGATTTGCGATGGGCAAAAGATGGGGTACAGGATGAGGAACTGGATAACCATGGAAATCAGAGAGTCGAATTTACCTTCTAGTGCGCAAGTGGTTTTCTTCAGGACTCTAAGCACATGGGAAGAGGATAGTGTAAGTTGGCCTCCCTTAGTCGCTTCCTGCCAAGTTTCTTCAGCATACCTTTAGCTAAGCAGCTAAGACCGGATCCCCGATCAGCTTGGCCGGCTTACCTTACGCTAGTGAAGACCCCGGATCCAACGGTGTTGATTGCTTAACCGTAGGGATCCCTCTGACCTCTCAACACCCTCAAGACCAACCGCTAGCAGGAGGCGGCAAGCAAGACAGTAAAGGAAAGAAAGGACCCACACACCCACCAAGGCAACCCCGGATCCAAGTGATCCACAAGATCTTCGAGTCCAAGACTCAAGATCCCCCAACCAGGACCTGTGTGCAGGAATACCCACGCAAGTCCAACTCTCCCAAGTCCCCGCCTAAGGACTGTTTCAAGCCCCTCACGCCTATGTGTACAGTCTCCCGTTCCTGGGAGAGGCAGATCCCGCCCACTTGACGGGTACACAAGGTGAGCCTCAGCAACCCCACGGCTTATCGGAGTACCCCTCCGTTGGTCACGTGCGTCTGGGCGCCGTGTGTGAGACGTTGGATCCCTGCTCATTCCAGCGGATCCACTACACCACAATGCGAACATGACGCTCAAGGGAGAAGCTGAGATGCGATGTGCCCCGAGTATGAGCGCATGGACGAATTGTTTGGTGAAAGGCCAGAACATCCAGCCCGCCAGTACTCTCAGAGACTGGGAGAACTTCCATGACGTTACAGCTCAAGCGCCAACCACGCTCAGCGCACAGCAGATGATGCCTCGAGAGCACGTATTAACGTGATCCACGTCTCCGGTTTAGATGACATCCAGGCTCTAAGCAATTGCGACTCTGACAACTCCAAACATTTCCAGTCACAATGAGGAGGAGAGAAAACGTGCAAGAACTGACTGTTATAGCCATTACTGAGGCTGATCAGAGTTCTCCGTCCGACCCTCACAGCCGAAATGACACAGCTATGGATTACAGTGAGGGGTGATCTCAGGGGAATCGAGGAAAGAAATGAAGAAAGTGACAAATGGAAGACAAAGCCAATCTTTTCGCCAGACCCTATCGCTTTGAGCCATCAAGTTCTCGATGCTCGATACAGAACGAAACAGATTTTGATCACTTCAAGCATGCTCCTGTTGGATGATAATGGAGGTGCAGGTTCCTCCTTGGATAGCAACCCTGGTACGACAAGCAACGTTGCGGTTGAAGTGCCAGTTCAAAGTCAACAAAAGCGATCTGAGACTGCGGAAATGGAGACGGCTGCTGCAAACGGAGGGGCGCAAAGAAACTCCAGATACACGGCTGCTGAACACACCCAATCTGCCAACGGCAAGCGACGACGCTAAGCTTCAAATTCCGAATCGTTTAGTTCCTGATCATGACGCTGCCGCAACATCAATTCTCCAGACATTCCACAAACGGCTGCCAAGAAGAACGCAAGAGTAGGAAACCACAAGTCGCGCCAAGTCAGGAAAACGGGCGGACAATCTTGACGATAAGCCAAAACGTACAACCGCCAAATGAGCGCCGGATGTGTCGCTTTCGATGGAAATTATGCCAAGAATGGAGAGAGAAAACACGAGGTCATGAGTCACGCAAGCTGGATCTGGAAAGAGCGTAAATGGCGCGCAGGAGCAACGCGAAAGCGAGCTCCAACGCGAACTCGAGTATGAACAGCGTGATCGTGAACTGGCGAATCGTGCTGTCAGCCAGCGTCACGAGCTTCTTTCTTGGCCCTTGATTCCAGCAAGGGAAACATCGTCTGAAATCGAGATGATCCTGAAGCTGTACGGGACTTATGCTATAAATTGCACAGCAGGCAGATGGGAGTCGGTATGCGCGGCTACCGAGGTTTTGGAATTGAGTTATGCATGTCTGTTTTGCGGTAAGGCGGGAAGGATTAGTAGCATCATCAAAGAGACAGTCCTCTACGCAAAAACCAAGAACTTACGTTGAATTGAAGTATGTGGCACACACCCGGTCATTCATCAGTGAACTTATCAAGCAACTATTCAGCTCTCAACCACAAGATATTACCTGGCTTGCGTCCTACAGGCAACGTGCATGCCGTTTGAGGCGGCAGCGGAACGGGAACATTTCGTCCATCCGTAGCCGTTTGCGTCCGTGGGAAGGTCGTCATCAACTTCTCGCTCCTCGGGCCAACCATCACCAAGTGTAAAAAGCATGTTGTGAAGCACAACGCACGCATTCACCCATCGCAGCAGCAAAGCGCTCAAGCGATCTTCCTTGCGCTTGATCTTGTAGGCGAACCTCTCGAAGCGATGTCCACCTTTGCTTTTAGCACGCCAATGGAGTGTGCTCGTTCACGACGCCGAACGTGGGCAACGCGCAAGTATATTGGAAGGCGCTATTATCATGACCGTGCTGATTCTTTCTGTATGCTGGGACCAAGGTGTTGCGCTTTGTGTCTGGCTGGATACGCTGAATCCGCAATCAGGTTCTGGCCTCCACACTGAAAAAGTGTTTCACTTGAAGCTCATCTTGTGCCAAAGCCATATGACTATAAACAAAGTGCTATCAGCACAAGACCCAGAGCCAACCACACTGAAAGCAGAAGATGATCCGGCGTCGGTCATCACACACCACTTGAGCGTTTAAGGGCTGTATCACCCTTCGCGCTTTCGGTCAAAGTAGCATTCTCCATTGGACCGATGGCTTCTGAGATAATGGGGAATGTAGTTCCGTCAATAAAGCCGACACACCCGGAAGCCAACGCCTTTCACTGCCATTCCTGACGTGAAATGTTTCTCCCGTTCTGGCTTCGTCCGGCCACTGTATGCGTACATACGCTCACGACAAGTTCGTTCAACGCTATCACAACGCGGGCGGTGAAGAGGTCAAGTGTCCCATTTCCTAAATCGCTCCCAAATAATCTTTGTACGACCTTGACGACTGAGCTGCTTCCGTATGTCCCTAGTTTGTCGAGCGCGACAGCCAGTTGAAGCCAAACAGGTGCCTGGGGTGCGAGTTGCTGTTGTTGTGGAAAGACGCGGTGTGACTTAATTTTCGCCACAAATGAACCAGAATGAAGTTCTCGATGTCCTCGTTAGCTGCAAAAGTCATCGTCCGGCAGGCTCTGGAAAAACTGCTCCCACAAATTCATAAGCGACTACTTTAGCGCAATATTTCCTACTTGCCGACAAATACCTCCGGGAAAGCAATCTACTGCAACATATCAGAAGAGGTCGTCGACGTTTTAGAATCAGCAGTTAGATAAGCTCCTCACATTCGTCGAACGGGGAGAGGAATCAACGAATTCTTCTGTTGTCGAGGGTTCTTCCCTCCAAAATCGCCATACTGCAAGAAGATTCAACAACTTCAGAGAGGAGATCTTTTTCGCTCACTGGCTTCTTCGGCATGCACTGCGGCTATGTCCTTTGGCGTAACAGAAGTAGCGCAGGAGGCAGTGGGATGCGGGAGTGACAGTCAAGGTGAGACGGAGGATAGAGTGCGTGAGGCAGCAAGCCGTAGTGAACGTTAAGCTTCTACCTTTCGTTGCTGTGGGGTAAGTGCGACAGTGATCCCTGACCCAATGCTGTGAGAGACCCTCTTGTGATTTGGGTGTGCATTTTGAGCAGGAAATCGCATGTGGTTTGGGCCAGATGAATCACACGCAACGTTTGAGTGGAAATCACATGCGATTTTAGAGCGGAATTTTCGTAATTCTGACACCCCCTATTGGTCGTATCTATCATTGTCAGTGCAGCCAGTAGTTAACAACGTTTGTGGCAGTTGTCTGGGTCATAACGTGTATTGGCGTTGGTGTCGATCTGCAAACGCGTGCAATTAATGAGACCACAGCAAAGCTTGCACATAATGCATTTACCCTACGATAATCTGGCAGAGTCTTCTACAGTTGGTATCAGCAAATATGTTGAGCACTGCGCTGGAAGCTCCACCAAGCTTAGAAAACAGCTTCAACTTGCGATCTTTATAGCTTCTGGTCCCAAAATACGAGAATTCATCCGCCTAAACTTCAGTAAATCAGGTTCCAAATTAGCCAGTTCAAATTCCGTCAATGATAATTCGCCACCAGTCTCCGTTTCCCACTCAATCCCATGTCTCTTTCAGCTTCAATCGCCCAAAATAAATCGTAAAACCTCGCATTGGGATTCGGAGGTTTTTCCTTTATTTTGTCGAATGAGGCCCAGAGCGCCGTGCTTCTCCACTCATTATTGGATTTAAATCCGAACGGCGCCCAAATCGACAGGGAAGCAGAAATCCTTCCCGGAGCCAAGTCCAGCTTCACTCTACACCGGAACGCAATGACGCCGCCCTCAGACGAAAGGCAAGCCCGCCCGCGGATGACGCGCTGCCAAGAGTGGCGACGTGTCCCGTAGCAGCAAGCGCTTATCCAGCAGCAGGCTCCAGCAGCAGCAGTTGCTTTCTCCTGCAGCAACAGCCAGGAGAATCTCGCCAGCCCAGGAACCCGACGGACCTCACAGCACTGCAAACAGCAGCAGCTCGCTGCTCTGTTTATGATGCCCGATGTTCCCGCTCATGCATGCCGTTGCAGCAGAACCAACACCTACATCTACCAATGGCGTAACGGCAGCTGACAGCTCTGCAACGGCAGCGCTCGAGGCGGCGACTGAAGAAGCTGCATGCAGCGGCTGGAAGTCACTGCAACGACAGCCGAGGGAAGTGTCAGCTGGAAGCTGCTACTGCTGGTAGCGACTTTTCACATCTGTTGAGGACGCGTCACTGTAACGTATCAGGACTGCTACTGCCGAGTCTTTGGGTCTGACGCCCCTCCTTTTGTGTGGGACAGACGGCTTTGGAATGTTAGCAGTGAACTGGCGCTCCTTTGGAATATTGAGGAAATGCCCAAGCGGGAAGCGGGGCCGTCCGCCCAAAAAGGGATGTAGCCAGCTCGAGCCAAGGCAGAAGCGGAGAAGAATCTGAAACAGCAGTTTCCCAATGTGGGGGTACGGTCTTCCTGATGCCTTTGCTACCAGGGTTTCCCGTGTTGCCAAAACCCTGGCGCTGTTACGTGGAAGGGATCACTCGGCTGTAGATGATCAGACAGGGAAAGAGGAAGAGGGAGACGGGGAACGTCCACCAAGATGGCCAAGAAGAAGCAGCGCGGCACTGGGAAACCTCGAGGTCGCAGCTCACGCACGCGTCCTCGCCCTGGTGAGATCATTCGTCGTGTAAAGCCGCTCCCCATTGCACCCGCAAACTATTCGGTCATGTACAATTATTCGCTCTCCAACTTGGCACAGAAGAGCGCAGAGGCTTCCAATGCTGATGGAACTTCCAGCTGATACGGAAGCGACAGTGACATGGATGAAGCACAGGATGAGAACCGACTGGCGCGCCATTAAGTGCATCGCTACCTGTCAGGAGAACATGAGTAAGATCCAGCAGCTACCACTTCCATCTGATAATCTGTAGTCCACTCCGAAAGCGACTGCTTTTAACAACGTCTTCATGTTTCACCGTCTCGAGTTGGTATGTTCTTGAAAGTGACGGGATCTGTACAATGCAAATGTTTCAGTAGTGTATTTAAAGCGATTTGGAAGCATCTCTGTATGTGGTGTGGCTCGTGCGCAGGTGCAGCGAGAGAGCAAGCACGCTTTGCGATGGGGTGGGCAAATAAATATCGAAGCTCGAGGCACTCCAATCCCCAACCTGTCTGCGCGTGCGGCATGCGTCTTCTACTGGAAAACTACGCAACTTGTGCTGTAAGTGAGTAGCTAGAAGAAAACCTCTTCGTCTCCTTCAAGTTGCTCACAGCATCACTGTCGTAATAGTCGAAGGTGTAGTCGTTCGAAGGTCATTTCGCCCAAGTCCTCTTCAAGAGGTGATCGTCCATATGTCGCCATCATCTGGCCTCCTGCACAGCCGCCTTTGGCTTTATCTGCTGCCCAATCTTCTTCTCTTGGAGCTTCTAGAGACTTGAACACATTCTCAAACGCACGCGGCTGCATAGTACCACGGCTGGCTGCTCTCGCCGATGTGCGCAATCCACTAAGCGAATTGGCACGGAGCTCAGGAACGTAAATCTCGTATTAGCCTTCTGCGTCTCGGGTACCGTCATGGACAAAAGTTGCTGGATCGGACACATTACGCCCAGGGTCTGGACCTGTCGGGTCTGCTTCCCATGCGCGGGCGATAAGGCAGACTCTCAAGTTTGTGTGCCAAAATGCGCTGTCTTTTGGATCAAATAGGCGCCATCCACGGTCTGGCCAAAGCTCAGTGCTGCGGCAACTCCATCGGGTGGATACAGCGATGCACCAGCTTCCCGGCCTGTAGTTGCAGTAATGTCAGCAAAGAAAATTGGTCAATCATATTGCAATAAATGACCAAAAGGAGTGGTAATTGACACCTACGTAGCAATTCCATCTGCGTTATTGTGAGAGGCCCAAATCTTCCACGCTGTCTCTGTCCATGATATCTGCCTAAACATCGAGTCTCGGCTGCCGCCGAAGCGCACGCGGCCACGGCCTCTCAGTCCTCGACTCATATCGCGACAGTCACAAGTGGAGCACTTCGAGGTAAGATGGCTATTGCCAGCCAAAGGATTCAATAGTATTTGCCCAAAATGGGAGGTTTTCTATCTTCAAGTCATTTCAGTTCTTGTATTCCATTCTACTTACACACTAAATAATATTACAACAGGTGAATGCTTTACCAATTAGGAAAACAAGACAAACGTTGCTTCAACTCCTGAGTTCGTCTGGTGTATATGCTGTGATGGCGATAGGAGATGTTGCTATACAGGCAGTCATCTGGATTACCTTCGTTAATGTAGTGGAGTGGCGGTTGATGTGAGGCGTGTGTCTCCATGCAGTGGCGTGGAGATCCGGAAGCGCAAGGAAGACTGTTCATCCTTCGAACCATCTTCACCTGAAAGGTTTGCTGAGAGTTATAGGGAATGACCATCTCAGTTCAGATGATCTCGAGGGTTCCATCTCAATGGATCTTTAGGCGATGGTGTAGCCACCGGAGAACCCTTTAGTCCGAGATCCCTGGAATCTGTCGAAAGCGACAGAGCGTTTCATCTAAGTTCGCGAAGTTCGAGACGCTTGGATCCATCATGCCTGTTGCATGTTACATTGCACCACGGGCGCCACACTGGCGTGTAAGAGCTTGATCTAGTGCTGCATTTGACAGCACTGTGTAGCTGGAATCGGGTGGTCGAGTAGTCCAGCCCCATCTTCCGCCATGTTGGCCGCCAGTTCCGAAACTATTGTAGGTCTCACGTTGCCATGAAACCAGAAACAAAGCGTCTTGGCAAACAAGGCACAAATCTGCTTGCAGAGGCTCGAATTCAATATTGACGTCTGAGCCTTGTACAGTTGCATTTGACGTGGCGAGGAGATGCCTTCCGGCGTCGGCAGCGCAGCCGATGCAAGCATACCGAGCTCATAGCCCGGAAAGACCGCTCAAGCACGACCTCCCTTACCAACGTAATAGTCTCCTCGCTTCCAGATCGCTTCCCCTTTTCACCCGTAGTTTCTGTTTCTCACTTCCGAATTTGCCAGCGCTTCAAAGCGCATTAACCTCCGTTACATTAAAAACAACTTTCCAAATGGACAAGGAGATCATCCAGCAGTTCGTCAACGCCGTTTGCAACAACTGAATTGATCCCCGTTGTCGTCGGAGCCGCATAACGGTCCGGACGTACAGCTACGGCGGCATTCCCCGGCTCCAGCTTTGACTCCAGCGCTACTTGTAGGAGCTTCCTCCAGGCATCTGATGGCTCAACGAATCATACTCTAGCGCGACTGAAGCTCCATCACGTTTGTATGTGCGTCCAGCCTCACCAGGTGCTGTTGCTTTGGCAATGGTATCTTCGTGGACCACCCGAGGAAACCATACCATCGAGTGGTAGTCACGGGTTCCTCGGGCACCGGTGCAAGACCAGCTTTCTAAGGTTGGGGTATTGTACAGGCATTTACGTCGTCTGAAGGAACCTCCAGTCGTCGTGCTCGACATCTCCGGATTTTTTCGGTCGGATAGCGTCCGACGGTCAAGTCACCGCCGGTATCCGAGGCTCCAGCTTCCAACAGGAACTAAAGCTACATCTGATCTCCTGGCAGTGTATCTGGTGTGACGCTACTTGGGGCCGACAAGGACCAGTTTATTCATCGGAGAAGTCCGAGGCTCGTAGCGTTACTCATGTCACCTCCCACTCATGCACTTCAAGAAGAAGAAAAACCCCATCCGATACGATGCGCACGTTGGATGCTGGTGATGCCGCTGTGGACTCATTGCGGAGCTGGGAAACGTGTCGCTCCAACGTGTTATTGGGCAAAGTGTCACGCAAGAAACACTGTTGGGGCTCTACCGACTGTGGGGTGGTGCTGTGCGTTTGGATCCTTAGGGTAACATCGGAGTCAGGAGTCCAGCACACACGAATTCGCTTCGTAGCTCTCGGAGTTCCCTGTCCTTTGGCCTTGTAGCTGTCCAGGTAGTTCAGTAACGGGGAGGCCTCGTTGAAGCTCAAGATGCTCGGAAGATGAAAATGTCGTGAGGTTCGGATCTCGACTGATTCACATGCACGTCGATGCTCGATAAGCACCTTTCAGCTCAGCGGAGTGGCCATGTGCAGCTCGCTTGGCGTGTTCGTTGCTTATCGGTGACAGTCCGAAGGCCTGGTCGAATGCGCCTCAGAACTTTGCCGTCAAGAGGAGCGACTGCTTTCGATGAGACCGAGGACCATGCGGTTCTTTTACCTAACGCAGGTACAGCAGGAAGCTCTTCGACACGAGCATTCACTCCGCATAAGCACTCATCTTTGGAAATGAAGAATCGTTTTACATTAGTATATCTGGTACTTGTTTCTCGCTCCTGCTGTTCAATTGAGGCTTCTGAGCTTCTGTAGCAGCTTCCGTAGAAATCACGTCTTCTCAGTCGCCACGAAGTTGTCACTATTGGCACGGGGAATGGCGTATCTGGCTCCAAGCTGTAAAAGTGCTGTTCTAAGACTCGTCCAGAGTGTGATCCACCGGCGTAGGACGGGAGCGAAGACAAAGGGATACCGTGGTTCTGGGCAACCTCCAAGAACGCCTTCATGTCTTTCTGCTTAGGCAACAGTCAAAGATCCAGTAAATCTGTGTACAACAATGATCATTTCAAACAGGATTCCACGTACAAAACACTCCTGGATCTTTTCACGCCGTCTCCCGGTTGGATAATGGCCGAAATGACTTTCCAAGCGCTATAGAAGATGAACGGGGCGTTCACGATGAATAGGCAGTGCAAATGTCTCGGGGTAGTAATCAGCTTCTGTCTCTACCATCAAAGATCGGCTAAAAAGATTAAAACGTCGGCTTACGAATGCAACAAAGGACAAGTACATCGGTATTCAATACGAATCCTTTGAGGTGGCTCAACACTGACGGCGACAGAAGTTTCATGCTCAACCCCTTCAAGTCCACGATACACGCACGTGGTTTGTACACATCGATGGCCACGTCGCTTCGAGATCGCAGCTTTCTCCCCATTGAATACGCTCCATGTACTGCCATCGATGTGGGAAGGGATATCATTGGCGTTCGCAGGATATGTCTTGAACAAAACCGTCCGGGTTGATATCCACTCAATCGATCCACAGTCACAACGCGTGACCATCCCTTGTCCTACGCCGTAAATGTACGTCGGCCAATACTCGTTGTACAACTTGGACATGGGCAGTTCGTGTTTTGAGGACATTATCTACATCGTGAGCCGCACGAGCGTCCAGGATCTTCTTTGGTCTCGGAGATCGTAAGAATTGCTGTCGGTTCTTCTTGACACTGCGATACGCACGAGCTACGGGGCGGATCGCGAGGTCGTCGGTGCAGAGATCACTGAATTCAGTCTTGACAGCATCGTAGAAATGGCTGGTCAATCTCGGCTGAAAGGGGTTGAGCCTCTTCGTTTTCGTGCAGCGACATGGTGGTGAGTGTTGACGAGTGGCTTAGAGCTCTAATCTACGAATGCAACTAAAGAAAACGGTAGACACCGCTCGTATTGTTGTGCCGCAAAGCCTCGATGAAGGCCTCCAGCGTTCTGAGCGGCGGCTGAACACGCAGCCAAAGAAGTAAGAAAACGGTTGCAACGGCATTTAGGTGGGGGCAAACTGAAATTGAGGCGACAACGGGCAGTGAGCATGCTCGTGTTCAGCTGGTCTATCATTATCTCGAACACAATCGGGCTGCAGTGCTCCTGTCAATAATAAGCTTGTTTCCGGTTGCCAGTCCAACGCCTTCCCATCTCTTCCTACATCCACTCATCGTCCTCGCAATGGCTTGGAGCTGACTTACGTCTACAGATGAGTAACCTCCCAGTCTTCGACAGTGCGTTCCAGTACGTCCTCCGGTGCGGTGTCGAAGGGCCAGTTTCTGAAAGGAACGAAAGCGACAAAACCATGTTAGCTAACTTCAAGAACACAAGACAGTTTAACGCACCTGTTCGTCGCGGGTTGTGACGCGTTCCTTGAGAACCTCCGGCTTGGGGATAATAGTGCGTGCCCGTCTTCTTGAACACACGCAATCCTTCCTCGCCTTCGTCCGTGAAGCGGACGGCGATCCGAGTGGGCTTAAGCCAATGGACGGGTCCACGAGGTTCACATTACTGTAGTGGATGGGCGACGGTGACAGATACGAACGTCCAGATGCAGCCCAGGGCGTCGCCTTCTACGTATGCGGTGGGACTGCAATGCAAAAAGTAGCAAAAATGTGACAATTTCTAGGCCTTCAGAGATCTATAGAAACTTATGATCAAACGCACCATATTGACATTCTCCACAATGACCTTGTTCTGGTCACGCACGACGCTCACGATCTCACCCTGGGTGCCCTTGTGGGGTCCAGCGATGATCTCAACTCTGGGGTGTAGCAACATGAATTTTAGTAAAAGTGATATCTCTGTCAATACTGGAGCGTTTTAAGCCGTTTAAAACGCACCTTGTCGCCGCGGGTAGATGTGCCAGGGTCTTGATCAAAGTCAATCGGTTTTCTTCTTGGTGCGCGGGCCACGACGGAAGGCAAGCGGGATACGAGTCGCCATCTTGAGCTGCTGGGGGCGTTGCTGTCCACAAGTTATACTGGTAATGTGGGGCATCAGCAGTTCCTGTTCAATAATTAGCTGAAATCACTTTCAATAAATCATTTTCATTTGTTGAAATTAAATAAAACAGTGGATTGGATAAAACTCAGTTTTTGAAGAATCTGATTCGTTGAAATCGCGCAGCCACCAGAAAACGCGAGCACACAGGAAGAAAGCTATCCGCAACCAGCCAGAAGCAGGGGAGGCACTACCAAGATCAACGATGGCTGACGTCGAGAAGCAAGACCTTCCGCCTACGGGCGATGCCGCTGTGGCTCCGCCCGCTGTTCCTGAGGATGTGGCCGCTATGTTCGACTTGAAGAAGAAGAAAAAAGAGAAATCCAAGAAGGAGTCGAGAAGGAGGTAAATTTATTTTGTTTTTTATATTCATTACGTTTCTAATTCTTTTGTTTTTAATATTGATAGAAGAAGGACAAAGTCGGAAGACAGCTGTAGCTGATGCCGCACCTGATACCAACTCTCGGTGCTGGTGCAGGACCCTGCCCCTTACTCGTACACAGGACGAGCTGTTGGCCCGTATCATGGCTAAGCTGCACGAGAACAACCCGGAGCTGACGGGACCTGCAAGCGCCACACTATGAAGCCGCCGCAGCGCTCATGCGTGTGGGTACCAAAAGAAGACGCTGTGGGTGAACTTCCAGGAGATCTGCCAGATGATGCACCGTTCGCCCGAGCACGTGCTGCAGTTCACGCTGGCCGAACTGGGTACGGAGGGATCCATTGATGGCAACCAGCGTCTTGTCATCCGTGGCCGTTACGTGCCCAAGTACATTGAGTCGCTGCTGCGTAAGTACATCACCGAGTACGTCTCGTGCCAGATGTGCCCGCTCGCCCAACACCACGCTCTTAATACGCGTGACTCGGTCTGCCGTCTGTACTTCGTGCACTGTCAGGACTTCAATGGTTCGTCGCGGTCTGTGGCTGCTATTTATTCGCTCGAGGTTTCCACGCCGCTACCCGTGCCGACAGAAGGAGCTGCTCCGGGCAAGTAAGACTGCCGTCGCAATTACAGCGCTTGATGGGATCTGGTCGAGCTTTCAGACGGACAGTTTTTCACGTGGACGAAGGGAAAAGGTTAGAGCAAGAAATTGGACACTTCCAGAGCTATTTGGTGCTTGCCTAGGGCTGCTCTCGTGGGCTTTGCAAGTGTGAGATACAGACGACGTACGTACGTTGAAGCTTTTGAAGCGAGAGATGAACATGGAGAAGAAGAGGAATCTATTATAGCTGTTCAGTGTCACTTCAGGCCAGCTTAAGTCTTTGTCTCATCAACCGTCTTTGGTTAAAACTTAGTGGTGGTGTTTGCTCTTCTTGGACTTGCGGCTGACACCAGCATCAGCAGCAGCCGCACGCTTCCCAAGACGCGAGAGATAATGATATGACGCTCGAGGCCCTGAGCCGACAAAGCTCCGGGGTGCAAGTCCAAGGCGCTCGGCATAGTCATGTGCTAGCAGTCGCTCCGAAGAAGCCGTTCAGGTTCGCATCCAGATGCAGTTCGTCTCCTTCGCACTCTGATTCGCTAAAAGCCTCAATCTTACTTGACCAAAGTGGGTGGGAACTGCCTTCTGAGATGCCTCCAGCCTTTGGTTGCGCTGGTTTCGGAGCAGTACGAAGGCGTAGAGCTTCGACAAACAGGGCTTAGCTGGAGGAACTTCATCCTCAGAAGAGTCCGGAAGAGTCCGAGCTTGAGTCTGACGACGATGAAGCTGCCTTCTTCTTGGGAGCAGGGAGCTTCGTCTTCAGATTCAAATCACTAAACCAAGCTGCGGGGAGAGAGAGAGAGAAGAGAGAAGACTCAGACGATGACTCAGGAGCTGGCTTAGGAGGTGCAGGCTTAAGGTGCTGGCTTTGTTGTAGGCTTCTTCGTCTGCTTTACATGACAGGCTTGGAAGGTGTATCAGTCGGAGTCGCTGCTTTCAGATTCAGACGATAGTTCCAAGCCAATGCAGGTTTGTGGGAACTGTAAGGCGTGGGCTTCGTAGAGAGGTTTAGGAGCTTCATCTTCCGATTCACTTTCAGATTCTGAAGCCGCCGAGGTTGGAGCTCCTGAGTGTGTTTCATCGTCCGGAACTGTCAGAATCCGAGGACAACTCCATCTTCGGGACAGACATACAGTGGAAGTGCCTCTGAAGCTTGATAGCAGGTTTGTCATCGAAGTCGTTTTGAGACTCGGACTCTGGTGACTCGGAAGCTTCTTCCTGCTTAGCAGAGACAGGTATGGGGAGCCACTTAGTGAAGAAGCTTCTGCTTTTTATGACAGGCTTGAAGCGCAGCTGGTGTTGATCGACGAGGGGCTTAACTGTCCGTCAAAGTCTTCCTCCAGACTCCGTTTCTGGACGGCGTCGGCCATCGGTTCATCGTTGTCCGCTGATGATGAAGAGACTCTGAGCTGTGTGTTGCTGAACTGCCGAAGCTTCAGGCATCTCTTCGTCCTCGGACGAGTCCGAATCGCTGGATAACTCGAGCTGCGGCACACTTTCGACGTAAGCCACGGGTTCTCGACCCTTCACTTCCGGTGCAGGCATCTGTGTTTGGGTCTTCTCCTTCTTCTTCTTTCCCACCTCTCAGTTCTGGTAGCCTTGACCTCCTTAGTCTTCGCTCTTTACCTTCTCTACCTTGCCCGATAGTTTTACTCTCGTATGTTTTCGCAGACTCTTAAACTTATGCACGCCTCGCATCGCTTCACGCAGCCTCAGAACGGAACGTCGCACTGTTCGGGCATTGTACACTTGCAGTCTTTGGATTCATACATTCGCCCACATCGAGGGAAGAGAGGGGACCGGAGGAAGCTTGAGCGCTTGTGCTTGGTCATCAAGCACGAGAGCTGTGGACAGCAGAGTTACAGTCGTCACAGTAGATCGAGTTGTCACACTCTGACACATTTCAAAACAGCAACTCCAGGCTTTCACACTCAACACACTGTGCGCGTCTCCTCGTTCTGCCTCTGGAACCAGCTTCACCTCTCACTTTCACTCGCATTTTCCACTTCAGGACCTCGTCAGATTCCTTCTCTGATGCTTTTCCTTGGGTTGGTGAATAAATCTGCAAAGCGTCTCCACGAGTACACACTCCACTGGAGGTAGAATTGACATAATTGCACGCCACTTTTCCTGTAGGAGCAGGTGCAGCATCGCTTTGACGCACCGCAGAACGTGCGCAAACTTACACGCAGAGCCTTGTGAAGCAGAAGCCGCGCTGTAAAGTGACGGCAAAGTTGCTTGCCTGGGACTGCTTCCCCGCTTCCAGCTGTCGTGCAGCAGCGGAAACAGAAAGAGGAGTAGGCATGGGCTTCGGTGTCTTGCTCTTCACCTTTAAGCTCACGCTTAGTTTTTCACTTACAGAAGATGCTAGTGCTGCAGAACTCTGCACCGTACTGTCAGTGTAACGTGGTAGTATTTGCACAGATCTCCATAGCGGCAGATCTCCAGCAGCGAAACCGCGACACCCGGCTCCGTCGTCTTGAAACTTTGCTGCTGCACTGCAACTTTAAGTCTCTCTGCCGCCAAACACCTACAGCGCCATTTAGTAGCTTCCGCTGCCTTCTTTGCGTGTAGTCTCTGCTCCGAAAGTCACGTGACTGCATTAAAAAGAAATGGATTAGCTGAAATACAATTGACAAATCAGACTGACTGATGAAACGTACGCAGAGTTTGTGCCATTGTGAGCCACACGAAGAATGGGCCCGTAAGTGCAGTACATGTTCGCATGAGTACATGCTCCATCGGACAGCTCAGTGCCAATACCCGACAGCTTTGCGATCGTTCCGGTGCCGTCCATGTTGGTCAATTGAATATTGGCTGGTTACGACGTTTTCAACACTGTCACTATCACGAGGTATTTAAAAACACTAACGTTACTTCAAGAAATATTGGTCATGGCCAGCCCAGCAGCTACCCACCAACTGTGAGTGGAGAGGAGAAATGGAGTGGAAGCGGTAAAGCAAATGAGTGGCAAAGAAGCAGCGGATGAACTGGAGGAGAAAGCGCCAGCTCCAACTTCCTGAAGTCTGTTGCTGAAGATGAAGAAAGTGAAGAGGAGAGAGATGCTGGTGGTGCTGGAGCTCTGTGACTTTAAGAACCATCCATTGTTCGATGACTACAGCTCAGCGACGCTTGAGGTATGTGAAATTCTGTTGTAGATTGTATCCAGAAAATGCCGTCTGATGTTGGTTTGGGTCGATAGGGGATTGACACTCGCAGAAGCCCATGCTGAAAATTGAGAGAATATGGAACTTCACACAGTCAGCTGGAGGAAACTGTTGGTACGAGCTACTTCTACGACTTGGACACGTCAAAATCACCAGATAAAACATATCAGTTCGCCAGGACAAACCGTTAAGAAAGATCAAGTTCACCCTATTGTAGCTCCACCAGAAGACCTACAGTAGACTACAGTGTAGTATGTTACTTCCAATGCATTTCTTTTGACAATATATTTCTCAGAAACTTAGCTCAATAATTGCTTTGCTTTTGATCTGCTGAACAATATCTATTATCAATTAATTGTCTACGCACTGTTACTTTCCAATTACAGTTACTTCGTTGAAGTAGTGCCGCGTACGGGCCTCCATTTTCCAAGGAATATGGTGCGTCGTTGATCACTGTGCTCCTCTCCATCTTTGGACGCTCTAACCTACCTATCTACTGCTCAAAAACTACGCAGGCTGCCGACCGCTTCCAATATCAACCCGGCGAGTGGGAGCACCTTCAGAGCCAAATACGTGGGCATCGGGCTACGCAGACACGACCAAATCTGTTCGTCGCTTGGTTGGCTATTCACCTGACAATCACTAACGCTCGCCGTCGCTATTGACTGGATACTGCAGTGAATGGGCTGTGAATCAACACCGTGATACGCTGGCGTCTCATCTGGGCCATTTCCGGATATGATGGCGTACTTTGGCTGTGGCGGAGGAATGAATCCATGGGTCGAGTGCGATACAACATGCTGGAGAAGATGCTGCAGCCACTGCGGACCTCCGCCACAGAAGGGAAGAAGAATAGTGGGACCAGGCTATTCAGTGGCTAAATCACCCGAACGCATGGAAATATATGAAGGAGGTTGACGTTATGCTGGTAAGATGAAAGGATCCGCCTTGCATTTATATTCTGTTCAAGTTTTGCATGAACGAACAACTTGTTCGTTCATGCGTTCGGAACAAGGCTAAGCCCTTGGACCCTGCAAAGATCTTCAATGTCGACTCGTAAGGCTATTTGAAGATTGCTGGACAATTAGCTGAAAGGCTCATTTCAGAGTCTTCTGTGCAACTTGGGTGTGAAAATGACGGTGCTGTACTCTGTCTCTCCCTTTTCCAGCTGGGCACTTACGTTTCACTACTTCTACTCGTCATACTACAGGAGTTGAAGAGCCCAGAAACTCCATTCATATCGCCCTTAATTTTCGTTATAAAGACGCCCCACTCGTCTACCCCAGCTAACTGACGAGTCTGATGCTACACAACTGCACCAATCCGCTCTGTTTCCCGCTGAGGATCCGAATTTGTGCGCCGCTGGAAGTTGAAAGGACATCCTCTGTGTGTCTGTGTTTGTTTAACGAGTAAGAGCTGCTCGACAGAGAGGTTCTTGGCAATTTCTTGAACTCCCCACTTGTGTCGCCTATTGGAGAGCAACTTGGCCTTGTATCCGTACAGAAGCTCCTCGTGGCTCTTGCGTAGCGGGCGAACTCGGGAAGTTAGGTCCCCTCCAACGATAGCGTCTACAGGGGCAAGCCTCCTGGCAGAAGCCACAGTAGATGCACTTTGGTCATGCTCATCGATGTCGTAGCGAGTGGTACGACGTGCACCGTCCGCACGCAGTTTCACTGCAAAATAATAATAAAAAATAATACTATCAGTCTCCTTCTCTTTCTTCCAAAAGATCCGTTTAACAACGCATACCCGCTTCAATGGTGATAGCTTGAGCAGGGCAGTGATAGCTTCCACACAACTCCTGCAAGTTAAATGCATCTACAAATAATAAAAGTCAACGTTAAAAATGCTGACTTTTCTTCCCAGTGTGCCAGACCACCAGAACAGAGATATGTGCACTCCCACCGTTCCTCGCCGCACAAAGAGTGGGTAACGACGTAGCGCGTGCTCGCCACGGAAACGCGGACTGAGCATGCCCTTCTCGTACGGGTAGTTAATAGTGACCTTACCGCTCCACGATGCACTTCCCACGACAGCCAAGTGGCGCGGAACACGTCGGACAGGAAGAAAGTAAGTCGGACATCTTCTCAATCACTTCGCCCCACGTGGGCTTAGGGTCCAGCTTTCGTCCCAGGAGCAGGGACGTCTTCGCAAAGCCACGAGCACTCGCCAGCCTTGGCCAGCGGAAGTCTGCTTAGCGGCTACCAGCCGCGGGCCGATCGACGCCAGCATCAAGACGTTCATGCCAGCCTCAACTTTTTCCGGTAGTGCGGAGACGGACAATTGAGAGCCTCTCTCGTAGGTGTATGGGAAAGATTACTACTTATTCAATGTAAGGTGTACATATAATTATATTCTTAATTTCCTTTTCTCATTTCATTGGCTATAAGCCTCATTGACATTTTAGAAGGTCAAGTAGGAAGATAATTGTGGCCAATGCGTTTGTCAACTGTGTAAAGTGCGGCAAGCAGTGTGAGGTCTGTCGCCACCATGTCACGCTATGGAGCCACGTGGGCATTGAGCAGAACTTATGGACCAGGAGCAGCTTATGCGCTACTTCTGAGCCCGCTGCAGGAGGCGTTGTGTTGAGCTTCAGTAATGTGAAACTGGACTGTCCTCACGCGGTGTCATTGTGAACGAGATGCCCTTTTATCCACTGCAAAGTGCGTTGGCGGATGCACTGCTCTTCCGAGCCTAAAGAGGGTATGAAGCTGCGTGGTATCGTTAACAAGATTGGAAGCTTAACCACGTCGGTATGCTTTTTGCTGAATTGTCTTCAACGGTTCAGTGGCGGAGGCAGGAGCTGCCCAAGGATACGTGCACAGCTATGCCCAGGACTGCTGGTATGTTGGTTGCTGGCATTGCTTGCTTTTATGCAGAGTTGAAAGCTGTAATACTCACTGGTTGTTGGCGTTACACAGGCTGGGAGAAGAACGGCTCCTCGATCTCTGTATTGAGGATGAGGTCGAAGTAGGAAGGTGCTTCGGTGAGTAGACGGTTACGCTGCAATGCTGTTACTATGCAGAGTACTGATGCAATTTGCTGTTGTGTTGTGTAGTGTTCCACGTTGCCGGTGCTATGGTCGCCATTTGAAGCTTTACCATGCGCTTCGACAGTTGCTAACGTTGTCAAAGGCTACACTCGACGACGAAACCGGAAGAAATCCACTTGAATCCTTGCTGCTGAAGAGCCCGGAAAGAGCCGAAGGTCAGCACCTGTAAAGGAAAAGAAGGTCAAAAAAGTCTAAGAGAAGGTTGTCAGGAAACCGAAAAGCCTGCTGTTCTGGATCTTGCCAAGCTGATGAGCCTGTGAAGGAGGAAGAAGTCCAAAAAGTCCAAGAAGAAGGTTATTGAGGCCGACGCTAATGACATTAAGACTACATCATCGAAGAAGAAAAAATTCTTAACCTTTCTGCTGATGAACCGGTGAAGGAGAAGAAGTCGAAAGAAGACCAAAACGGCTGTCGAGGCTGACGCTAACGAGGCCTAAGACTGCACCTATCGAAGAAGAAAAAGGTTCTTAACGCTTTCTGCTGATGAACCGGTGAAGGGAGAAGAAGTCGAAAGAAGAGCAAAAACGGCTGTATCCGAAGCCGAGAAGGTGGTGGAGATAAAAGACCAAAAAAGGAGAAGAAAATCAAAGAAGCGCAAGCACAGAAACCCCCGCTGAGGAAGGTAGCAGAAGAGGTGAGCATCTTCCGTTGAGCCTAAGAAGCACAAACACAAGGACAAGGGATAGGCAAGAAGAAAAAGCACAAGAAGAGCAAGCACGAGTAGACTAACATGATACTGGCGCTTTAGGCTAGGTAATAGATGGATGACAAACATCCAGCTGCATGTGTTTACATGCTTTTGTCTTAAGCGATCTCTATTCGATCAGGGCCGGATCGTTAAATAAGCTACCTGTTAGCTATTACACCCGCCACCTTTAGCTCTTACATGTACGTATAGTCGTACGAAACGAGCTTATCCAGTTCAGCAGGAATCGTCGGCAGTTGACGCTTTGGGTCGCGAGATGCTCCAGTTCGGAGAGACTGTTGCGCTTTTATGCCACTTGAAGTCGTTCACCTTAGCCCACAGCCCCGAGTCCTTTGCCACCCCCAAACGTTCAAGTTGTCCCTTGATACCAACAAATTGCAGGCGATACGGCCCGAACTGCATCTGCTGGCAGTCTTCAATGATAGGATGGCTTGGAATACGGAGGTGGAAAGTTGTAGCCGTGCTCAAGTGAACACGCAGCTGACGACACGCGACAAAAAAATCACAACCATTGCAATTTTCAAGCCACACGCTGCCAAAGATCGCTCCAGTGTAGAAGACGCAGTTCTTGAGGACATCACCACGGATGGCTGAAGTCTCCACGCAAACCAGCACAATGCAGTTAGTGAGGTGCGAGAAGTTCAGGTCGCGGCGCTTGCTGTCGTCTGCGTCAGCGAAAGTGCTGCTATTGATGACGATAACTTCGTCCTGCTTGTTGGCGTGCACCAGTTCATCCAAATCCAACGCCCGTTGTACAGTTAACGCTTGCTGGTTGTCTGCAGAGCCAGTAGAGATCTGCTCCGGTTGATCCTGCTTCTCTATTGCCTTAGCTTTTGCTCGTTTCGCAGCATGAGCTCGGAACGTGAATTTCTTCCTGGGAGCAAACGTCGCACGAGTCGAGTCAATTAGCTCCATCAGCTTGGATAGAATTAGCTGTGTGTGGCGCGTATCATACGGTGACAAGTACAGTGACGCCGCTGTGGCTGCTGAGTCGCGCATAGCGTTGACCTCGAGCACTAGAGCATCCAGTTTAACCTCCTTGGCTGGCTCACACGGCAGTGGTTGCTTCTTCTGCTCGCAAAATTGTCCCACCTGCTTGTGTATGTGCTCTTCTTGCTGTGTAAATGTCTCCCAGAAGGTCGTAGCCAGCTCATCGGTCGTCAGTTCACGGTGAAGCTTGGACGGATCTCCAGCACTTCCAACCACCGCATTCTTCCCCTGTTTCTCCTTGCGTCGCTCCTCCAGCGCGTGTGCTAAGCTCTCTTCGTGCGTCGTAAGTATAGGGAACTCTCCTCTGATGTTGACCTTTTCCGGTCGCACAAGGGCACCGTGCAGTGGTTTACAGTCAAAATATCTCTTGCCCTGAAACGATCCGTCGCCTTTTCCCAGTGGTTTATCCAGTCTCACGCCCAACCAACCATCACCAGGTAGCCCCTTGATCTCCCCAATGTATACGATCTCCCCGTAGCGTTTAATACTGGCGCGTAGACTGCCACTGGGCCCTGAAGAGAGCAGTTCACAGCGCATCCCGACCTGTGGAGTCTCCATTTTCGACCAGAAAAAAAAGTGAACAAACTGTTGTAATAAAATTCTGGGATTGGTGGAAATTAATTATACTCTAGACGAATCACAAATCGGCATAAAATTAACCAATCAGGATCATTATTGAGGTAGGTACAACTTGCTTCTCCCTATTGCCGACGGTACGACCCGACCCCAGACTTCATCACCTCGACGACAGCACAGAACCCCCTAGTCCAAGTTAAGATGTATCCCGGAGGAGGCCAGCCACCCCATGGTTACCCGCAGCAGCAGGGTTACCCGCCGCAGCAAGGATACCCCCCACAGCAAGGATATCCCCCGCAACAGGGATATCCACCTCAGCAGGGCTACCCGCCTCAGCAAGGATATCCTCCCCAGCAAGGATACCCGCCGCAGCAGGGATATCCCCCGCAGCAGGGATACCCCCCTCAGCAGTACCCGCCTCAGCAGGGATACCCTGCTGCACAGCCTGGTTACCCGGCTCACGGCCACCACGCACCGCAGCCTGGTTACGCGTACGCCCAGCCCGCTTACGTGGCGCAACCCGGTGTTGTGATCGCTGGCGGCAAGATGAAGCATGGCAAGTACAAACACGGCAAGCACAAGGGCCACAAGTTCAAAGGACACAAGTACAAAGGCTACAAGGGAAAAGGATTCAAGAAGATGGGCAAGAAGATGAAGAAGATGTTCAAGTAGAAGTCTTCGGTACGAATGCTTGTACTGTACTGTATCGACTTCCAAGTGCTGAGTCAGCACTGTTGACGTTGTTGGAGGAAAGGAAATTCGAGATGGTGACGGAAGTTGGTCCATGCAAACAGCTAAAACTCGTGTTATGCTTATTGGATAACCGGTAAAACATTGGCAAGCCCACATTTGTTGTTAATTGAGTTTATTGTCTCCTATTTTCTTTTTCTCGACTCAGCATCTCTTTATCTGTGAATCATGGCCAAGTTATCACTGCACCAAGGCCGATACAGGTCAAGTTGAAGTGAAAGACGACTGGTCTGTTAACACCGCATATTAGAACGTCACCACTCGTTTCCTTTGCGGAGTAGTGAAGCACTACATGTACACATAATATGCATATTATGCATACTGATCTTAGTGAGAATTTCAAAGCTATTGTAGCTCCGTCTGAGATGTTAAGTCACGGATAAACCTACATGTACGCATACACTTGCACCAATATACTTCGAAGTATTAAGTGCATATATCGAAGCGGTGTCAGCAGTGCGCACAGCTCGACAGCCAAGTGGGACTGTCAGAAGTCCTCAGAACAAAGATACTCCTTCGCATTTGCCAGGCAATCAAGTTCATCAGCACTGACTTCATCGTGAACTCGATCCTTCCCTGTGTCACACAGTATGAACAGCAAGGGCATAATCTGGTTGTGTCTGTGTGGGTAACGTTTTCGCTTTTGCAGATCCTGGTACATGTGACGTTTTTTCATCTGTTGAAGTTGTCTCGCATCTGATTGGCTGTCATCTAAACAGCCAATCAAAACTATCTGATATCTGAATCAATTGTCGATGACCAGCAAGTTGCAGGTTACCTGGCAGCAACGATATCATCCATTCCTCAATTTGCAAGCCATGTTCGGCCGCCCGCACTCGCCCCCACGCAGCCCACCGCGTCACCATCACGGCCCTCCTCCTGGCCACCATAGTCCACCCCCACCACATCACCATGGCCCCCCGCCGCACCATCACAGTCCCCCACCTCCCGACCACCATCACGGACCTCCGCCGCACCATCACAGCCCACCCCCGCCAGATCACCGCGGACCTCCTCCCCCACGTGGCTGGTAAGATCAGGGCGGCTCATAGCAGAAGACACCCCTGAGAGAAAAAAAATGGCGAATGCGTTGAGCTTGTAGAGTAGGTCGCTGCACCAAGCACCACTTTGCCCCCATAAAATATACTATGTGATCTGCACCAACACACATTGCCTGTTGTCATCAAGAGTACATTTCGTTGTACTGATCTCTCACGTAACGAACTCAAGAGTCAATCGCCATAGTCTCATTGTCGTCATTGCCCTGACGTCGCGTACTCGTTAGATCAGGTCTAGATCACAACGTTCACCCATAACTTCTTTCGCCGTTTGGAGCTCACAAGTCTTTGAAGCAGTAGACACAGTGCGATGTATCGTGGATTCCCTGGTTCCCCACGCGGAAGACACTCGCCGCCACCTCCGACGCATTACCCTCCTCCAGGACCGCCACCACCGCCGTTCGGATATGGAGCCCGTCCGGGTTGTCCTCCTCCAGTGTACGCGCCACCCCCTCCACCTCCAGAGCCATTTTCGCCTCCACATCACCATCACCATGGCCCACCGCCCCCACCTCCGGATTTCTACGAGAGACCGCCCTATGGTGGACCCCCACCTTGCTCGCCTCCGCATCATCACCACCACCCTCCCCCGAGATGGTAATGTGTGCGGTCGCAATTGCTAGTTCACTGGCTTAAAAGTTCCGACCTTGTTGTAGGACGTCGTAATATCCTTCTTCTCAAAGTGAGCGTTCTAAACCAAGTGTTATATTGAATTAACGATAACCTCAGCTCCTTGACAAAGTGCTTTCATGGTAAAGTACTTGTGAGCAGGTAGTTGACATCGTTGTGCACATCCTGAACAGGTGAATGGATGGCATCGAGAGTGAGGACAGTTTACCGACGCTTGAAGTAGCATTTCGGGCACGTAAACCGCCGAGATGAAACCTACGCTTTGAGCTGGATTTCCTCACTGCTTGATATCGGCATGTCTCAAATCCGCTCCAGCTTCTCCGAAAACTCACAACACAATTCTCCGCATCAAGTCCAAGAACTCCAAGTGCACACCCAGCCAAAGAGCACACATGTTCCCCTTTCCAGGGTCACCCCGACACCATTACCACCACCATAGTCCACCTCCCCCCGTCTACGTGGCACCCCCGACTGTGGTGTACGCGGCACCACCTCCGCCGCCACCAGTAGTGTACGCTGTACCCCCTCCTCCCCCGCCTCCTGTGGTCTATGAAGTCCCTCCACCCGTATTCTACGAGTGTGCACCACCACCGCCATATTTCCATCACCACCACCACCACCACCATGGCTGGTGAATCACCAGTGGTGATCGATAGCGCAGGGCCAAACAGCCATAATACATTCTTGTAAAATGCCGAATTTCTAGGTGCTGTGTTCATGAACTTGACAAAACTCCACATTGTAGGTAAACAAGCACGTGCCAGAGCTTCGAAATGAAAGCGACAGTCACTTTCGAAATCGAGTGGTGTCGCACACGTCCCCGCTTCCTCTTGCACTTTTGTCAGAACAAAGACGACTACCGAGGCATAGATGGCCTTCCCGACTCGCAGCAACGGCCACAGACACCACCGTTCAGACTTCAGGTTCCAGTCACCTCGTTTCCCTGATCTGCGCAATTTCTCCCGCCTCACAGACAATTTGTTTCACAGTCGGCATGAACCACAACGTTCATCTGGGTCGCATCCACATTGGCACTACGTGCCCCCGCCATATTGCTACGGACCACCACCTCCGCCACCTCCTCCACCGTACTCACATGACTATTCACACCCCACTCGGTATTCAGCCTCGGTGTTGAACACGAAAACTTTGTTGTTGTTTTAATCTCAATTTATTATTCTCTACTTAATTGCCCTCTAATAGACCGATGTGCTCAGTCGTTGGCAAAAGGAGAAGTGAGCTCCTTTCGCCGGTTTGACCATCATCGCACGAGTGAATTGTTGCCGTCGGCAGAAGCGCCGACAGCGTTGATTGGCAGTTACAGACGCCGCCTTTCCACACTTAGACAGTGTTCACTTAACTTGAATATACTTATCTAATCTTTTGTATACTACACCACAGCCTATGCCTCCACTGGCTTGTGGCTCATTTTAACACTCCCACTAAGTGTAAGGTAAAAAATCAAATATGGGCCGAGATAAAAGATGCTCGAATTACTCGGCATCTACTTATGCGTTGATAAAAAGTGAGACAGTTTCTGAAACTTCGCAAACCAGAGATTTTTTCTCGATTTTTTGTAGTAGCAGACCAATGAAATTAAGCACATGCTCGTGGAGAAGAAAAAATCGACTTAATCAGTTTACGGCCGAATTTAGTCTTGCTTTCAGTATTGAAAGCGCTGAGTGAGTGTCATTTTTGTGACCATTTGAGGTTTGGGTTATTCCACCTTCACCTTTTATATTTCTACTTGTGATCAAGTTTCGACGGAAATTAACTTACGGAGGTCAAGTGGCTGGCCAACAATTGAAGCCCCTGCCGAAGAAGACGACAAAGCGTAAACGAGTCGCAGTTGGGGGGAGGCTGTTTACCCATGAAGTGCTCAGGAACTTGCTGAGGCTGGCAGCAAAACCAAGTCGTCTAAGAAAGCTGTTACTACAACTGCAGGTAAAGATGTAGAAGAGTACATGTAGCGCATATCACTCGTTCAGCTGTATTCTAAACAACAAAATGTTAGTCGAGTGTCTGGCACAGTGAGGTTGAATAGATGCTTTACTTACCAAATCAGTGCGGAGAATTAACGGGACTTGAACCCGCGACAACCCTGCTCCCATAATGTGCCTTCAATAAGCTTGCCGCCAACCATGTAGGCGACTGATCTGTCATCGCCTGGAGCCATGACACCTCGCGCCAAATTTAATTTTTGAAGGTATTCGTATTTAGTGTGTTTTAGCCAATAAAGTACTTGCTCTGTGAAAAACTTCACGTGATTGGCAGTTAAAATACGGCCTTAAAATGGTTGATGGCCCTAAATTGATGATTTACCTTACACTTATGTGGAGACGTCTTTCACTCCAATCTTATCTCTTAAAACTGTGAACTGTTTAGTAGGAAGTGCCTTTGTCAAAATATCCGCTGCCATGCTGGCAGTTGGACAGTACTCAATAACTAGGCGTCCTTCTTCTACTAAGTCTCTAGTAAACAGGTATTTTATCTCAATGTGCTTGCTAGCCTTATGGTTTCCTGGATTCTTTGTGATGCTTATTGCTGATCTGCTATCACACCATACTTGCACAGGTTTCTCTTGACGAAATCCCATTTCCGATAGCAAGTGCCACAACCATTCGCTTTCTTTAGCACCTTCACTTAATGCGATTAGTTCAGCCTCCGCAGTAGAAAGAGACACGCATCCTTGTTTGCTACTACACCATGAGATGCTGCAGCCTGCCATCTGAATCACATAGCCCGTGATAGATTTACGTTCTTTTGATTGACACGCGAAGCTTGCGTCTGTGTACACTTCATACGTTACCTCCATTGACTTTCCATCAAAGTAGACCGTACGTCGACGTCCCTTTCAAGTATTTTAGCACTCTCTAGCTGCTTCCCAATGTGTCCTATTGTAACATGACAGATACTTACTCAATTCTCTTACTGCGTTTGCTATATCCAGGTCGTGTGCCTCTTACCAAATATTGCAGCGACCCTACTAAACCTCTATAGTCAAATTTCTGCGCGCTGATTTGCTCCGCAGACATTTTTGTTTCAGGCTCTAACTCCAATGCCAGTGACTTGAGGTGTCGCTACAGCTGAGCTGTTCTCAATGTTGTACTTCTTAATCAAATCCAATATGTACTGGTGTTGCGATATTGACATCGTCTTTTGCTCTCTATTTCTCCGGACTTCCATTTTCAGGATATAGTGAATATCTCCTAAGTCCTTCATCACTTAAACCTCAAGGATAGTTCTCTTTTGATTTTGTTGATGAGCTGTAGGCTTTTTGACATGATTGTCAAATCATCAACGTAGACTTCTAATGATTATCCATTCAACTCCCACTTTTTGCACGTATATGCAATATTCCTTGTTGCATCGTTCAAAACCCAAGGATGAAAAGGAATGTGTGGAGGACACTGTACCAAATTCTGGGTGCTTGTTTGAGCCCGTAGATACTCTTTAAAAGCTCACAGACATATCCTTCCTTTCCCACGGTATGATATCCTGGTGGTTGGCGCATGTAAATGCGTTGATCACCATCCATTGACCCATTTAGGAATGCTGTATGTACATCCATCTGATGAATGTGGCAATCTAGTATGGTTCCAATTGCTAGTACTAGTCGAAGTGACTCCAAATCTAGCAACTGGTGCATATACCTCATCGCAATCAACACCAAACTCTTGGTGGTTTCCTTGCGCAACTAGTCTAGCCTTAAATCGCTCGACTACTCCGTTAGCGTGATACTTTACCACTAGTACCCAATGGCATGGTAGAGCCTTTCGTCCCTTGTGGTAGTTTGACTAAACGCCACGTTTCATTATCCATTAATGACTCAAACTCAAGGTCCAGTGCCTGACGCCACTGTTTTCGATATGGACCACTTAGAGCATCCTTTAAAGTGCGAGGAATTGGTACTTTGTTTTGCTGGATATCATCTTTATTAGCAGCATCTAGCAGTGCCTGATAGCACTTGTAGTCACCAAACCGAGCAGGAGGCTTTCTCTCCCTACGTGACCGCTTTGATACTGGTGTAGGTGCTCCCACTGCTTCAACTAACCCCCGTTTTCTTTACGGGTCTGGCTTGTAGCCGTGATCGATTGGTCGTTAGCTCCCACTGATTGGTTCGACCTATCATCTCCAATGTCTTCTGCGGGAATTTTACCAAATGCCCGCGAGACTATCTCTACACTGTGTTGAGTGTCAAACATAACATGCCGTGAATAAATAAACTTATTGGAGTACACCTCTAAGAGGCGATATGCCTTGTACTCTTCAGATATCCCAAAAATCGGCACTTAGTCGCACGTGCCGAAAGTTTCGAATCTTTTCGTCGTGCTTCAGGAACATGTGCAAAGCATATTCCTCCCCAAATATGTATGTCACTCACATCAGGAGCTTTTCCATATACTTTTTCGTATGGTGTCATGTTGCCTAGCCGACTCATTGGTGTTCTATTTTGCACATAAGTCATGTACATGAGGGCTTCCGGCCACCACCTTTCTGGCATTTCAGCATCTTTTAGTGCGCATCTAACTTTGCTCATTTTTGTTTGATGGTCTCTTTCTGCTGCACCATTTTCTTCTGGGCAGTATGCATTCGACTTTTGAAACACAATGCCCTTATCCTTACAAAAGTTATTGAACGCTTGATTGACGAACTCCGTTCCACCATCTGATCTAATGCGTCTAATTGTGAACTTTCCGTCACGTTCCAGTTGCATGAGTAGCGTTTTAACTTTGTCGTTTACTTCTGTCTTATTCCGGAGAACAAATGTCCAACGCCATGATGATTGATCGTCAATTATGCTCAAGAAATATCTTATAGTTCCAACAGTACCATAGACTCCCATTGTTTTCATCGGCCCGTTCGTATCCATGTGGATCGTACTAATTGGGCGGGTGTCTCTAGTGCCGTGCAAATTCCGATATGACATTCTTCTCATCTTCATCTCCGCACATGTGGAGCAAAAGAAGTTTACTTGACTCAGCTTGCTTCGCTCCGCATACGGAATACCTTTGACAAGCTGCTTACTCATTATGTCTATCAGCTTTTCTTTATTTACATGCCCAAGTCTCACATGCCATTCCTTGATTAGACTCTCAAGTTTAGTCTGGTTAGGTAAAGCAAGTGGCTTGCAAGGCTTTGTTTGATGGCATTGCACATCACTTGCTCCTTTAGCGAGCAGGTTTGAATACAATATGCTCCATTGAATGTCTTTGCCACAAACACCAATTTGTGCTTCCAGAGTACAAACTTGTACAATCCTGTATAGCTTTCTATAATCTGATAACCTGCCTTCTTAAGCCAATACTCACTTAGTATATTTGATGTTGCGTTTGGTACTAATGCTATGTTGCTGAACTGTACCGGTTTGGTACCAGTTGGACTCAAGACATGCAACTTAATTGTACCAACAAATGTATTTCTCAGTTTAGAGCCCTGTCCAAATGTAAATACGTAGTCGTCGTTTGGGCTCTTGGTCACAAAACCGACGCTCGCCCAGTCCAGTCCATGCCCGCATCCTGTATCCAAAACCCAAAGAATTTTCTGTTAACTCGCGCAGTGGCTCCAACAGAAAAGGATACAAGCGACTTACCGTATCTTCCAGGCTCTTTGCTTTTTCTTCGATCTCTGCGGCTGCAGAGTGTGACCGATGCATTGTTGACAGGGATCCCTGTTGCCATCAAACTCATCCATATCCTCGTCACTGTCTGCAGTGCTGGACACAACAGGTGAGTTGGGTGTACTAAATCCACCGGGTGTCAACGGCACATCTGCCGAAGCAGTCGCAGGAGGCGTACTTGGCCCACTCTCTGCAATGCTGAGCTTTTCGAGGCACGCAGCATCAACAGGGATCTCGACGCGCGGGGCAGACTGGGCGGGCTGCACCTTCTGCACTCCGAGCGTGATCTGTCTTCCGAATCCGCAGGCGCTTTGGCTCGCTGTAGATGTTCTTGCGGCCAACACCATTCGCAATATCCTTTTTCTAACAGGGCAGTCCCGTTTGAAGTGGGGACCAATTCCATTCATGTCATTGTAGAACGCCGTTGCAATAGAAGCAGGCGTTCACGCGCTCATCGTCCATGGGTAAGGGCGTGGCCTTACGCTTCCCCGATTTCTTGGACTGGACCTTCTTCCCACCAGCTGTAGCCGAGGCAGCATAGTTGACCGGAACAGGCGTGTCAGTTTTCCCCATTGCCTGTATCTCCGCCTTGCTCTTGTTCCCGAAGATACTCCTCATCTTCTTCTCCACCTTTTCCAACGTGAATTCATCAGGCGTAAAAGTGACACTTGGTCCCCAAAGGTGGCTCGGGATGAGCGACAGAACCTTCCCAATCATCAGTTGACTAGGAGAAGGTGCACCCTCAATGTATCTTGGCCCCTGCCTGTTCAGCCGATTGCGCACCGCACGCAGTCGCTGAAAAAGCTCACCAATCGAGCCGAAATCCATAGCCAGGGTGCGCTCGCACTCCTGGATCATCTCCACCATCCCCATTGCGTTGTTCTGCCCAAAAATCAGCCTCAAGTTTGCTGCCAGAACTGCGGGACCGGCTGTGACGCAAGCGGTGTGCTCAATTGCGCCATATAGCCGTGCGGGAGTGTCTGATTGAACAGATCCCGCAGGTACGATTCCTGCTCTTGCAAAAAGGCCGTCTCTAGCGCATGTCCATTACGCTGGGCCTCAGTCGCTTGGTCACTCAAAGCCGGTACAGGGGCCGGATTCGTGAGCAAATCCTGGTACCCTAGAGTCGGTGCAGATCGACCGGCTTGAATCTCGGTGACACGACGACGGTTGGTCATCTGCGTCAGATGCGCCAACACCGCATCCTTCCATCGCTGAAAGTCGCTTGGCTTGCCGTTGAACTTCAGCCCCGAAAAGTCCTTCTTGTTTTCCTTGGCCATCTTCAGTACTCAATACTTGAAATGTTGAACACGAAAACTTTGTTGTTGTTTTAATCTCAATTTATTATTCTCTACTTAATTGCCCTCTAATAGACCGATGTGCTCAGTCGTTGGCAAAGGAGAAGTGAGCTCCTTTCGCCGGTTTGACCATCATCGCACGAGTGAATTGTTGCCGTCGGCAGAAGCGCCGACAGCGTTGATTGGCAGTTACAGACGCCGCCTTTCCACACTTAGACAGTGTTCACTTAACTTGAATATACTTATCTAATCTTTTGTATACTACACCACAGCCTATGCCTCCACTGGCTTGTGGCTCATTTTAACACTCCCACTAAGTGTACACTTATGTGGAGACGTCTTTCACTCCAATCTTATCTCTTTAAACTGTGAACTGTTCAGTAGGAAGTGCCTTAGTTAGGATATCCGCTGCCATGCTAGCGGTTGAACAATACTTAATCACTAGGCGTTCTTCTTCTACTAAGTCTCTAGTAAACAGGTATTTATCTCAATGTGTTTGCTAGTCTTATGGTTTCCTGGATTCTTTTGATGCTTGTTGCTGATCTGCTATCACACCATACTTGCACAGTTTTCTCTTGACGAAATCCCATTTCCGATAGCAAGTGCCACAACCATTCGCTTTCTTTAGCACCTTCACTTAATGCGATTAGTTCAGCCTCCGCAGTAGAAAGAGACACGCATCCTTGCTTGCTACTACACCATGAGATGCTGCAGCCTGCCATCTGAATCACATAGCCCGTTATATATTTACATTCTTTTGATTGACACGCGAAGCTTGCGTCTGTGTACACTTCATACGTTACCTCCATTGACTTTCCATCAAGAAGTAGACTGTACCTTTCAAGTATTTTAGTACTCTCCTAGCTGCTCCCCAATGTGTCCGATTGTAACATGACAGATACTTACTCAATTCCCTTACTGCGTTTGCTATATCAGGTCGTGTACCTCTTACCAAATATTGCAGCGACCCTACTTAAACCTCTATAGTCAAATTTCTGCGCGCTGATTTGCTCCGCAGACATTTTTGCTTCAGGCTCTAACTCAATGCCAGTGATTTGAGGTGTCGCTACAGCTGAGCTGTTCTCAATGTTGTACTTTTTAATCAAATTTAACATGAACTGGATGTTGCGATATTGACATCGTCTTTGGCTCTCTATTTCTCCGGACTTCCATTTTCAGGATATAGTGAATATCTCCTAAGTCCTTCATCTTAAACCTCAAGGATAGTTCTCTTTTGATTTTGTTGATGAGCTGTAGGCTTTTTGACATGATTGTCAAATCATCAACGTAGACTACAATGATTATCCATTCAACTCCCACTTTTTGCACGTATATGCAATATTCCTTGTTGCATCGTTCAAAACCCAAGGATGAAAGGAATGTGTGGAGGACACTGTACCAAATTCTGGGTGCTTGTTTGAGCCCGTAGATACTCTTTAAAAGCTCACAGACATATCCTTCCTTTCCCACGGTATGATATCCTGGTGGTTGGCGCATGTAAATGCGTTGATCACCGTCCATTGACCCATTTAGGAATGCTGTATGTACATCCATCTGATGAATGTGGCAATCTAGTATGGTTCCAATTGCTAGTACTAGTCGAAGTGACTCAAATCTAGCAACTGGTGCATATACCTCATCGCAATCAACACCAAACTCTTGGTGGTTTCCTTGCGCAACTAGTCTAGCCTTAAATCGCTCGACTACTCCGTTAGCGTGATACTTTACCACTAGTACCCAATGGCATGGTAGAGCCTTTCGTCCTTGTGGTAGTTTGACTAAACGCCACGTTTCATTATCCATTAATGACTCAAACTCAAGGTCCAGTGCCTGACGCCACTGTTTTCGATATGGACCACTTAGAGCATCCTTTAAAGTGCGAGGAATTGGTACTTTGTTTTGCTGGATATCATCTTTATTAGCAGCATCTAGCAGTGCCTGATAGCACTTGTAGTCACCAAACCGAGCAGGAGGCTTTCTCTCCCTACGTGACCGCTTTGATACTGGTGTAGGTGCTCCCACTGCTTCAACTAACCCCCGTTTTCTTTACGGGTCTGGCTTGTAGCCGTGATCGATTGGTCGTTAGCTCCCACTGACCTATCATCTCCAATGTCTTCTGCGGGAATTTTACCAAATGCCCGCGAGACTATCTCTACACTGTGTTGAGTGTCAAACATAACATGCCGTGAATAAATAAACTTATTGGAGTACACCTCTAAGAGGCGATATGCCTTGTACTCTTCAGATATCCCCAAAAATCGGCACTTAGTCGCACGTGCCGAAAGTTTCGAATCTTTTCGTCGTGCTTCAGGAACATGTGCAAAGCATATTCCTCCCCAAATATGTATGTCACTCACATCAGGAGCTTTTCCATATACTTTTTCGTATGGTGTCATGTTGCCTAGCCGACTCATTGGTGTTCTATTTTGCACATAAGTCATGTACATGAGGGCTTCCGGCCACCACCTTTCTGGCATTTCAGCATCTTTTAGTGCGCATCTAACTTTGCTCATTTTTGTTTGATGGTCTCTTTCTGCTGCACCATTTTCTTCTGGGCAGTATGCATTCGACTTTTGAAACACAATGCCCTTATCCTTACAGAAGTTATTGAACGCTTGATTGACGAACTCCGTTCCACCATCTGATCTAATGCGTCTAATTGTGAACTTTCCGTCACGTTCCAGTTGCATGAGTAGCGTTTTAACTTTGTCGTTTACTTCTGTCTTATTCCGGAGAACAAATGTCCAACGCCATGATGATTGATCGTCAATTATGCTCAAGAAATATCTTATAGTTCCAACAGTACCATAGACTCCCATTGTTTTCATCGGCCCGTTCAGTATCCATGTGGATCGTACTAATTGGGCAGGTGTCTCTAGTGCCGTGCAAATTCCGATATGACATTCTTCTCATCTTCATCTCCGCACATGTGGAGCAAAGAAGTTTACTTGACTCAGCTTGCTTCGCTCCGCATACGGAATACCTTTGACAAGCTGCTTACTCATTATGTCTATCAGCTTTTCTTTATTTACATGCCCAAGTCTCACATGCCATTCCTTGATTAGACTCTCAAGTTTAGTCTGGTTAGGTAAAGCAAGTGGCTTGCAAGGCTTTGTTTTGATGGCATTGCACATCACTTGCCTTTCCTTTAGCGAGCAGGTTTGAATATAATATGCTCCATTGAATGTCTTTGCCACAAACACCAATTTGTGCTTCCAGAGTACAAACTTGTACAATCCTGTATAGCTTTCTATAATCTGATAACCTGCCTTCTTAAGCCAATACTCACTTAGTATATTTGATGTTGCGTTTGGTACTAATGCTATGTTGCTGAACTGTACCGGTTTGGTACCAGTTGGACTCAAGACATGCAACTTAATTGTACCAACAAATGTATTTCTCAGTTTAGAGCCCTGTCCAAATGTAAATACGTAGTCGTCGTTTGGGCTCTTGGTCACAAAAACCGACGCTCGCCCAGTCAGTCCATGCCCGCATCCTGTATCCAAAACCCAAGAATTTTCTGTTAACTCGCGCAGTGGCTCTAACAGAAAGGGATACAAGCGACCTACCGTATCTTCCAGGCTCTTTGCACTTTTTCTTCGATCTCTGCGGCTGCAGATGTGACCGACGCATTGTTGACAGGGATCCCACCGTTGTCGTCAAACTCATCCATATCCTCGTCACTGTCTGCGATGCTGGACACAACAGGTGAGTTGGGCGTATCATATTCACCGGGTGTCACCGGCACATCTGTCGAAGCAGTCGCAGGAGGCGTACTTGGCCCACTCTCTACAATGGTGAGCTTTTCGAGGCACGCAGCATCAACAGGGATCTCGACGCGCGCGGGGCAGACTGGGCAGGTCGCACCTTCTGCACTCGAGCGTGATCGGCCTTCCGAATCCGCAGGCGCTTTGGCTCGCTGTAGATGTTCTTGCGGCCAACACCATTCGCAATATCCATTTTTCTAATAGGTCAATCCCGTTTGAAGTGGGGGCCAATTCCATTCATGTCATTGTGAACGCCATTGCAATAGAAGCAGGCGTTCACGCGCTCATCGTCCATGGGTAAGGGCGTGGCCTTACGCTTCCCTGACTTCTTGGGTTGGGCCTTCTTGCCACCAGCTGTAGCCGAGGCAGCATAGTTGACTGGAACAGGCGTGGCAGTTTTCCCCATTGCCTGTATCTCCGCCTTGCTCTTGTTCCCGAAGATACTCCTCATCTTCTTCTCCACCTTTTCCAACGTGGAATTCATCAGGCGTAAAAGTGACACTTGGTCCCCAAAGGTGGCTCGGGATGAGCGACAGAACCTTCCCAATCATCAGTTGACTAGGGAGAAGGTGCACCCTCAATGTATCTTGGCCCTGCCTGTTCAGCCGATTGCGCACCGCACGCAGACGCTGAAAAAGCTCACCAATCGAGCCGAAATCCATAGCCAGGGTGATGCTCAAACTCTTGGATCATCTCCACCATCCCCATTGCGTTGTTCTGCCCAAAATCAGCCTCAAGTTGCTGCCAGAACTGCGGTACCGGCTGTGACGCAAGCGGTGTGCTCAATTGCGCCATATAGCCGTGCGGGAGTGTCTGATTGAACAGATCCCGCAGGTACGATTCCTGCTCTTGCAAAAAGGCCGTCTCTAGCGCATGTCCATTACGCTGGGCCTCAGTCGCTTGGTCACTCAAAGCCGGTACAGGGGCCGGATTCGTGAGCAAATCCTGGTACCCTAGAGTCGGTGCAGATCGACCGGCTTGAATCTCGGTGACACGACGACGGTTGGTCATCTGCGTCAGATGCGCCAACACCGCATCCTTCCATCGCTGAAAGTCAGCTTGGCTTGCCGTTGAACTTCAGCCCCGAAAAGTCCTTCTTGTTTTCCTTGGCCATCTTCAGTACTCAATACTTGAAATGTTGAACACGAAAACTTTGTTGTTGTTTAATCTCAATTTATTATTCTCTACTTAATTGCCCTCTAATAGACCGATGTGCTCAGTCGTTGGAAAAAGGAGAAGTGAGCTCCTTTCGCCGGTTTGACCATCATCGCACGAGTGAATTGTTGCCGTCGGCAGAAGCGCCGACAGCGTTGATTGGCAGTTACAGACGCCGCCTTTCCACACTTAGACAGTGTTCACTTAACTTGAATATACTTATCTAATCTTTTGTATACTACACCACAGCCTATGCCTCCACTGGCTTGTGGCTCATTTTAACACTCGGCAAAACAGAATCTTGGATATCCACTCCTTACACCGGAGCCGCCTGCATCAGCAAAGTCTACGACGAGTGCACCATCTGCACCACTACCGGAAGGACAGTGGAGTAAATCAGCCCCTCCAGCCTACGAGTTACGATAATCACTTTGGTGGAATCAGAAATTACTGTAAATTAATCGTCTGAGACCGAAAATTATTAATCGATTTTGATTTGCGTCGTCCGTCGTTGGACTCAACTCCGGAGCTCTTCATCATTACTGCATTTTCTGCGGCTGGAAGAAGAAGAAGAACGAGCTCTGATGTACAACCAACATCCGCCCGCCGGCCAGCCTCCTCAACAGCAACAGGGCTACCCTCCACAAGGAGCACCGCCTCAACAGCAGCCTGCACCAGGTTACCCTCCTCAACAGCAACCTCCGCCTCAGCAACAGCCTCCTGTTGCGCAGCCTGCCTACCCTCCGCAAGCAGCTCCAGCCCAAGCGCCTTACCCTCCGCCACAGCAACACCCTTACCCTCCAGCTCCTGCTCCTGGTTACGCCTATCCGGCCCCTGCCCCGCACGCGTACCCCCAGCCAGCACCGTACGCTGCACCTCCTCCCCCAGTCTATGCTGCACCGCCTCCAGTGTATGCAGCTCCACCACCGCAACCTGTTTACGTCGTGCAACCGGGCGTACACCATGTGCACCACGCACACCACCATGGCTATGGCCACCACTACAAGTACAAGGGGTACAAGCGCAGAGGACTTGGCGGGATGTTGGGCTTTGGAAGGCACCATGGGTATGGACATGGTTACGGACACGGATACGGACATGGCCACTACGGTCATGGTTATGGTCACTACAAACACAAGGGCTACAAACGCAAGGGTTTCTTCAAGTGAGCTGTGTTGTATGTAGGTGCAGTGTATTTGATTGTCACTTAATCGAACCGTCATGATACCAAGCAGATTACTGCAACAGACTCTTATCAAATCGATGTGGTGTGCATGCAATGCTCAAGCTCTCGCGTCCACAACTGTCAAGACGTTAGACACTACGAGTTTCACCAGCTGTACCCACTTCTTACTGTGCCGACACTCCATCTGTGACGTGTGCACACTACACACACTGTAGATATTTGTATTCCAGTTTCGAACTGGTCAAACGATAAAGTAGCTCTTCGACTATCGAGCATTTCCATTCCGTCCTGCAAACATGCCCAATGCACTGCACATGTATCCGTCTGTAGCTCTGCTGCTATGGGTCTGGGGCACTGGTGTGATCTTCCAGGTTATCGTAATACTAGTCTGGTGGACTTATCGCCACGAACGGGCAATCCGAGCGAGAAACAAGCGGCACTACAGTCCTCTAGAGCAAGACGACTCACTCGACTGTGCATCAACCGCCAGAGATCGTAGAACATCGGAAGATGTGCCAGAATTGAGCACGAGACGTCACTCCACAGCCTCAGTGGAAAGTGCCAAAGCAGACGAAGAAGCAGCAAGACTCAAGCTCAAGCCAGCACGTGCAGGAGCAGAAGATGATGAAGATGACAGCGACGTCCACGTCTTTAAGTGGAAACAACTCGCACGTCGTTCTGCTATTGTCACGCTGTTAATGACATTAGCTAGTGTTATTACTACTACAATTGTACTCAAGCTTCGTACTGGATCTTACGTGGAACAACCTTACGAATGGTATTCGCTCGAGAATACTGGGAAAAGATTGTTTCAGGACACGCACAAACTCCCCGTGGATATTCTGGATACGTGTAATTTTCGCGATGCCATGGCAGATTACACCGAGTTTCGTACGTTGGATCCGATCGTTGAGAGGTTTAGACAATTGGAGCAAAAGGGGAAAACAGTGGTGTACGTGGTGCCATTCGACTATGACCACGTGCTGGAGCTGGATTCGGATCAAATGGTGCCTATAGTAGAGCCTTTGCCCACGTCCTGGACGGCTTCAAGTTCATCAGGTGATAATGATAAAGATGCTGCTGCAATTGTAACCACGGGATTTGTCAAGGCGAGACCTGTAGACGAGATCACATTGTTCCCATACTTGTGGCACGATCTTCTGGGCCCTTACTTCGACCCTAGAGTGGAGACTCCAGTCGGTGAACCATGGACACGACGAGTAGCTGAGCTAAATCTCGAGTTCCACATGGTCCACAACGCACAGGAGCTGCACAATCTTCCAGCCAAGAGCAATTTGTTAGTGGCGGCACAGTCCTTAGATTGTGTCCACCGTTTCTTCGAGGATAAAGCGCTTCCATTCCAGCCTCGTGTCGGATTCCTCACTCTATCGAAGGAAAACTGCAACAATCCCAACCCCGAGCGCTTCTCGGGCAACGCAGCCATCAAGTTCGGGTTGATGCCGTACGGCGACTGCACTCTAGTGGATGGCAAACGGTTTGTGTCCTTGCCACTCGGACCCAGCTTTGAACATGGTTTCCCGCTGAACGCGCATCATCTCAACCCTCCTCGTCCTCTTGCTACTGGAATTGGACGCAAATTCCTCTTGAATCTCATGGTGAGCTGGACAATCGAGAAGCCAACGCGTGTGCAGGCCATGATGGCTGCATTGGAAGTCTGTGGTGATCTCGAACGTGCAACACAAGCGAACTCTCGGCGTTGTGTTGTTGAACACAACGACATGCTGTTCAAGGCTCTGCAAGCAGTGGACAAGCGACTGGGAACTGCTTGGCGCTGGTATCTTTCAACTGCCCCTGCTGCTTACGTGTCCACACTTCAGCAGTCGGTGTTTACGATCTGCCCACTCGGGAAAAACCCGGAGCAGTATCGGATCTGGGAGGCCTTATCGTCTGGATCAATCCCCATTGTAGAGGAGTTACCAGCGCAATGTCAACCACCTGGCGTGTTTTTCCACCCAGCGTACCCTGATTCCTGGCGTTGTGTTCCTGAAGATGTCCATGGCGTTCTTCGTCGTTTGAATGCTCCTGTTCTCTTCGTGAGCGACTGGAAACGAGATCTCCCACGCCAGATGAGCAAATACTTTATGAAGAATGGTGATTCCATGTCGACAAATTCCAAGGAGACTGAAAACGGACATTTGGAATGGGGAGAATGGACACCGAGAGAGGAACTATTGGCTCTGCAAGCACGAACTCGGTCGTGGTACGTGGGTTTAAGTCACCATTTGCAGTCAGACCTCATCGACACGGTCATGACGCATTTTGCCAACAACTAAGGATATTAGATGTCCTTTACGTGGTAATTGCAGGGAATCGCAACGAAAACTCTTTTCAGTGGCTTGTTTGCATGTTCCGTTGAAAGTACTTCCTGAAAACTTTCTCATGATGGAGCACGACTACTACCCCTTCTTCATGCCTCATTCGAACGCTCACAAACCAACTTGCTTTCCTCCGTACAAGTCCATTCGCCACAAGTGAGCAAGTACTATGAAGTTCGTCGCACTCGCCGCCACCACACTTGTTGCCGTTGCAGCGGCCAATGAGTACCAACCGGCTCTGAGAGCTCTCGCCGCACCTGAACCTGCTTCTGAGCATGCGCATCTTCCGACGGCATCCAACTTGCCAGATGCCACTGCTGCCAAGGAGACCGCCAATGACAAGAAGAAGGAATGGTTTGGCGGATTCGGATGGAGCCGTCCATGGGGAGGCTGGGGTAGCTGTGGAGGATGTGGTGGCTGGGGTGGCTGGGGTGGCATGGGTGGCTGGGGAGGTATGGGTGGTTGGGGATGGTAGATTGCCACGAAGGTCACAAAGCGACCGGTTATCTATGCATCAGCGATTCCTGTCAAGTTGACCTTCTTGTGCCGCTGTAGTCGTTCAGCCAATACGATTCTTCAGCGTTTCAGCTTGATCTGTTCTCCATGTGTAGCTCGATGCAAACGCCCTCATCAATCCACATTGTGGACTCCACAACGTCTTAACCTCATAATTCAGAGAGTCAGATCTTCAGCTCGTTTACTTGTTGTTCACTTGTTTCTCGTTATCACTGAAAAAGCTGCAAGCGCTGGAAGCATACTTGAAATGACAACTTTTAATTTTCGTCAGTTTCAGGTTTCAAGGCTCTCCACCATTTTATTGTCCGATGGCAACGATACTTCCGTCGCCAACGCGTCAGAAGCAACCGCATTCAAAATCCTCCCGACAACAAGAGGTATCCATAGCAGCAGTCCTGGCTGTTCTTGCAATTGGTGGTCGAGTTTTCGTAGCTCCTCTCCTTCTCACGATAATATTCGCTAAAACGTCGTGCTCGTTAGCTCTGCTTCATTTCAGCGCTTTTGGGCAAAACGCACTTTTGAGTAAACCTATTTTCCAAGAACTACAAGTGGCAGCAGTATCACCTGAAATGGAATTAAGTGACGACGCCCTTGCACTTGCCAGTTACCTCGAAGTTAACCAAGTGGTCTGCGTCACGGGGTTTAACGAGTGGGGATCACCGCACACCGTCATTTCTGGTGAAGCCGACGAGATTCTTCGTATTATCGCTACTCTTAAGATTTCGGTATCGCCCCGAATGATTCGAGAACTTGAATTTGAAATTGTCAATTCTGAAAAATGCAAAACAAAGTGGACAATGAACAGCATTTTACGACGATACCTGTTCCAAACAACACCCAACAGTTTTGAATACTCTTCGGTTCCTGCTGCGGACTTCAGTGTGTTTCCAGATTACACGGAGTGTCGTCCCGATGTCGAAACTCCATTCGATTCAAAATTAGGATTGTCAACACACGGCGAAGACCGGTTAAAATTTGTTCCAGATCTCGTCAAATTATTCCCTTACGATTTCGTTAGCAGCCTCGCCTTCGTTCCACAGGTCATTCCAGCCACAGAGACCGTTTACAAAGTATCCAACGTCACGCAGCCTTTATTCCGTGCATATTTCCGAGGCTGCCGAGTACGTGAAGTTAATACATCTGGAATCTTCGTCGAGGACTCCTGCACTACTGTTCCGCGCTGGGAACCTTACGGATTAATGATCCAAGCACCCGATGAATTGCCAGTTTGCAGCACTGAGAACGTTTGTGTTCATAATTACTATAATTCTCTTTGGGAATGGGTGACGAAGATTGATACTGGCCAAGAGAACCGAGTGATGATGATGCTCAACGTTTTTCGGAATCGATTTGGCGATACAGTGAAGATCAGTGTCCTCCCTGGTATGGTGGTGGTGCAAATGCTGCTAATGGGCATCGTGAGTTGTTACCAAGTGATGTCCCACAAGCGATCCGTTCTACTCACGCAGATTTGGGCGTATCGCTGTCAAAATGGGCGTAATGCAGGTGTTGTACTTCGCTCAAGTGACGTATCATCTCGTCACGAATTCCGATAATTACTACCTCGGCCTTGCTACAGGCACGTTGACGATTGAATCCGTAGCGAATCTTACGTTTTGCTTTTTTGCCTTCTCGTACTCATTCGTCAACATGGTGAAGGCGAGATCTGGCGAACAACAGCTAGCTCGCCACTTCCGATTGGCATGGGAACTCACTCAACTGCTAATGGTAACGTGGGGAGAATGGACACCGAGAGAGGAACTATTGGCTCTGCAAGCACGAACTCGGTCGTGGTACGTGGGTTTAAGTCACCATTTGCAGTCAGACCTCATCGACAAGGTCATGACGCATTTTGCCAACTACTAAGGATATTAGACGTCCTTTACGTGGTAATTGCAGGGAATCGCAACGAAAACTCTTTTCAGTGGCTTGTTTGCATGTTCCGTTGAAAGTACTTCCTGAAAACTTTCTCATGATGGAGCACGACTACTACCCCTTCTTCATGCCTCATTCGAACGCTCACAAACCAACTTGCTTTCCTCCGTACAAGTCCATTCGCCACAAGTGAGCAAGTACTATGAAGTTCGTCGCACTCGCCGCCACCACACTTGTTGCCGTTGCAGCGGCCAATGAGTACCAACCGGCTCTGAGAGCTCTCGCCGCACCTGAACCTGCTTCTGAGCATGCGCATCTTCCGACGGCATCCAACTTGCCAGATGCCACTGCTGCCAAGGAGACCGCCAATGACAAGAAGAAGGAATGGTTTGGCGGATTCGGATGGAGCCGTCCATGGGGAGGCTGGGGTAGCTGTGGAGGATGTGGTGGCTGGGGTGGCTGGGGTGGCATGGGTGGCTGGGGAGGTATGGGTGGTTGGGGATGGTAGATTGCCACGAAGGTCACAAAGCGACCGGTTATCTATGCATCAGCGATTCCTGTCAAGTTGACCTTCTTGTGCCGCTGTAGTCGTTCAGCCAATACGATTCTTCAGCGTTTCAGCTTGATCTGTTCTCCATGTGTAGCTCGATGCAAACGCCCTCATCAATCCACATTGTGGACTCCACAACGTCTTAACCTCATAATTCAGAGAGTCAGATCTTCAGCTCGTTTACTTGTTGTTCACTTGTTTCTCGTTATCACTGAAAAAGCTGCAAGCGCTGGAAGCATACTTGAAATGACAACTTTTAATTTTCGTCAGTTTCAGGTTTCAAGGCTCTCCACCATTTTATTGTCCGATGGCAACGATACTTCCGTCGCCAACGCGTCAGAAGCAACCGCATTCAAAATCCTCCCGACAACAAGAGGTATCCATAGCAGCAGTCCTGGCTGTTCTTGCAATTGGTGGTCGAGTTTTCGTAGCTCCTCTCCTTCTCACGATAATATTCGCTAAAACGTCGTACCTGAATGGTGGAAATGTGTTGATCGATTCGTCCGAGAGCTATTTCGCGTTCAGTGAAATGGACCGAGTAATGATCGGCGGATGTACAAATTGCAACCGGACGTGCTCGTTAGCTCTGCTTCATTTCAGCGCTTTTGGGCAAAACGCACTTTTGAGTAAACCTATTTTCCAAGAACTACAAGTGGCAGCAGTATCACCTGAAATGGAATTAAGTGACGACGCCCTTGCACTTGCCAGTTACCTCGAAGTTAACCAAGTGGTCTGCGTCACGGGGTTTAACGAGTGGGGATCACCGCACACCGTCATTTCTGGTGAAGCCGACGAGATTCTTCGTATTATCGCTACTCTTAAGATTTCGGTATCGCCCCGAATGATTCGAGAACTTGAATTTGAAATTGTCAATTCTGAAAAATGCAAAACAAAGTGGACAATGAACAGCATTTTACGACGATACCTGTTCCAAACAACACCCAACAGTTTTGAATACTCTTCGGTTCCTGCTGCGGACTTCCAGTGTGTTTCCAGATTACACGGAGTGTCGTCCGATGTCGAAACTCCATTCGATTCAAAATTAGGATTGTCAACACACGGCGAAGACCGGTTAAAATTTGTTCCAGATCTCGTCAAATTATTCCCTTACGATTTCGTTAGCAGCCTCGCCTTCGTTCCACAGGTCATTCCAGCCACAGAGACCGTTTACAAAGTATCCAACGTCACGCAGCCTTTATTCCGTGCATATTTCCGAGGCTGCCGAGTACGTGAAGTTAATACATCTGGAATCTTCGTCGAGGACTCCTGCACTACTGTTCCGCGCTGGGAACCTTACGGATTAATGATCCAAGCACCCGATGAATTGCCAGTTTGCAGCACTGAGAACGTTTGTGTTCATAATTACTATAATTCTCTTTGGGAATGGGTGACGAAGATTGATACTGGCCAAGAGAACCGAGTGATGATGATGCTCAACGTTTTTCGGAATCGATTTGGCGATACAGTGAAGATCAGTGTCCTCCCTGGTATGGTGGTGGTGCAAATGCTGCTAATGGGCATCGTGAGTTGTTACCAAGTGATGTCCCACAAGCGATCCGTTCTACTCACGCAGATTTGGGCGTATCGCTGTCAAAATGGGCGTATGCAGGTGTTGTACTTCGCTCAAGTGACGTATCATCTCGTCACGAATTCCGATAATTACTACCTCGGCCTTGCTACAGGCACGTTGACGATTGAATCCGTAGCGAATCTTACGTTTTGCTTTTTTGCCTTCTCGTACTCATTCGTCAACATGGTGAAGGCGAGATCCGGCGAACAACAGCTAGCTCGCCACTTCCGATTGGCATGGGAACTCACTCAACTGCTAATGGTAACGTGCGTTGCAACTGCATTGTATGTCTTCCGCCTGGCTTCGCTCTCGTATATTATCGACGTCAATGGAGAGTTGCTACGGAAGACTTCTAGCGGAGGTGCGACTTTGTGCAAATTACGAGACTCGTGTCTTGTATTCACGCACAATTTAGCTTTCATATTAACGATCGTGTCTTTGGCTCTGGGATCAGTTGCTGGAATCATTGCAATGATCGCTCACAAATGCACTAGCAATCGATCTGAGACCTCAGTTCCCAAGCCTAATTCAATCATCTTGGCCTTAAAGCGAAGGATAAATCCAAGCATTGGAGATGTTCGAGAAGCTATGGATATCGGTCCTTCCGTGTCGTGTACACGGAGGATTTCCCCACTCCTTCGAGTCCAATCACTCCCACTACCGTGAAATTCGTGAGCTCCAAACACTCCCCGAGGAACATCCTTAACTCCACTCACTTCGTTCGAGCAACATTGTCTTGGCGTGCCGTTCGCTAGACTCTTTACTGACTGCGGAGACATCGCATACATGACGCAGAAAGGTATTCGCTGTTCAACTGTCGAAGCGGTTCTCCTTACAGGCTTCCTGTTCTATGGCAAGCACGTCTATCAAGCGCAAGATGTGGTGATCCTGCTGCTGGCAAGGCTGATGCCTCGACGAGCAATTCGCACTTTCAACGTCCTGCTGCTTCGATGGACTGTCAATGAAATTACCGGTCGCGTGTCGTTTCCTGAGGCCTGTACATGGTATACAGCAAGTGAGGAAAGGGCTGTACTAGCTAAAGCTTGGCCGATTGCATGATGGTTTTTCACTTCAACTTGATGTAGCCATGTGCGTCTTAGGAGATAAGGTCCACGTGGCCAATCACCTCAGAAATATAAAATTCCGCGATAATATTTAAGGAACATGGTGACTTTTGTTAATGGACACATTGTTTAACATTACCCTTTAAGTATGTATTATAACGGTGTATTAATTATTAAAGATAATTCCTCAGTGATTAGTTCAGTTTTGAAACCGCCACAAACTGCGAGGAGCTACATAGCAACATGTCGATGCAGTCGCTGGCCAATGCCGCGTACATGACGTACTTCCTGGCCGCCAAATCGGTGCCTGTGGTGGCTGTAGGCTCTTCGATCGTGTTCGCCATCTCTCCCTGGTGCGAACGTTCTCTTTTTCTCCATTAATTGACACTTTACTCACTCAATTTCTCTTTGATAGGCCTACCGTTGCAACCATCCGCCGCTCGCGCAGTACGCTGCAGTTCTCGTTCGCCCCATTCTTCTTCTACTTCGTGCAGAGTGTCATCTACACTTTGTATGGCTGGACGACGAGTAACCCCGTGGTGGGTGGCACGTCGCTGCTTGGTGCTGTGCTGGGCTCATACTACGTGTTGGTCTTCTACAAGTACGCGCACGACCGCACACAGGCCACGCGAATGCTGACGTCAGCCATGTTCGTGGTGCTCTTGTTGGCTCACCAAGTGGTGACTCGCTCGCCCGAGGAGACGCAGATGATCACGGGGATTCCAGCCAACATTCTGTCGGTGTTCACGGCCGCCTCGCCGCTACTGCAGGTCAAGAGCATTTTGCGTCGTAAGGACGCGTCTTGCTTGCCTTTTGGCATGTCGGCCATGAATGTCGTGGCTGGATCTATTTGGGCTACTTACGGCTTCATGTTGGGCGATCCACTCGTCATCTGCCCCAACTTGTTCGCACTCACAATGGGTGCCATTCAGGTGTCGCTGATCTTGCTCTATCCGGGAGGCAAAGGCGGTAGTACTATGGAACCGAAGGCCAAGTCCTCACCTCCTACGAAGCCGAAGAAGTCTAGCCCTCGCCACAAGAAGAAAGCTGAGCACCCGGAATGAAGCGGAGAGAAAAGTCTAATGCAACGAGCAGCTACCAGGCAGTTTTTTTTTGTTTAGGCAGAACATTAGAATACCAATACACAAGTTTGCTGCGAATGTGTTTTATTTAGGGAATTCTGTCAGAGTAACAACCAGGAAGCTTCGATCATGATGGAGCCTAAAGACTTTGTGATCTCCAACGTGGTGAGTTTACTCTCCAACTGTCATTTTGAACCATCCTAGGCTGACAGCAAAGGCTTTAGCGTCATGGAGAGATTCAAGTTGAAGTTTTCGTCGCTGGGGATGGCCTCAACTACCCCAAAAAGGGTCAAACTGTAGTGGTCCATTACACGGGATATGTACGTTCCTTCACTTCTGCATTCGTCTAGCGAATCCCTCATCGTCCGTTTAGCTTCAGGATGGCAAGAAATTTGATTCATCACGTGACCGAGAGAAGCCTTTCAAGTTCAAACTCGGCGCTGAACAAGTGATTCCAGGACTGGATGAAGGTGTGGAGCGCTTGTGCATGAAAGAACGTGCCAAGCTGTTTATCCCTGCAGACAAAGCCTACGGACGTAAAGGATTCCCAGGCCTCGTGCCGCCCAACACCAACCTCTTCTTCGACATTGAGCTCCTGACATTCCGTTAAGATTTAGTTTTTAATTCCCAGCAAATAGCTCCTTTTTCTTTCGTTCGAACTCTTTCTTGCGCGTCAATTGGGCCTCACGGGCGCTGAGCTTCGCCTGGATGTTGTGCAGCTGAGTCATGTGTCTCTCGGCCACTTTCTGAGCCTTTAACTCGTCTTCACGCTGCAGCGCAGTCAGCTCCTCATAGAACTGGGCTGTGACAGGAAGTGGCTTAGTGAACTCGTCCTTGATCACTTGCTGCATCCGCTCACGGACGGCCTTGTTACCACTCTTTGCGGCACGGATGAACTCATCTCGATCCTGAAGCTGCTTGCTGTATCGAAGAGTGCCCTGAATCTCCCGCTCGTTGCAGATTTTCCTCCAGTTCAGATGTGCGATCCGCTCCTCTAGTGAAGCAAAGGCTGACGGTGAGGGGGCTTGCTGCATCTTTCCCGAATAAAATCCGCAAGTGCTCTAACTTTTCCTTCCTAACACTTCGTCCTCATCAATGAGCCTCAAGATCAGAAATCTCATCCATGGTCAACGCATCCTGGTGAATATTTTTGGATGCGTAATGCTCGTCTTCAAGTCAAGGTTAGTGACTGTCGAGCGTGTTGATAACCTCGGAGAAACCAGGTATGGGTTGTACCAGGACATACCACACCAAGTTATCGTCAGCTGATACTTCCACTCCATTATCCACTCTGTGCCTTTCTGTGGACGACCCATTCCCTGAGTTGTTCATTGCAATTTGAGGCTTGTTCCTGAGCTGTCAGAGCCATCACTTATCGTAATATAGTGCGTCCGTGCTCCACCTTTATCCTTTGGGAAGGCGAAGCTTGAACTGTTGTTTTGGCAGGAACCCAGGAATTCTCGTTGACTGTCGCTCCGCCAGTACAGCAACATGCAACTTTGTAGCCGACAGTGCACTAGAATCAATCAACAACGAACAGATTAACACCATAAACTACAGTAGTAGTCACAGCCACCCAATAGCCAACCTCACCTCGAGAACTGCTCCACAGTACTTGTGAACACTGCACGCATGAGTTTCTGAACGCACAACCGCATCAATTTCTCTGTCATTGGCGGCGACGGAGGAGTGAGCGTCTGTGAGTCCTCAAGCGACATATCTTCCTGATCTGTATCTGGTGACGAAGGCTCAGCGCCATTTATCACATCCTGGAACTCGTTAAAATCTACAACATGAACCTCCCTTGGACTCATCATCGACGGCCCAAACACCAATGCCACTGCAGCTTAGTTAGCATTGATATCAGTCAAATTTAATATCAACACAAGACTACTCACCTTTCTTTACTCTCAAGGAGAAGATAGCATCTAACCGCTCAATAAACAGCAGCTCCGATGCCTCGACACATTTGACGGCTTTCTTGGTACCTCCACCCATTGGCAACCTAGTATCAGCTCATAAGTCAGCTCATTCTTCTCAACCACAGGAAATCAGCGCTGTCCAACCTTTTTCTTCTTGGTCTTCCGCTTTGCTCCTGTTGTTGGAACTTATAATTCTCTACACATGACAGCAGATCGTTGTAAAGACTGTAGCAAGTTGGAAAACAGCATTTGTTGGTATATCGCACGATAAAAACCATTGTCACAGCTTAAACGCACCACGGAATCTGCCCACGCATGAAGAGCAAGTACTGGATCAGTCGCTTCATCAGACACGCGCGCAGTTCGCCGTCCAGCGGCGTCCGAAACTTTACACATATCGTCTCCATTTCTACACCTTTGCCCGTCCAATCTGGGAATAGTCTCAAGCAAAGTGGTACCGTCATATTTACCTTATCGCAAATATCACACTACTACTCGCTAAACATCAATGAATCAGGGAATGCTTGCAGTCAAGCAGGGACTCGCAAGGTGATGAGCTGCCGGTCAAAACTTGCTGCCTGCTTGCCACGCGCGAAGGAGCCCGCCTTCGCGCCCAAACCTGCCGCCTTCGCGCCTGAATGATCTCGTTTTGCTACGCCTCGCCCCGTATTCACTGAAGGCTCACATTAAGGAGCGTTTGGCTTTGGATCGTGCCGAGATTTGTGACCGCAGTAACATGGTGGACGAGGATGGCAACCCCCTGACCATCAAGGAGCGCACGATGCGCTTCCTGAGCGAGCTGCTCATGCCAGCATGAAGTTCATCACGCCAACGTTGGTCACCAAGATGGAGCTTCACGCCCGTGACGCAGTGAACGCGGCGGAGGTGATGAAAGACATGGTCTACGGCGCGTAGGCGATGCACAAGCCAGACACCTTGCGAGTCCCTGCTTGACTGCAAGCATTCCCTGATTCATTGATGTTTAGCGAGTAGTAGTGTGATATTTGCGATAAGGTAAATATGACGGTACCACTTTGCTTGAGACTATTCCCAGATTGGACGGGCAAAGGTGTAGACTAATGCTTCGATGTATACGTTTACACAAAGTATACTCTGATACATGTATCAGTGTCCTTAGACATACCGACTTCCTTTGTTTATTACCGACAACTGCATATATAACTGACAAGACCGCTAGTCCAACCAAATCACAGTTTTGCATTCCTTTATTTATTACTGACAGCATTTCCGCTCCATCAGAATTAAATTGGCGCCATGCCTCGCAAGCGCCTAGCATTCTCGGCGGGCGAGAAGCTGAAAATGCTATCTGCCTGGGTGGAATGTGGTGATACCAATACTGCACATTCTTCCCAGGGCTGGATTTGTTTGCCCATGAGCAGCGACGCAAGCTCCTCTACCAGTGGCGCAAACGACTTGGCCACATCGAGGCTGCATGCAAATCCGCCAAATGACGCCGCAAGAAGAAGGCCCGACGTCGCGGTCCTGGAGGCTGAGAAGGAGCTAGTGGTGTGGATTAATGATTTGCGAGGAGGGCGTTCCAATTTCTACTGTGATGCTGCATTTGCAGGCGTTAGATGTTGCTGCTGCCTATGATGTACCTAATTTCCGCGCTACATGGTCATGGATGAAGGCATTCAAAGCGCGCCACAAGCTCTCTATGCGTTCAAAGGACTCGTCAAGGTCAGCAGTCACCAGACGATCTCACCAGCATTGCAGCCACTTTTAGCAAGGCACGGTGGCTGCCAGGTTCAAGACCTCGGCATTTCAAAACTTTACAACGCGCGACCAAACCGGTACGATAATAAGTTTGACTATGTTATTACGCAAAACTAACTCATGCGTGAATAGCTGCCATTTTCGAGTATCTTCCTACTAGAACCATTGCCAAATAAGGCCCTAAAACAGTATGGGTGCGCTGTGCTGGCAAGGAGAAGGGCGCGCCACTGTCATGCTTTTGGCGGACTCAGATGGAGCCAAGTTGCCACCTTTTGTGGTTTTTAAGACCAATCCGTCTAAGGTTCCAGCAATACGAGACCAGAACACGCGACTTCGTCATGGGTTTGGAGTAAGACTGTGGGAAACCATCAGACATCCAGAAGAAGACGTCGCTTGAAGTCTACGGTAACAAGAAAGGCAATTTCCGAATAGTTTTATGCATTTTTTTCTTACATTTGTTTTCTTTATCGGGGTGGTGGAACAGCGAACTATCAGTAGAGTTTCTCAAATATCATTTTTCTAGGCGTGCAAACATTGCCGAGTCTGAATTGCTAATTTGGGATGACTTCTCCGGCCATTGGACCGAAGAAGTCATCGCGTATGCTGCATCAATAAACATGGTGCTGATGAAGGTGCCATCGAGTGCAACTTCAGTTTCGCAACCGGCAGATGTGGCTTGGAATAAGCCGCTCAAGGAGAAAATGCGCGGCTACTGGGTCGAAGATCTACGCACGCAGCTCAGGAATCGAGTGCCTGGAATGGCATTCAAGATGACCGCCCCCGATCGGGCCACCGTGGCAAGGTGGATCGATGCAGCGTGGAACGAGCTGAGCCCAAGTACAATCTCTGCTGGCTATTCAAAGACTGGACTCGACATGACCGAGGTCGATCTGGTCGCCAGTGAATTAGTGGACGATCTGGTCGCCAGTGAATTAGTGGACGAACTGGCGCGCCTAAATCTTATTGATCGCTCTGTAGGACATGATAGAGATTTCGACAGTTGTGAAAATTGCGATAGTATTCTCAATGAAGCATGACGTTGAACAAACATTGCATTTGTTACGTCTTTTTTATACATTCTTACAGAACGACATCGCTGTCAGCAATGAACAAAGGAAGTCGGTGTAAGGTTTTGGAGAATTTGAGACGGTACTTCACGGATAACCTGTTTTAAGCCGACCCAATATGCTTAACTGTAAAACAGATTTCATTGACTAACAGATTCAATCTTCGCTAGGTTTTAGTTCTGCTATCTGTATAGACACACGCGAGACCAAAAAGAGCTGGTGGAAGAGACTCAAACCCGAGCTATTGCGCTGAGTAGTTCTTGAAGTGGAACGTAGTTCATGACGTTCGTGAGGATCTTGTCTTCTCTCAGGTCTTCAAATACTTCCGGCGCTTCCTGTAGGTCTTCGTCTGTATCGCTCCATCCTTCTCCAAGAACTCCAGAAGATTATGCTCGCATTCTGTCTTCAATCTTCGGTCGACGAGTGCTTGGAAAATCTCCCACGGCCGAAACCAGGGTGATTTTCTTCAGTGGTATGTTGGTTGAGCCTGGTTCAGGTGTTGGAACGTGTGCTGTGCTGAAAAGTTCTGACTGCAGCACAGGTGTGCTACTACTTCTTTGTCCATTTCCATTCATTTCGAGAAGCTTGCGTGAAGAACACATGAGCCCCGAAACCGTAGCTGCCCTGGTGGCCTCGACTTTATCCTGTGCATAAATGGTAGAGTTGGTAAAACTAGGTAGGTCCGTATGACATACTGGGAGTTCAATTCTCTGTTATAATTAGGCTATTGGAGCTGGTGTCTGGACGCTTGGAACAGGTAGTAGAATTGTACAATTATCAGCCCATTGAGAAAGAATTGAACGAAGATACTTGAACCACCACGAATTGCTGAAGTCACTTTAGAGACGATAACCAGAGCCACTACCGTATTTGAGATCTCCTACTTCAGAGTGATCCCCTAATTCAGACTGCCCTTCAACCAATCACATATCGAGAATGGAACAGCGCACAAGTCTAGATCTCCTAATTCATAGTACAAAAAACATGCTAAACTGCAACTATCCACCAAGAAATTCGCAATGGCGCGCTTCCGTTTAAGATAAAAGCACCTACACAGCAGCAATTAATAGGAATTCGTGGAATGCGTTGTCTCGCAAACGTTTAGAAGCGGATTTGAGAAAGCAAAAATGGTATTCCAGAGCCTACTGAAAACTTAGAGGCTGGAACGGAGCTCTCCGACAGTGAACCTGATTGGGAGCTGCTACGGCGGTTGCTGGGAGAAGTGCCCGTAGTGCGCCATGCTGTGGATACGCGTCACGACATAAAAAACTTCGTAGTTCCCGAAGAAGAACTAAATTGTTTTATTTAAAATTACGTGATAGAGATGCGTCGGTACACTTGTGCATTTAGCAACAATACAACTTCAAAAAATGGGTCTGAAGTAGGAGATCTCAAATATGGTAACCCACACAGCACAGACAAATGGTGATTGGTAAGGTTTGTTTTAAATATCTACATCATTGTGATTGGCTAATTTTGGCGTCCGTATGCACAAAAGGTCCGCATGCACAATGTATTACAGAACGTGGCGAAGTTTGGCTGCACGACCCTTGAGTGAAAAACCAGGTTGAAGGAGGTGCAATATGAGCTTGTTTTTGTTTGAGGTGTATTACTGTCACTTAACTTACGCGTCATTACTCGTTCTAGGTGCTGTTTGACTATGGGAAAATAGGGGTTTCTTGACGACAGCCTCATGCCGCACTACGAAATGGTGTCATGTAGCGAGAGGAAGCTTTTATCCTTGGACGGTAAATTGAAAGTGTATTGATATTTACTTGCTGTTTTCCTACTGCTGCTGCTCTGTTACAGCCAGTCAATTAAGAGTAAACCTGAGCTATCTCAAGTAGCAAGTAAACTTGTATATGCATATCAACTCGACCTCGCTGAGGTCATGATCATTGGAGTAAACCTTCATGACCTAAGTGAGGTCGTAAAAGGAATTGACTCCGTTACACGACCCCGCTTCAAAGAGCGACCTACTTGGTCGATGGACAGTGGGGTGCGATGTGGCCGACCTGCTTGCACTTGTGGCAGGTCACCCGTTCCATCTATCGGCGGTTGCACTAGGAGTGCTCCCACCTTTGACTCCGTGGTCAAATCGGCGGGAGAGCTCGATGGTCTCGTCCAGGGTTGCTGGGTGGTGTTCGCGGAGGTGATGAGCGGTCTCAGACCGCAGACCTTGCTGGAAGTACAACCGTAGTTCTAGAGGGGAGATTGGTAGTTTGCACGGAATCAGTGCATCTTGGAATTCGCTCACGTAATCATGAAGTGATCCGAGTTGCGTAATCTTGCACAACTTCTCACGAAGAGAATACTCGTGATGGGGGGGGGGGGTAAAAACCGTTTCCGCATGACAATCTTGAAGGTCTCCTAAGTACGGACAATTTGACTGGTCACAACCTGCCACGAACTGTCTGTACCAGTTCATCGGTGTCGGTGCTAAGTAGCACGACACTATGGTGACGAACGCAACCGATTTCTCCACAATCCACAATTAGGGGGTGGTAGTCGGCGTAGTACTGCTCAATGGTAAAAAAACAGAGCTCTAGGCCCATCTCTCCTAAAGTTTGGGGAACTTGGCAAGCCTCCATGATCGTAGGGTAGGAAAAAAGGTGTGTAGGTTACTCGAAGGTTACGCGAAGAATACGCGAAGGTGATCCGATGGTTGCTCGATGGCTTCAACTGGAACTTGGACTCGGCGGCTCGATGGACGTCGAAGGCTTGACAACGACAAGTGCTACTATGTAATGTAGCGAGAGGAAGCTTTTATCCTTGGACGGTAAATTGAAAGTGTATTGATATTTACTTGCTGTTTTCCTACTGCTGCTGCTCTGTTACAGCCAGTCAATTAAGAGTAAACCTGAGCTATCTCAAGTAGCAAGTAAACTTGTATATGCATATCAACTCGACCTCGGTGAGGTCATGATCGTTGGAGTAAACCTTCATGACCTAAGTGAGGTCATAACGGAGTTGACTCCGTTTGAAATGGCAATTGATGTCCATCCTTCGAGTTAATATCTAATCGGCAAGGTTAAGAAGACGCTGTGGAATCGGTTTGTACGAGCGCATGAGGCCCTGGTTGAGGTGCGAGCACAGCAAATTTGCTGACAGGCGTGATTAGGTTTAGGGGTCAATTCGTGTTATCCACGTGTGTGTTGACGACTTAGAGACTTGAGTGCCACGTCCTGTCCAAGCAACAACCATTCTCCTGGGGCAAAAGCTTTATGGAGGCGATGAACGAAGACGCCAGTCCTGGTGCGTCAGTGTCGGTGAAATCTGAAGCGGGAGGAGGCGCTGCTGATGCTGCCGTAGCTGCCACTGCTGCTGCAGCATCTGCGCCAGACGGAGGAGGTTCTACCCGCCCAGCACAATTAGCGGCAGATACTAAGAAAACCAAGGGGGGAAAGCGTCTCTAGTGGAGGAACGACATGATCGGGGAGCTTTTGCGCTTTTGTTTCACCGATATAAGCGTAGGAAACATCCTGTCGCACCGTAGCTTCTTATTAAACCAGTCAGTATTTGGCACACATAGCGCTTCCTCGAACGCTGTTGAGGAAAACGTAGCCGTGGAAGGAGGTAGTCTGCAGCGCCGCCTGTCCAGCGTGGAAGCCACGACCGCGGCTTTGCGCGGAACTTTAAGTAGATGCACATTTAGCAACTCGGCTCTTAGACTTCGTCAGTCCAATGAGCCGAAAAGTCATCTTACAGCAAAAGTACCGGTTTTGGCTCATCTCTGTTTGCAAAGTGATAGTCCAAAAAGCGACAGATAACGCCGAGTTAAACCACGCAGAGCTGCTGCCGTAGAATTTCAGCCTGCATAGTTTTCCACGAGGAGTCTCCGAAGCCATGTTGCGCTACGTAGTTATACACAGCCTTTTTCGGATCGCGCGAGGGCTCAGTCTCAACCGCGAAAAAAGGATCATACGGCTTTCCAGTGGAATCTGCCAAAAACATCCCTGTCAGGCGTTCTTTGTCCTTTCCACCTCACCTGACCCAAACTGTGTTCACGCCTTTTTGTCCACCGTCTGCTTAAGCAGGTACTTAAAGCAAATGTCGTTTTCGTACCTTTTAAAGAACGCCTTCGAAAGCGCTGGGTTCGGCACCTGTCCAAGCAGCTGCAAAGCTTTCACCAAGGTAATACTAGTAACAAATTTCAGCTTAATTCTGCCTCTAGAGACGACGCTATCTACTGGGCTACTGCAGTTTGATAGGACCTCGGTGCCTCAGTGATACTGTGGTGAAGCGGACGAGAATTTTTCCCGGAGAGACAATATTAGCCACGAACCCGAATAGAGTCGGAACGAGCGACAGGGGGGACCTGTGATCCCCAGATCTGGGTCGAATCAGACGAAGGTACGATGGGTCCCGCCGGGGAACAGGCAACAGAGACACCGGCGGAGGAGCAAGTGGAGCGGTGTTCGTGGGTGATCCGAATCCTGCCGGAGGAAGAATGGGGAAATCAAGGAGGTTCTCGCGCGATCAACGAGGACGGGGTCCCAAGTGAGCACGATCAGCTTACCCCGGTGCCCCGGAGCCTCTAACAGTACGATCCTACTTCCCCGAGCGGCGACGAAGCGGGATCACGCAAGGTCACGCAGTGACCTTCTCCCGTTTAAGTACGAGATCAGCTCCGGATCAAGCTCAGCCCCAGGCGCGACGCAGACTCTTCTGGTGGCCTGATCCAGATTCCCCGAACGACTACCAAGCAGGATCAGGCAGCGACCAAGTCCCGATCAGACAGCGATCAAGTCCCGGTTAAGTACGAGATCAAGCTTCGGTTAAGTGCGAGATCAAGTCCCGGTTAAGTACGAGATCAAGCTTCGGTTAAGTGCGAGATCAAGTCCCGATTAAGTACGAGATCAAGCTTCGGTTAAGTACGAGATCAAGCTTCGGTTAAGTGCGGAATCGGCTCAAGATCAGGGTTAGGGGAACCAAGCTAGGGATCAGCCATGTAGCCAGTGTCATGTGATCGTAGGATAGTAAATCAGGATGGGACCAGTAGGCATAGGAATAACCATAAACAGACTCGAATTTGCCCTGAACCACTCAAGTGTCTTCGCTACGCCTGGAACCGGGAACTACATTGGCCCTACAAGCATCAGGAAGGTAAGGATACGTGACCTAGTATAGCGGTTAAGTCTGGATAATATATTGGCCAGCTTTGCCCTATCTAGTGAACTATCCTTTAAGTGCATACATCGGATCGGAAGGAATTGGTTGTTTAGCCTAAGGATCCCGTCGAATCTCGCCCCCTCAAGACCCCCGCTATCGGAAGCGGAAAACAACGGAAAGGAAGGGATTGAATCCCGAACATTGGACTATTGGAAGACCTGGATCAAGAACCAGGCACCCGGATCAAGGCTCGAGAACTCGCCTACGACCGGGATCAAGTACCCCGAGGTGGAGTGAAGAACTTCCACGCCGCCTCAAACCCCTGCGTCACCCAAGACCTTCTTCTCGTCCCAAGACATTTTCAGAAGTTACCTGGAAGAGCGTAACCCGCCTACCGACGGGTACACAAGGTGAACACTACACGCAACAAGATCACGGATCATCGGGGGACCCCCTCCGTTAGTCGGTGTCTGGGCGCAAGTGGCGATCGCGATCGGCCTCAACCAGATTTAGGCCAGATCCGCTCCACCACAATGGTGCGCGTGCCCGGATCTTCTGGTGACTTCGGATATCACCGTGAGTCCCAAGAAGATGTCAAGATTAAAGAAGAACAAGGGGAAGAAGTGCCTACGAAAGTTGGATCGACGGAGGCACCGATGAAAACAGAAAGATCCACAGATCAGCAGAGTTCTGGGAGGATCTCTACTGACAGGCACGAGGCAGACCTGGATCGCAATCCAGATCTTGAAGAAAAACCTCGAATTCCTCCCAAGGCCCCTTCGAGGGCCATTGCGGATCTCGATGAAAATCGAGATCCGCACACGAGCGATAAGGAATCAGCAAAGCTGAAACCTAATCTGCTCACCAAGTCCACTGTTGCCTCAAGATCGACCAAGAAAAAGAAGACCAAGAGCACCCGGACGAAATTGAAAGCTCCAGACTCAGAGCCAGAAGACATGGTCAGCCCGGGATCGACGATTACCAAGGACGCGATCGAGCAGGCCTATTACAGGAAGATGCTAAGCGAGACCTTGCTTAACGATCCCGTTCTTACGATCATACAAGTCCGCCAGATCGGTAACCTCACCGGCCCAGTGTCGAAACCCTGGATTAGCTCGGACCGCCTGAACGCGGTGAAGATTCTACTTGATCTACTCCAAGAAGCTGGTTTAGTAGCTGGAGAGTTCGACCCAAACTCCCTTTTTGACCTGGAACTGGAAGCGATTCAATCTGCGACCCATGATCTATTCGATTCCCTCAAGATCTTGGTCGGCGAACGCTCACTGACGCCCGATCCAGGCTATCAGACTGGATCGTCATGCTACGCGTCGGCGACCTCGGAACCAGATTCCGACAGCCCGAGAAGGCTGCAACGCATGTCGTTAGGCCCCTCCGGTGCCAAATTCCTGAAATCGCGCATGAAGAAACAAGATACGCGATCGGTGGCTGCGAAACTGGAGGCGAAGACGCCTGATCAGCAAGAAAAACGCCGGATCCGGACAGACCAGACCGCGCCGACAACTAATTCCAACGGATCGAGCAACAAGTTGGACGACTACTTCCAGATGGCGATGGATCGTTTCTTGAAAGAACGGAGTCTCGTGACACCCCGATCGCCGATCAAAGGAGAATTGGATGTTGACATGGAGTCCGTTACGGCCTCAGACCCTGATGCATGGGAATACGATCCGGACGATCTGGGCATACCGAGCTCCGGTGGACAGATGTCAAGCCGAGCAGCGATCGCATCCGCGGCGATCGGTCAAGGAGGATCATCGGTGATCCAGCGGGTCCGGATCTCAGCGATCTCGGATCTGAAAGATTTTGCGGGTAAAGATCTGGACGAAGATCGCGCTCGGGCCTGGATCAGTAAAGTCAAGTCAGCATTTCAGCGCGATCAGGCTACGGAAGAAGAGAAATGCCTCACATTTGCAGATCTGATGGTGGGACCGGCAAAGAACTGGTACAGGCAGCTCAGTCGAACGACGAAAACCAAGTGGGCAGATCTGTTGGACAGTTTCCAGACCCAGTATTGTGGGTTGGGTATGTCGGTCGCGTGGCAATACTATCACGCTCGCAAGCGATCGGAAGAAACCCCTCTCGATTATCTCTACCGGCTCAACGTGGCGGCTTTACGTGCTAGACTGAAGATCAAGGACGGGAGCCCTAAGGCCCGCCGCGAACATGTGGACCACTACATAGAGACATTGGGAGATCCGGAGTTAGCTGATCGGCTGACCCTACTCCGGCTGAATGACGTCGATGAACTTGAGGAAGTACTTCGTGCCCGGGAACGGGCGAAAAGCAGACAGCGTAAATCTGCGTTCGGATCGAAGTACAGACAAAAGGCACCGGCCAGTGCCCCGGCGGCACCCACCCGGGCGGTGGTACGGGCGATCCAAACCCAGGATCCGAGCTCGGAATCGGAGGAAATATCCGGATCGGACGGGTCCGATTCTGAAGGCGATCTCCGGAGAATATATCTTGCTGCGTCGGAAGACAAGCAGATCGGCACTGGGGGCGTCCCCCACCAACAGGATCAGTCGCGATCGCAGGTGAACGCGCAAGATCGAGGCCGGATCGCGGATCGCAGGGGTACGTCGGACCACGATCGAGGTCGCTGTTCACACTGTGGATCGCGGAAGCATACGGATCTGGACTGCTGGAGACGTCTAACCTGCGAAAAGTGCGGGAAGAGAGGTCACCCAACGGATCGCTGTCTGTATACCTGCCGTGGTTGTGGGGAGATCCATGAAGCTGGAGAATGCCCCATGGAAGAATTCTACAACCAGATCCGCAAGTGGTACGATCCGACCCGACATGCCGGACTGTTTCCCGAGAAGGTGGAAAAGATGTTAAACTAGGACGCTCGCCGGTTTGGAAACCGGTACGAGCCGAGCGTTCTGAGTACTGCATCTATGCATATGTGAACAAGAAATCGAGAGATCAAGATAGGGAGAATTCGGATCTGCGCGGTAATACATGTAGGTTGCATTCGTATACTGCTAAGATCGCGAGTCTTCCCCGGATCGATGAGTTCTCGCGATCTGGTGCGGAAGTGGCCTTGGATCTCAAGGAAGGAGAATCCAGGGGTTACTGGAAATACCACGCACCAGGAAAATGGTTCCGCCAAGCCAAGATCTCAGGCAAGATTAATCATGAAAGAGCGATCTTGCTCCTGGACACTGGCGCCGAGGTATCCATCTTGGATACCACCTTTGCTCGTACGGTTGGGTGCCACTTTGACACTAGTCAGAGACAGGAGTGTGTTGGGATCGGCGATAATGTGTACACCACCGAGGGAAGAACGAGGATCAAGATCACGCTTGCGGGATATTTGGTCTACTTTTTCGATATTTGGATCGGAGATCTATCCGGACAAGATGCGATCCTGGGTATGGATTTCATGATCCCGGCTGGGGTCCGGATGGATCTAGCAGAGGGATCGATGTGCTTACCTAATGAAGTGGGGATCCCACTTAGTGGTCGCAAGAGATTATACGGGGAGAAGGTAAGATCAGTGAAATTGGAGGAAGATCTACATATCCCAGTTGAGGGATCTGAAGAGACCGCATCGAGAGTGAAATTATCGGCGACGGAGAAATTGTGGGTGACCAGAGGCGATCGATGGGTACCTACCGTGGTAAATGGACCCGGCCGAACTCGGTACTTAGTGATCACGAATTTGAGCGAGAAGATTTTACGATTGGATCACAGATTACATGTCGGAATGGTACTTGATCAGGAAAAAGTGCCTCGATTCCCCGGGTTTGTGTCGATCGGATCCCGACGTTACATGGAGTGGCAGAATCTAGCTCTAGAAGCGACTGTGGACGCAAGACCAGAACCTCAGGAATCCGTAGAGATCCCCTTACCGTCGGTCGAACGGCCGACCTACGTTACGCCGCGATCTATACTCCGTCGAGGTGGGACGACCAAGACCGATCCTGATCCTGCGCCAATATCGACATTGGAACCTCGATCACCAACCGATGCGGCCGAAGTCAAGGTCGCATTCATCGACCCCCAACCGGATCCCATGGATACCCCACCGATTACGATCAGTTCCGACAAGGCTCCGAGTGGCGAAGCTGGGGCGGTGAGACTGAGACGAATGGTGAGACTGAGACGAATGAGAGCTTGCCAGATCAGGCCCCAGATCGGACAGATCGGACATGTGAAGAGGAAATCGGGGTAAAAACAGAAAACCAGATTTTCAAATCGAGATCAAACATGTATCCGACGCTGACGCCGGCCCCATGGTTAAAGACACCCCGATCCTGACGGCCAAGGACGATAGGCTGCGTGATCAATTAACGGATGAACCCAATCCGACATCTCCTGAAGGGATCGAGAACGCCGATCAGACCCACCTACACGAAAGTGGCGATTTTTCGGCCGAAGATCTAGGCGATAATCTCGCAGTGGTACCAGAGATCCAGATCTCCACCACTGAAGAAGTCAGGATTGAAGATCTGCAAGTAGGAAATCCGGGATCGGCTACCCAGGAGGAGATCGAGAAACTTCGACAGATTATTTGGAAGAAGCGACATCTCCTGATCGGGAAAGGAAACGCACTTCCTCCAGCGGCCAAGGGTGTTATATGCGATATCGACGTAGGTGATGCAAAGCCGATTGCACAACGAGTCCGAAAGGTGGCGCCACAGTTCCGCGAGAAAGTATCGGATCTCATCAAAGGACTCCTAGCTGCCAAGATCATCCGGCCATCGACCTCGCCATGGGCATCGCCGATCGTGGTGATCATCAAGAAGAACGGCGTGGACATCCGACTATGTATCGATTATCGGCTGGTGAACGGTCTCACGAGGCTGATGATCTACCCAATGCCTCTGATCAATGACCTGTTAGAAGATCTTGACAAGGTTCTGTGGTATTGTTCATTAGACATGGCGAGTGGGTTCTGGGTCGTGTCAATGACCGATCGAGCTCGCGCGATCTCAGCTTTCATCACCCCGTTCGGCCTCTTCGAGTGGAATCGCATGCCGTTCGGGCTGAAGAACGCCCCTCAGATCTATCAACGTCTTGTGGACAACGCCCTATATGGATTTTTGAAGATCTCCCAGTCAGGGAATACGGAAGACTCTGCAGATGTGTTTGAATCAGGAATCCCGGAGGATCCTGGTCGCCCGTCGGTTCTAGGACGGAGATCATACGTCGACGATATCTTGATCACGGCTGGAACATGGGATCAAATGTGCGATCGGGTGGAAGACCTATTGGAGGCCTGTGATAAGTGGAATCTCTCGATCAGTGTGGCGAAGAGCTTCTGGGGCATAGATAAGGTGGAATATCTCGGACACAAAGTGTCGATCGACGGATTGGAGGCAAACCCGAAAGACCTGAAGTCTCTGACGGATCTGCCATTCCCTGGGTCGCTTCGATCCATGCAATCGTTCCTGGGAAGTTTGAACTACTATAGTCGGTTCATCGAGGATTATGCGATCTATGCATCGGTCCTATATGAACGCAGAACTGAAGAAGCGACCAGATCTTCGAAAGATCATGGATGGTACGGACCCGATCAATCGAGATCCCGTTGCGCTTAAGTCGAATCAGGACGGATCACCCGACACCTTGACTCAAAAGGGGAATAGTACACCAGATCCTGACTTGGGGGCGACGCCTTCCCCCTGTTCAAGCAAGGTCGAAGCCAATCTGGCCCAAAGAGCTGGCGACGAAAGGTGGGGTAGGGCACACAGGGCGTGTACAGCCCTGAAAACCAAGATCGCGTCGACCCCGATCCTTCGCCACTTCGACATGACGAAGTTACCCGTGGTGATCGTGTATGCCAGTGACTGGGCGATTTCCGCCGCACTAATGCAGGAACACGACCAGATCTACCACCCGGTCGCGTTTGCCAGCCGAACCTTGAAGACGAACGAGTTAAACTATAATGTTGCCGAAAAGGAGGTGTTGGCTCTACTTCGGATCTTGGATCTACACTACACCCTGTTGGTGGGACGCCGGATCAAGGTCCTAACCAGACACTCCACGCTTGCCTGGCTGTTCAAGTCTGCCGGCCTCCAAGGGCGTCTAGGACAATGGTCTGATCTCCTGTCCCCATGGACACTCGAGATCACGAAGTGTACGAAGGGAGAGGATGAGATACTGGGGGCGATCGCAGCTAATATAACGCCTAGATCGGAGATCGACGAAGCCCTGATCGCGATCGCGCCACAGAAGGAACCAAGACGTAAGATCCAGATGCCGATTCCCACCGTAGATCCAGGTGAGGAGCTATGGGTAGTAAGTTTCGACGGTTCGGCACGCGTGAAACGAGGAGGAGGCGCGATCGTGTGGAGTTTGCCGGAGTGGAGAGTGATCAAGGCTAGATCAGACTATGCGGAGAGTCTTACTGTCAATGAAGCGGAATACCGTGGACTCTTGCTAGGTCTTGGCATGATCGCACAGTTAGAACGCCGTCGTTTGGTCATTTGTGGCGATTCGAACCTAGTGATCCGACAAGTCCGGGGCGAGATCGACTGCAAGGCGCCAGGATTGACGTTACTGAAACAGAAGGTGCTAGATCACTTGCGGAATTGGGGAGATCATGAGCTAGTCCATGTGAAGAGAGACTGGAATGGGAGCGCAGACAGCTTGGCGAGTGCCGCGCTGCAGCGAGGAAGCGGGATCGAGGTCCACGATGAGGCAGATCGGTGCGATCTGGTCACCCTAAATCGGCTTGATGAGGTGTTGATCCCTCGAGTCGAAGATCGAACGGTGCAAGTGTCGGCCGTAGCCACGGGTGCAGCCCGAGCGCAACCTGATGCCGCCGTCCTGCGAGAGGAACTGATCCGGGAGATGCGGGTGGATCGAATCAGGCGAGCCCAGGACGAGGAGGTCTGGATCGCCGGACTAAAGAAGTACCTGGCTGGGCAGATCGCGGATCTTACTCGAGCCGAATCTGGATCCTACGCCAAGATCGCTTCCGAGTACGAGGTAGATGAACAGGATCTGTTGTTTTACTGCCCACCAAGGCCGAGATCAAGTGGTGATCGCGACCGCCTGATGAGACTCGTGGTTCCAGAAACGCTACAGCAGGATGTCCTCCACCACTACCATACGACCCTGGAAGGGGGACATCAAGGGATCGGACGCACTTATCAGCGGATCCGAGATCACTTCCACTGGAGGGGATTATATCGGAGCGTGCAGCGATACGTAGGCGAGTGTGTAGACTGTGAGACCGGAAAGGGGAGACCCACGATCCGGGGCGAGTCGCCTGGGAATCTGCAAGCGACATACCCATTCCAGATCATAGCAATGGATCACATACCCTCTCTGCCCAGATCCAACAAAGGCAATACTGAACTACTGATCTGGGTAGATCTGTTCACGGGATATGTGATCGCAAAGGCTAGTTCCTCCCGATCGGCCCAGACCGTCGCGGAATCTTATGAAGAATGCGTGTTCCGCAGATTTGGTGCTAGCGAGATGATCAGGCACGATCGAGAACCGGGTTTCATGTCCGACTTCTTCAGATCGTTCAATAGGATCCTGGGGCAGCGACAACGGGCAACGATGGCCTACCGACCACAGGCCAATGGGACTGCGGAACGGATGGTGCAAACGGCCACTAGGGCGATCAAGATGTATGTTCAAGATCTCGATCAAAAGGACTGGGATGAATACGCGGAGAGATTGACTTTCGCCATTAACACGGCTCACGATCGGGTCCGGGGAGATACCCCTCACTATTTGGTACACGGATGGGATCCAAGATCGACGTTGGAAGCAACGATCCCGATCGGGTCGACCAGACGTCACGATCGCGATCCAAGACGGTGGAGATATCGCGTTCAGAGATACTACCAGCAGTCGAGAGAACAGGTCAACGCTAAGCTGCGAGAGGCGATCGCGGACCGAGCTGATCGGCACAATGAGGATGTCGATCCGCATCAGATCGAAGCTGGATCACGAGTTTGGCTATACCTAGATCGTGTGAAGGAAGGGTATGCCCGTAAACTCGCCCACCGTTGGCATGGCCCGTTCCGTGTTGCAGAGAAGCTCAATGAATTCACGATCAAGCTGGAGATCGCGGGCTCTGATTACCATATCTTTCCGGTGGTTCATGTCTCTAAGCTAAAGCTGGTACGGAATTTCCCGGATCGACCGCGGATCGAGTTGACGGTGGATGAAGCAGATCGGCTCGATTTCGATGAGATCCTCCTTCCGGAAGACAGTTGGGTCCCGGATCTGGATATCGATGAGTACGAAGTCGAACGGATCTCGGACATGCGAAGTGGGAAACGAACTCGCTACGGCCGGATCTATCGTGAATTTCTGGTGCACTGGGTCGGTTATGATGAGCCAACGTGGGTCGACGAAGCTGATCTTAACTGTGGGGCCATACTGAGCGCGTTCCTACGTGACCACGCTAATCGGAACCGATTCGGCGTGATGCAGTCACATGAAGAGGTGTAAGGAGAGTCAGGCGAGGTGACAGGGTTGCTTCGCCGTGATCGAGGAAGCTGATGTGGAGGAGAATCCAGATCAGAGCGAGAGTTTTACATTTGTGTATGTGCATGTACGTAGGGAATTTGACGGTGGAAGATGGTGATCCGGGATGTCGAGATGGAGATGAAAGGGGATCACATTCCTAAAATGATAGAGTACGATGGAATGACTGTGGGAATGGAGATTACGGATTACGAGTGGAGATTATGAGAATTACGAATGGAGATGGAAGAATGTAGAACGGCCCTGGAAGGGGTTCCGAATCCGAACTCGGGGAGAAGCCCCGAGCCTTGCTGCAAGTGATCGAAGTGGCACGATTTACGGAGAAGCGGGAGGAGGATTGAACTTGCCGATAAGACGGGGGATCCTGGTAGCGGGATGGTTGACCGGGTCCTGCCGATACTGGTTACGCCATGGATCCGCCTCGTCACACTCCTCCAGAGCCTCGATCAGGTTCGCCGGCTCTGGGACGTTCGCGTTGGGATCCGCCAGGTTGGCACGCCGAGAGACCACGCCGGGATACCAACGAACCACGTCCACTCCCGGAATGGGGAGGTGAAGGAAGAACGGATCCAACAGGATGTCGAGATCGAACCACTGGTCGCGCATTATGGCGGGGAAGGAGGCGAGGAATCGGCGCCAAGCAGACTTAGCCCGGCTCCGCCGGGCCTTGCGAGCAACGTAATACCGCTGCAGTTCAAGATCCGCATCCTGCATGGCAGAGGTGATCTCGAGGTTGTGGGTGGCCTCCCAAAATGCTTGACGGTGCCGTTCCTCCAGAACGCGATAGGTGGCGGCCACGGCCGCGAGGTGTTCCTCTCTCTCATGCAGATCGAGGTCGAACGTAAGGGGACCCGGGTTCGCGAAGTCGTTCCACGGCTCCAGAGCCAGCAGATCAAGCACGTTCACGCCCGTGATCAACTCGTGGAGGTATTCGGTGCGGGGTCGGTGCAGGCCCAGCCTGTATCTGGGAAGGGAACAGCCAGCCCGAAGGGATCAACAACCGTTTGCCCAGAGAACTGGCAATCAGACCCACGATCGAATACTGCCCGATCACCTGCGGATCCCACGGCACGATGTCAGCGGCCGCGAAGGTACGCTGGCCGATCGTACCCTGGAATGAAAGAGGCGACCGGGAACAGGGGTGGTCGGAGCCCGGGGGCGAGGAACCGCCGGGAGGAGGTGGCGGCGGCGACGGGGAACCCGGAGGTGATCCTGGAGACGGCGGGCCTGATCCATCCGGAGATGGTCTTGAGCCGTCCGGAGACCCTGATCCACGGGCACCAGAAGGTCCGGATCTCGGAACCTGACCAGACTCGCGCCGGTGCGTCGAGATAGATCGTTGGCGGCCCATGTGTAAAATATCGTCCTCCTCGGAGTCCTCCGCCTCGTTGGAACGTTCCGATTCGGCCTCAGAACTAGTTCCATTGCTGGGTTCTGGACTTCCGTCCTCTTCGGACGGCGCCGAGAATGGGTGCTGGGGATCGTAGTCAGAGTCTTCCTCTTCCTCGTCCCGCGAATCGCCACCGGCGGGGAGTGGTCCGGACTGATCCGTCGGCGCCGGGGTCGGATCAGGGGCTGGAGTGTCGGTTTCCTCCCCTCCGGCCTGCCCAGAAGCTTGATCCGCCAACAGATCCAGCGGGCTCGCCGTTGATCCTGCCGGGGCCGGAACCACCGTTGGTGTGACAGGCTGGGTTGATCCGGGAGCTTCGGCAGCCGCAGTTTTTAGATCACGGGGAGCTGAGGAGCTCCGAGCCGGACGCTTGCGTGAGGAAGGAGGAACGGCCGGGGAAGCGGAGGCGCTTCGAGATCTTTTGGTGGCACGAGCCGCCCGTCGATCCGCGATACACGAGGACAACCGAGCAGAGGAATCCTCGGCGTGATGCAGCTGTTGTTCGGCTTCGGCATAATCGGCGTCCAGCTCTTGATGAGCCTGTCGAAGCTCCGCGTTCTGTCGCTGGAGTTGGTCAAGCTCCTGTGTCGCCACATCCCGGGCGGAACGGGCCACGTCAAGGTATGCGAGGACCGATAAACGATCTTGGGTGGCATCGTCCAGGTCGACCTGGATTCGATCGCGATCCACCGTGACTCGATTTAGATCCTGCTTCGCCTGATCCCGGTCGAGGCGGGCCTGATCCAGGTCTGCGACGGCCTGATCCCGCTCGGCAATCGCGGCACGATGCTGGACGGAGAGCTGGTCCCGGTCGTGCTGGATTATTTCCAGATTTCCCAAGGCGTCTGCCAGATCTTGCTCCAGGCTGGATACGGCGGCGGCATCGGCAGTTGCACCCAAAGGCGGGGCGCGAGAATCCGGTGCGGATACGTCCTCCAAGGCGAGGTGTGCCCGAGCCAGTTCAGCCTGGTGGTCCTCTGCTTCGCGTTCCAGGTACGCGACTTCGGCTCGAGCGGCGAGCAACTCCGCTTGGGTCCGCGTCAACTCCAACCTCAACCGAGCCTCCTCTGCCGTAGGGCGAGTCTGATCAGCGGGCATGGCCATGGCCGCTTGTGGACCTTGGGAGGAATCGTTCCTCTGCCAGCGATCGAGGCTACGCTGAGTGAGGGTCAAGTCATGACGCACGGCGGCGAGCTCCCGTTCGCGATCCTGAAGCTCATCCCGGAGTTCAATCTCCGTCTCCCCTGCTATGCGAAGTTCGGCCAGCCGGAAGTCGAGATCCTCGAGCGCAGAGTCTAGCCGCCTGGATCCGGGCCATTCGCTGCTCAGACTCCCGCCGTTCGGCGTCGTGCTGGGCCCGCTGATCCTGCAAGGCGGCGATCGCGTCCCCACCGATAGCATCTCCGGTTCCCGATCGCAGATGAGCGATTTCGGCGTTCAGCCGCAAAATCTCCTCAGCTTGGTCGTCCCGGAAGCGCTCCATATCCTCCATGTCGGACCGCAACCGGCGAACGGTGTCGTCCAGGTGGTCCCGATCGCGACTCAAGGTTTCGCGCATCCGTTGGCTATGGGCCAGTCTCGCTTGCAAGGTGACCAGCTCAGGGTTTACCCCGGGGTTGAGAAGCGGGAGGCCGTGGATCGAGCGGATCGGATCGAGTGCTCGCTCGAGGGCGTTCTCGGCGTCAAGGGGGCGAGGAAGGCGGATCGGACATCGTAAGAGAGTGGTGGCGCTTGAACGACTTGTGTTCCAGGTGGTGAATGTGGAAATAAACCCGAAGTGAGCTGCGGCAGCTCAACTTACGTGCTGGGGGCGGATGTGGTGAAGCGGACGAAAATTTTTCCCGGAGAGGCGATGTCAGCCACGAACCCGAATAGAGTCGGAACGAGCGACAGGGGGACCGGTGATCGCCAGATCTGGGTCGAATCACACGAAGGTACGATGGGTCCCGCCGGGAACAGGCAATGGAGACACCGGCGAAGAAGCAGGTGGAGCGGTGTTCGTGGGTGATCCGAATCCTGCCGTGGTGTTCGTGGGTGATCCGAATCCTGCCGGAGGAAGAATGGGGAAATCAAGGATGTTCTCGCGCGATCAACGATGACGGGTCCCCAAGTGAGCACGATCAGTTTACCCGGGCGCCCCGAAGCCTCTAACAGCACGATCCAACTTCCCCGGGCGGCGACGAAGCGAGATCACGCAAGATCGCGCAATGATCCTCTCCCGTATAAGTACGAGATCAGCTCCGGATCAAGGTCAACCTCAGGCGCGACGCAGACTCTTTTGGTGGCCTGATCCAGATTCCCCGAACGACTACCAAGCAGGATCAGGCAGCGACCAAGTCCCGATCAGACAGCGATCAAGTCCCGGTTAAGTACGAGATCAAGCTTCGGTTAAGTGCGAGATCAAGCTCCGGTTAAGTGCGAGATCAAGCTTCGGTTAAGTACGAGATCAAGCTTCGGTTAAGTACGAGATCAAGCTTCGGTTAAGTACGGAATCGGCTCAAGATCAGGGTTAGGGGAACCAAGCTAGGGATCAGCTATGTAGCCAGTGTCATGTGATCGTAGGATAGTAAATCAGGATGGGATTAGTAGGCATAGGAATAACCATAAACAGACTCGAATTTACCTTCTAGTGCGCAAGTGGATTTCTTCAGGACCCAGGACAAGGGAAGAGGATAGCATATTGGCCTCCCCTTAGTGTTCCAGCAAGTCACTTCGCCCACCTAGCTACAGCTAAGACCGGATCCCCGATTTGGCCGGCTTATCTTACGCTAGTGTGAGGATCTCTCGATATCTCAACAACCCCAAGGACTCGAATTTGCCTGAACCACTCAAGTGTCTTCGCTACGCCTGGAACCGGGAACTACATTGGCCCTACAAGCGTCAGGAAGGTAAGGATACGTGACCTAGTATGGCGGTTAAGTCTGGATAATATATTGGCCAGCTTTGCCTATCTAGTGAACTATCCTTTAAGTGCATACATCGGATCGGAAGGAATTGGTTGTTTAGCCTAAGGATCCCGTCGAATCTCGCCCCCTCAAGACCCCCGCTATCGGAAGCGGAAAACAACGAAAGGAAGGGACTGAATCCCGAACATTGGACTATTGGAAGACCTGGATCAAGAACCAGGCACCCGGATCAAGGCTCGAGAACTCGCCTACGACCGGGATCAAGTACCCCGAGGTGGAGTGAAGAACTTCCACGCCGCCTCAAACCCCTGCATCACCCAAGACCTTCTTCTCGTCCCAAGACATTCTCAGAAGTTACCTGGAAGAGCGTAACCCGCCTACCGACGGGTACACAAGGTGAACACTACACGCAACTGTGGTGGAGCGGATCTGCCAAAATCTCGTTGAGGCAGGTCTCGATCACCACTTGCGCCCAGACACCGACTAACGGAGGGGGTCCCCCGATGATCCGTGATCTAGCTGTGTGTAGTTTCACCTTGTGTACCCGTCGGTAGGCGGGTTACGCTCTTCCAGGTGACTTCTGAAGGTGTCTTGTAGGTCGGAAGAAGGTCTTGGGTGACGCAGGGGTTTGAGGCGGCGTGGAAGTTCTTCACTCCACCTCGGGGTACTTGATCCCGGTCGTAGGCGAGTTCTCGAGCCTTGATCCGGGTGCCTGGTTCTTGATCCAGGTCTTCCAATGGTCCAATGTTCGGGATTCAGTCCCTTCCTTTACGTTGCTTGCCGCTTCCGATAGCGGGGGTCTTGAGGGGGCGAGATTCGACTGGATCCTTAGGCTAAACAACCAATTCCTTCCGATCCGATGTATGCACTTAAAGGATAGTTCACTAGATAGGGCAAAGCTGGCCAATATATTATCCAGACTTAACCGCTATACTAGGTCACGTATCCTTACCTTCCTGACGCTTGTAGGGCCAATGTAGTTCCCGGTTCCAGGCGTAGCGAAGACACTTGAGTGGTTCAGGGCAAATTCGATTCTGTTTATGGTTATTCCTATGCCTACTAATCCCATCCTGATTTACTATCCTACGATCACATGACACTGGCTACATAGCTGATCCCTAGCTTGGCTCCCCTAACCCTGATCTTGAGCCGATTCCGTACTTAACCGAATCTTGATCTCGTACTTAACCGAAGCTTGATCTCGCACTTAACCGAAGCTTGATCTCGCACTTAACCGAAGCTTGATCTCGCACTTAACCGAAGCTTGATCTCGCACTTAACCGAAGCTTGATCTCGTACTTAACCGGGACTTGATCGCTGTCTGATCGGGACTTGGTCGCTGCCTGATCCTGCTTGGTAGTCGTTCGGGGAATCTGGATCAGGCCACCAAAAGAGTCTGCGTCGCGCCTGAGGTTGACCTTGATCCGGAGCTGATCTCGTACCTATACGGGAGAGGATCATTGCGTGATCCTGCGTGGTCTCGCTTCGTCGCCGCCCGAGGAAGTTGGATCGTGCTGTTAGAGGCTTCGGGGCGCCCGGGTAAACTGATCGTGCTCACTTGGGGCCCTGTCATCGTTGATCGCGCGAGAACATCCTTGATTTCCCCATCCTTCCTCCGGCAGGATTCGGATCACCCACGAACACCACGGCAGGATTCGGATCACCCACGAACACCGCTCCACTTGCTTCTTCGTCGGTGTCTCCGTTACCTGTTCCCGGCGGGACCCATCGTACCTTCGTGTGATTCGACCCAGATCTGGGGATCACAGGTCCCCCCTGTCGCTCGTTCCGACTCTATTCGGGTTCGTGGCTGATATTGCCTCTCCGGGAAAAATTCTCGTCCGCTTCACCACATCCGCCCCCAGCACGTAAGTTGAGCTGCCGCAGCTCACTTCGGGTTTATTTCCACATTCACCACCTGGAACACAAGTCGTTCAAGCGCCACCACTCTCTCGAAATGTCCGATCCGCCTTCCTCGCCCCCCTTGACGCCGAGAACGCCCTCGAGCGAGCACTCGCTCCGATCCGCCCGATCCACGGCCTCCCGCTTCTCAACCCCCGGGGTAAACCCTGAGCTGGTCACCTTGCAAGCGAGGCTGGCCCATAGCCAACGGATGCGCGAGACCTTGAGCCGCGATCGGGACCACCTGGACGACACCGTTCGCCGGTTGCGATCCGACATGGAGGATATGGAGCGCTTCCGGGACGACCAAGCGGAGGAGATTTTGCGGCTGAACGCCGAAATCGCTCATCTGCGATCGGGAACCGGAGATGGTATCGGTGGGGACGCGATCGCCGCCTTGCAGGATCAGCGGGCCCAGCACGACGCCGAACGACGGGAGTCTGAGCAGCGACTGGCCCGGATCCAGGCGCGGCTAGACTCTGCGCTCGAGGATCTCGACTTCCGGTTGGCCGAACTTCGCATAGCCGGGGAGACGGAGATTGAACTCCGGGATGAGCTTCAGGATCGCGAACGGGAACTTGCCGCCGTGCGTCATGACCTGACCCTCACTCAGCGTAGCCTTGATCGCTGGCAGAGGAACGATTCCTCCCAAGGCCCACAAGCGGCTATGGCCATACCCGCTGATTAGACTCGCCCGACGACAGAGGAAGCTCGGTTGAGGTTGGAGTTGACGCGGACCCAAGCGGAGTTGCTCGCCGCTCGAGCCGAAGTCGCGTACCTGGAACGCGAAGCAGAGGACCACCAGGTTGAACTGGCTCGGGCACACCTCGCCTTGGAGGACGTATCCGCCCCGGATTCTCGCGCTCCGCCTCTGGGTGCAACCGCCGATGCCGCCGCCGTATCCAGCCTGGAGCAAGATCTGGCAGACGCCTTGGGAAATCTGGAAATAATCCAGCACGACCGGGACCAGCTCTCCGTCCAGCATCGTGCCGCCATTGCCGAGCGGGATCAGGCCGTCGCAGACCTGGATCAGGCCCGCCTCGACCGGGATCAGGCAATGCAAGATCTCAATCGAGTAACGGCAGACCGTGATCGAATCCGGGTCGACCTGGACGATGCCACCCAAGATCGTTTGTCTGCCCTCGCAGACCTTGACGTGGCTCGTTCCGCCCGGGATGCGGCGACACAAGAGCTCGACCAACTCCAGCGACAGAACGCGGAGCTTCGACAGGCTCATCAAGAGCTGGACGCCGATTATGCCGAAGCCGAACAACAGCTGCATCACGCCGAGGATTCCTCTGCTCGGTTGTCCTCGTGGATCGCGGATCGACGGGCGGCTCGTGCCACCAAAAGATCTCGAAGCGCCTCCGCTTCCCCGGCCGTTCCTCCTTCCTCACGCAAGCGTCCGGCTCGGAGCTCCTCAGCTCCCCGTGATCTGAAACCTGCAGCTACCGAAGCTCCCGGGTCAACCCAGCCTGTCACACCCACGGTGGTTCCGGCCCCGGCAGGATCAACGGCGAGCCCGCTGGATCTGTTGGCGGGTCAAGCTTCTGGGCAGGCCGGAGGGGAGGAAACCGACACTCCAGCCCCTGATCCGGCCCCAGCACCGACGGATCAGTCCGGATCGCTCCCCGCCGAGGTGATTCGCCGGATGAGGACGAGGAAGACTCCGACTACGATCCCCAGCACCCATTCTCATCGCCGTCCGAAGAGGACGGAAGTCCAGAACCCAGCAATGGAACTAGTTCTGAGGCCGAATCGGAACATTCCAACGAGGCGGAGGACTCCGAGGAGGACGAGATTCTACACATGGGCCGCCAACGGTCTATCTCGACGCACCGGCGCGAGTCCGGTCAGGTTCCGAGAGCCGGACCTTCTGGCACTCGTGGATCGGGGTCTCCGGACGGCTCAAGCCCATCTCCGGACGGATCAGGTCCGCCGTCTCCAGGATCACCTCCGGGTTTCCAGGATCACCTCCGGGTTTCCCGTCACCGCCGCCACCTCCTCCCGGCGGTTCCCCGCCCCTCGGGCTCCGACCACCCCTGTTCCCGGTCGCCTCTTTCATTCCAGGGTACGATCGGCAGCGTACCTTCGCGGCCGCTGACATCGTGCCTTGGGATCCGCAGGTGATCGGGCAGTATTCGATCGTGGGTCTGATTGCCAGTTCTCTGGGCAAACGGTTGTTGATCCCTTCGGGTTGGCTGTTCCCTTCCCAGATACAGGTCGGGCCTGCACCGACCCCCGGCACCGAATACCTCCACGAGTTGATCACGGGCGTGAACGTGCTTGATCTGCTGGCTCCGGAGCCGTGGAACGACTTCGCGAACCCGGGTCCCCTTACGTTCGACCTCGATCTGCATGAGAGGGAGGGAACACCCCTCGCGGCCGTGGCCGCCACCTATCGCGTTCTGGAGGAACGGCACCGTCAGGCATTTTGGGAGGCCACCCATAACCTCAAGATCACCTCTGCCATGCAGGATGCGGATCTTGAACTGCAGCGGTATTACGTTGCTCGCAAGGCCAGGCGGAGTCGGGCTGGGTCTGCTTGGCGCCAGTTCCTCGCCTCCTTCCCATAAGAAGGAAGAACGGATCCAGCAGGATGTCGAGATCGAACCACTGGTCCCTTCCCATAATGCGCGACCAGTGGTTCGATCTCGACATCCTGCTGGATCCGTTCTTTCTTCACCTCCCCATTCCGTCGGTGGATGTGGTTCGTTGGTATCCCGGCGTGGTCTCCCGGCGTGCCAACCTGGCGGATCCCAACGCGAACGTCCCAGAGCCGGCGAACCTGATCGAGGCTCTGGAGGAGTGTGACGAGGCGGATCCGTGGCGTAACCAGTATCGGCAAGACCCGGTCAACCATCCCGCTACCAGGATTCCCCGACTTATCGGCAAGTTCAATCCTCCTCCCGCTGGGGCCGCTTCTCCGTAAGTCGTGCGAACTTCGATCACTTGCAGCAAGGCTCGGGGCTTCTCCCCGAGTTCGGATTCGGAACCCCTTCCAGGGCCGTTCTACATTCTTCCATCTCCATTCGTAATTCTCATAATCTCCACTCGTAATCCGTAATCTCCATTCCCACAGTCATTCCATCGTACTCTATCATTTTAGGAATGTGATCCCCTTTCATCTCCATCTCGACATCCCGGATCACCATCTTCCACCGTCAAATTCCCTACGCACATGCATATACACAAATATAAAACTCTCGCTCTGATCTGGATTCTCCTCCACATCAGCTTCTTCGATCCCGGCGAGGTAACCCTGTCACCTCGCCTGGTTTCCCTTACACTTCTTCATGCGACTGCATCACGCCGAACCGGTTCCGATTAGCGTGGTCACGTAGGAACGCGCTCAATATGGCCCCACAGTTAAGATCAGCTTCGTCGACCCACGTTGGCTCATCATAACCGACCCAGTGCACCAGGAACTCACGATAGATCCGGCCGTAGCGAGTTCGTTTTCCACTTCGCATGTCCGAGATCCGTTCGACTTCGTACTCATCGGCATCCAGATCTGGAACCCAACTGTCCTCCGGAAGGAGGATCTCATCGAAATCGAGCCGATCTGCTTCATCTACCGTCAACTCGATCCGCGGTCGATCCGGGAAATTCCGTACCAGCTTTAGCTTAGAGACATGAACCACCGGAAAGATATGGTAATCAGAGCCCGCGATCTCCAGCTTGATCGTGAATTCATTGAGCTTCTCTGCAACACGGAACGGGCCATGCCAACGGTGGGCGAGTTTACGGGCATACCCTTCCTTCACACGATCTAGGTATAGCCAAACTCGTGATCCAGCTTCGATCTGATGCGGATCGACATCCTCATTGTGCCGATCAGCTCGGTCCGCGATCGCCTCTCGCAGCTTAGCGTTGACCTGTTCTCTCGACTGCTGGTAGTATCTCTGAACGCGATATCTCCACCGTCTTGGATCGCGATCGTGGCGTCTGGTCGACCCGATCGGGATCGTTGCTTCCAACGTCGATCTTGGATCCCATCCGTGTACCAAATAGTGAGGGGTATCTCCCCGGACCCGATCGTGAGCCGTGTTAATGGCGAAAGTCAATCTCTCCGCGTATTCATCCCAGTCCTTTTGATCGAGATCTTGAACATACATCTTGATTGCCCTAGTGGCCGTTTGCACCATCCGTTCCGCAGTCCCATTGGCCTGTGGTCGGTAGGGCATCGTTGCCCGTTGTCGCTGCCCCAGGATCCTATTGAACGATCTGAAGAAGTCGGACATGAAGCCCGGTTCTCGATCGTGCCTGATCATCTCGCTAGCACCAAATCTGCGGAACACGCATTCTTCATAAGATTCCGCGACGGTCTGGGCCGATCGGGAGGAACTAGCCTTTGCGATCACATATCCCGTGAACAGATCTACCCAGATCAGTAGTTCAGTATTGCCTTTGTTGGATCTGGGCAGAGAGGGTATGTGATCCATCGCTATGATCTGGAATGGGTATGTCGCTTGCAGATTCCCAGGTGACTCGCCCCGGATCGTGGGTCTCCCCTTTCCGGTCTCACAGTCTACACACTCGCCTACGTATCGCTGCACGCTCCGATATAATCCCCTCCAGTGGAAGTGATCTCGGATCCGCTGATAAGTGCGTCCGATCCCTTGATGTCCCCCTTCCAGGGTCGTATGGTAGTGGTGGAGGACATCCTGCTGTAGCGTTTCTGGAACCACGAGTCTCATCAGGCGGTCGCGATCACCACTTGATCTCGGCCTTGGTGGGCAGTAAAACAACAGATCCTGTTCATCTACCTCGTACTCGGAAGCGATCTTGGCGTAGGATCCAGATTTGGCTCGAGTAAGATCCGCGATCTGCCCAGCCAGGTACTTCTTTAGTCCGACGATCCAGACCTCCTCGTCCTGGGCTCGCCTGATCCGATCCACCCGCAACTCCCGGATCAGTTCCTCTCGCAGGACGGCGGCCTCGGGTCGCGCTCGGGCTGCATCCGTGGCTACGGCCGACACCTGCACTGTTCGATCTTCCACTCGAGGGATCAACACCTCATCAAGCCGATTTAGGGTGACCAGATCGCACCGATCTGCTTCATCGTGGACCTCGATCCCGCTTCCTCGCTGCAGCGCGGCGCTCGCCAAGCTGTCTGCGCTCCCATTCCAGTCTCTCTTCACATGGACTAGCTCATGACCTCCCCAATTCCGCAAGTGATCTAGCACCTTCTGTTTCAGTAACGTCAATCCTGGCGCCTTGCAGTCGATCTCGCCCCGGACTTGTCGGATCACTAGGTTCGAATCGCCACAAATGACCAAACGGCGGCGTTCTAACTGTCCGATCATGCCAAGACCTAGCAAGAGTCCACGGTATTCCGCTTCATTGACAGTAAGACTCTCCGCATAGTCTGATCTAGCCTTGATCACTTTCCACTCCGGCAAACTCCACACGATCGCGCTGAAAGCGCCTCCTCCTCATTTCACGCGTGCCGAACCGTCGAAACTTACTACCCATAGCTCCTCATCTGGGTCTACGGTGGGGATCGGCATCTGGATCCGACGTTTTGGTTCCTTCCGTGGCGCGATCGCGATCAGGGCTTCGTCGATCTCCGATCTAGGCGTTATATTAGCTGCGATCGCCCCCAGTATTTCATCCTCTCCCTTCGTACACTTCGTGATCTCGAGCGTCCATGGGGATAGAAGTGCAGACCATTGTCCTAGACGTCCTTGGAGGCCGGCAGACTTGAACAGCCAGGCAAGTGTGGAGTGTCGGGTTAGGACCTTGATCCGGCGTCCCACCAACAATGTGTAGTGTAGATCCAAGATCCGAAGTAGAGCCAACACCTCCTTTTCGGCAACATTATAGTTTAACTCGTTCGTCTTCAAGGTTCGGCTGGCAAACGCGACCGGGTGGTAGATCTGGTCGTGTTCCTGCATTAGTGCGGCGGAAATCGCCCAGTCACTGGCATACACGATCACCACGGGTAACTTTGTCATGTCGAAGTGACGAAGGATCGGGGTCGACGCGATCTTGGTTTTCAAGGCTGTAAACGCCCTGTGTGCCCTACCCCACCTTTCGTCGCCAGCTCTTTGGGCCAGATTGGCTCCGACCTTGCTTGAACAGGGGGGGGGGCGTCGCCCCCAAGTTAAGATCCGGCGTACTATTCCCCTTTTGAGTCAAGGTGTCGGGTGATCCATCCTGATTCGACTTAAGCGCAACGGGATCTCGATTGATCGGGTCCGTACTATCCATGATCTTCCGAAGATCTGGTCGCTTCTTCAGTTCTGCGAACTCCACTTCACGTAGTTCATATAGGACCGATGCATAGATCGCATAATCCTCGATGAACCGACTATAGTAATTCAAACTTCCCAGGAACGATTGCATGGATCGGAGCGACCCAGGGAATGGCAGATCCGTCAGAGACTTCAGGTCTTTCGGGTTTGCCTCCAATCCGTCGATCGACACTTTGTGTCCGAGATATTCCACCTTATCCATGCCCCAGAAGCTCTTCGCCACACTGATCGAGAGATTCCACTTATCACAGGCCTCCAATAGGTCTTCCACCCGATCGCACATTTGATCCCATGTTCCAGCCGTGATCAATATATCGTCGATGTATGATCTCCGTCCTAGAACCGACGGGCGACCAGATCTGCAGAGTCTTCCGTATTCCCTGACTGGGAGATCTTCAAAAATCCATATAGGGCGTTGTCCACAAGACGTTGATAGATCTGAGGGGCGTTCTTCAGCCCGAACGGCATGCGATTCCACTCGAAGAGGCCGAACGGGGTGATGAAAGCTGAGATCGCGCGAGCTCGATCGGTCATTGACACGACCCAGAACCCACTCGCCATGTCTAATGAACAATACCACAAAACCTTGTCAAGATCTTCTAACAGGTCATTGATCAGAGGCATCGGGTAGATCATCAGCCTTGTGAGACCGTCACCAGCCGATAATCGATGCACAGTCGGATGTCTACACCGTTCTTCTTGATGATCACCACGATCGGAGATGCCCATGGCGAGGTCGATGGCCGAATGATCTTGGCAGCTAGGAGATCTTTGATGAGATCCGATACTTTCTCGCGGAACTGTGGCGCCACCTTTCGGACTCGTTGTGCAATCGGCTTTGCATCCCCCACGTCGATATCACAAATGACGCCCTTAGCCGCCGGAGGAAGTGCGTTTCCTTTCCCGATCAGGAGATGTCGCTTCTTCCAAATAATCTGCCGAAGTTTCTCGACCTCCTCCGGGGTAGCCGATCCCGGATTTCCTACTTGCAGATCTTCGATCTTGACTTCTTCAGTGGTGGAGATCTGGATTTCTGGTACTACTGCGAGATTATCGGCTAGATCTTCGGCCGAAAAATCGCCACTTTCGTGTAAGTGGGTCTGATCGGCGTTCTCGATCCCTTCCGGAGATGTCGGATCGGGTTCATCCGTTGATTGATCGCGCAGCCTATCGTCCTTGGATGTCGAGATCGGGGTGTCTTTAACCATGGGGACGGCATCGGCGTCGGATTCATGTTTGATCTCGATTTGAAAATCTGGTTTTTCTGTTTTTACCTCGATCTCTTCTTCGCATGTCCGATCTGTCCGATCTGGGGCCTGATCTGGCAAGCTCTCATTCGTCTCAGTCTCACCGCCCCCAGCTTCGCCACTCGGGGTTCTGTCGGAAATGATCGTGATCGGTGGGGTATTCATGGGATCCTGTTTGGGTTCAAGGAAAGTGACCTTGACTTCGGCTGCGTCGGTCGATCGGGTTGATGATCGAGATTCCAATGTCGATATCGGTGCAGGATCAAAATCGGTCTTGGCCGTCCCACCTCGACGGAGTATAGATCGCGGCGTAACGTAGGTCGGCCGTTCGACCGACGGTAAGGGGATCTCTACGGTTTCCTGAGGTTCTGGTCTTGCGTCCACAGTCACTTCTAGAGCTAGATTCTGCCACTCCATGTAACGCCGGGATCCGACCGACACAAACCCGGGGTATCGAGGAACTTTTTCTTGATCAAGTACCATTCCGACATGTAATCTGTGATCCAGTCGTAAAATCTTCTCGCTCAAATTCGTGATCACTAAGTACCGAGTTCGGCCGGGTCCATTCACCACTGTAGGTACCCATTGGTCACCTCTGGTCACCCACAATTTCTCTGTCGCCGATAATCTCACTCTCGATGCGATCTCTTCAGATCCCCCAACTGGGATATGTAGATCTTCCTCCAATTTTACCGATCTCACCTTCTCCCCGTATAATCTCTTGCGACCACTAAGTGGGATCCCCACTTCATTAGGTAAGCACATCGATCCCTTTGCAAGATCCATCCGGACCCCAGCCGGGATCATGAAATCCATACCCAGGATCGCATCTTGCCCGGATAGATCCCCGATCCAAATATCGAAAAAGTAAACCAAGTATCCCGCAAGCGTGATCTTGATCCTCGTTCTTCCCTCGGTGGTGTACACATTATCACCGATCCCAACACACTCCTGTCTCTGACTAGTGTCAAAGTGGCACCCAACCTTACGAGCAAAGGTGGTATCCAAGATGGATACCTCGGCGCCAGTGTCCAGGAGCAAGATCGCTCTTTCATGATTAATCTTGCCTGAGATCTTGGCTTGGCGGAACCATTTTCCTGGTGCGTGGTATTTCCAGTAACCCCTGGATTCTCCTTCCTTGAGATCCAAGGCCACTTCCGCACCAGATCGCGAGAACTCATCGATCCGGGGAAGACTCGCGATCTTAGCAGTATACAAATGCAACCTACATGTATTACCGCGCAGATCCGAATTCTCCCTATCTTGATCTCTCGATTTCTTGTTCACATATGCATAGATGCAGTACTCAGAACGCTCGGCTCGTACCGGTTTCCAAACCGGCGAGCGTCCTAGTTTAACATCTTTTCCACCTTCTCGGGAAACAGTCCGGCATGTCGGGTCGGATCGTACCACTTGCGGATCTGGTTGTAGAATTCTTCCATGGGGCATTCTCCAGCTTCATGGATCTCCCCACAACCACGGCAGGTATACAGACAGCGATCTGTTGGGTGACCTCTCTTCCCGCACTCTTCGCAGGTTAGACGTCTCCAGCAGTCCAGATCCGTATGCTTCCGCGATCCACAATGCGAACAGCGACCTCGATCGTGATCTGATTGTCTGCGATCCGTGATCCGGCCTCGGTCCTGCACGTTCGTGTGCGACCGCGACTGATCCTGTTGGTGGGGAGCGCCCCCAGCACCAATCGGCTTGTCTTCTGACGCGGCAAGATATATCCTCCGGAGATCGCCTTCAGAATCGGATCCATCCGATCCGGATATTTCTTCTGATTCTGAGCTCGGATCTTGAGTTTGGATCGCCCGTACCACCGCTCGGGTGGGTGCTGCCGGGGCACTGGCCGGTGCCTTTTGTCTGTACTTCGATCCGAACGCAGATTTACGCTGTCTGCTTTTCGCCCGTTCCCGGGCACGGAGTACCTCCTCCAGCTCCTCGACGTCACTCAGTCGGAGTAGGGTCAGCTGATCAGCTAACTCCGGATCTCCCAATGTCTCTATGTAGTGGTCCACATGTTCGCGGCGGGCCTTAGGGCTCCCGTCCTTGATCTTCAGTCTAGCACGTAAAGCCGCCACGTTGAGCCGGTAGAGATAATCGAGAGGGGTTTCTTCCGATCGCTTGCGAGCGTGATAGTATTGCCACGCGACCGACATACCCAACCCACAATATTGGGTCTGGAAACTGTCTAACAGATCTGCCCACTTGGTTTTCGTCGTTCGACTGAGCTGCCTGTACCAGTTCTTTGCCGGTCCCACCATCAGATCTGCAAACGTGAGGCATTTCTCTTCTTCCGTAGCCTGATCGCGCTGGAACGCTGACTTGACCTTACTGATCCAGGCCCGAGCGCGATCTTCGTCCAGATCTTTACCCGCAAAATCTTTCAGATCCGAGATCGCTGAGATCCGGACCCGCTGGATCATCGACGATCCTCCTTGACCGATCGCCGCGGATGCGATCGTGGCTCGGCTCGACATCTGTCCACCGGAACTTGGTATGCCCAGATCGTCCGGATCGTATTCCCATGCATCCGGATCCGAGGCCGTGACGGACTCCATTTCAACATCCAACTCCCCTTTGATCGGCGATCGGGGTGTCGCGAGATTCCGTTCTTTCAAGAAACGATCCATCGCCATTTGAAAGTAGTCGTCCAACTTGTTGCTCGATCCAGTGGAATTAGTCGTCGGCGCGGTCTGGTCCGTCCGGATCCGGCGATTTTCTTGCTGATCGGGCATCTTGACCTCCAGCTTCGCAGCCACCGATCGCGTATCCTGTTTCTTCATACGTGATTTCAGGAACTTGGCGCCGGAGGGCCCTAACGACATGCGTTGCAACCTTCTCGGGCTATCTGAGTCTGGTTCCGAGGTCGCTGACGCGTAGCATGACGACCCAGTCTGATAGCCTGGGTCGGGCGTCAGTAGGCGCTCGCCGACCAAGATCTTGAGGGAGTCGAATAGATCATGGGTCGCAGATTGAATCGCTTGCAGTTCCAAGTCAAATAGAGAGTTTGGGTCGAACTCTCCAGCCACCAAACCAACTTCTTGGAGCAGATCAAGTAGGATCTTCACCGCGTTCAGGCGGTCAGAGCTAGTCCGGGGCTTCGACACTGGGCCGGTGAGGTTACCGATCTGGCGGACTTGTATGATCGTAAGAACAGGATCATTAAGCAAGGTCTCGCTTAGCCTCTTCCTGTAGTAGGCCTGTTCGATCGCGTCCTTGGTGATCGTTGATCCTGGGTTGATCACATCCTCTGGCTCTGAGTCTGGAGCCTTCAGTTTCGTCCGGGTGCTCTTGATCTTCTTTTTCTTGGTCGATCTTGAGGCAACAGTGGACTTGGTGAGCAGATTAGGTTTCAGCTTTGCTGATTCCTTATCGCTCGTGTGCGGATCTCGATTCTCATCGAGATCCGCAATGGCCCTCGACGGGGCCTTGGGAGGAATTTGAGGTTTTTCTTCGAGATCTGGATTGCGATCCAGGTCTGCCTCGTGCCTGTCAGTAGAGATCCTCCCAGAACTCTGCTGATCTGTGGATCTTTCCGTTTTAAGCAGTGCCTCCGTTGATCCAACCTTCGTAGGCACTTCTTCCCCTTGTTCTTCTTTAATCTTGACATCTTCTTGGGACTCACGGTGATATCCGAAGTCACCAGAAGATCCGGGCACGCGCACCATTGTGGTGGAGCGGATCTGCCAAAATCTCGTTGAGGCAGGTCTCGATCACCACTTGCGCCCAGACACCGACTAACGGAGGGGGTCCCCCGATGATCCGTGATCTAGCTGTGTGTAGTTTCACCTTGTGTACCCGTCGGTAGGCGGGTTACGCTCTTCCAGGTGACTTCTGAAGGTGTCTTGTAGGTCGGAAGAAGGTCTTGGGTGACGCAGGGGTTTGAGGCGGCGTGGAAGTTCTTCACTCCACCTCGGGGTACTTGATCCCGGTCGTAGGCGAGTTCTCGAGCCTTGATCCGGGTGCCTGGTTCTTGATCCAGGTCTTCCAATGGTCCAATGTTCGGGATTCAGTCCCTTCCTTTACGTTGCTTGCCGCTTCCGATAGCGGGGGTCTTGAGGGGGCGAGATTCGACTGGATCCTTAGGCTAAACAACCAATTCCTTCCGATCCGATGTATGCACTTAAAGGATAGTTCACTAGATAGGGCAAAGCTGGCCAATATATTATCCAGACTTAACCGCTATACTAGGTCACGTATCCTTACCTTCCTGACGCTTGTAGGGCCAATGTAGTTCCCGGTTCCAGGCGTAGCGAAGACACTTGAGTGGTTCAGGGCGAATTCGATTCTGTTTATGGTTATTCCTATGCCTACTAATCCCATCCTGATTTACTATCCTACGATCACATGACACTGGCTACATAGCTGATCCCTAGCTTGGCTCCCCTAACCCTGATCTTGAGCCGATTCCGTACTTAACCGAATCTTGATCTCGTACTTAACCGAAGCTTGATCTCGCACTTAACCGAAGCTTGATCTCGCACTTAACCGAAGCTTGATCTCGTACTTAACCGGGACTTGATCGCTGTCTGATCGGGACTTGGTCGCTGCCTGATCCTGCTTGGTAGTCGTTCGGGGAATCTGGATCAGGCCACCAAAAGAGTCTGCGTCGCGCCTGAGGTTGACCTTGATCCGGAGCTGATCTCGTACCTATACGGGAGAGGATCATTGCGTGATCCTGCGTGGTCTCGCTTCGTCGCCGCCCGGGGAAGTTGGATCGTGCTGTTAGAGGCTTCGGGGCGCCCGGGTAAACTGATCGTGCTCGCTTGGGGCCCTGTCATCGTTGATCGCGCGAGAACATCCTTGATTTCCCCATCCTTCCTCCGGCAGGATTCGGATCACCCACGAACACCACGGCAGGATTCGGATCACCCACGAACACCGCTCCACTTGCTTCTTCGTCGGTGTCTCCGTTGCCTGTTCCCGGCGGGACCCATCGTACCTTCGTCTGATTCGACCCAGATCTGGGGATCACAGGTCCCCCCTGTCGCTCGTTCCGACTCTATTCGGGTTCGTGGCTGATATTGCCTCTCCGGGAAAAATTCTCGTCCGCTTCACCACACAACAAGATCACGGATCATCGGGGGACCCCCTCCGTTAGTCGGTGTCTGGGCGCAAGTGGCGATCGCGATCGGCCTCAACCAGATTTAGGCCAGATCCGCTCCACCACAATACAAAGCGGGCTTAAACGCCAATTTGCTGTAAGTAAAGATATCGAGCATATCGAGCACGAAAACCAACTTGTGGAGGCGTTGGAGCGACTCAACTGATTGAAAAGACTGTCAGCGAATCTAATGATGCTATCAATCAGTTCATTGACGAGGCAGACGATGTAATGAATATGCGGGGAGATTTGCATATTGCATTGGAGTAGAAAAAAGGTCAACTCCAATACATGAGGTTGTTTCATTTGTATGCAATCATGCGCGTCCGCATGCGCAAATGTTTTACAGTACCGTTCTTGGAATGAAGCAATGTCCACATCTGCAATAACCGCAAAAACGCACGTATTGGAGTTCGGACTCACCTGTCGTTGACCAGCGTTGCAAATGGTGTCAGACTGAGAAGGGATACGACATTTAATCGACTGAGCTCAGCGTGATGTGGTTCCTCCCGTGTATCGACGAGTTCCCGCATCACATCTGCCTGTCGGCGCATGTCTTCTCTCTCCTCCTCGTCTTGCACCAGCTCTGCGGTGTAAAATTCGTAGAAAATAATTTCTACTGTTACCAATTCAGGCCAAATTTGCCGGAGTTGGTCGGTTCCCAATACATGTTTGAAATCGACCAAACCACGAAATAAAAACACAGTAAAAAATCATTTAAGTACGTCTTCCACACTAGCGATTCGGAGGCCAAGCGGGCCGATTTGGCCTCTTGCGGCCGCGGAAAGATCAAGTAGAACGCACAGTACTTAGTAGAGCTATTTCATGGGCTTAATCTCATCTTAGACGTTTGGCTTGTTTATGTTCCCTTACTTGACATAACACTGTAGTTATCGAGAGCTATGCAAGTCGAAGTTTCCATGTCGCTCAATTCTAATGTACTTATACCAAAGTAAAGCCGGTAGATCTGTTCTCCAGTATCAGTATCCGCTTTAACAGTATGATCAACCATCCTCGCCCCGTCCGAATATCGTGTGGCCATATGATCCTTGGTAAATCATGTGTTCGAAGTTTTATCTTGGGCCCTTTGCAGTTCAGGTGAAGGTTAATATAGCAGTAACTTTCTTCCACAGATCCATCACATTGTCGCACGAGACATAACCTCGTCCCACATCTCCCTTTCTCCCAGAATCCAGTACGTATCCAATCACATCACAGCGTAACGGCCACATTCCACTCGAAAATCGTAATTAGCAGCTTGTCATCGTCCTGGTCACTGCCTTCGCTGCTCACTCGCATTGGCTCCTGCTCATCCGATTCTTCTTCATTGCGGTGGCGGCGACGAATATGCTGGTTTAACGAGTTCCGAATGGCGTTTCGTAAAGTGCAGTATGGGCAGTTGAAGCTAGCACCAACTCTGCAGGTCCGTCGGTGTCGCGCCAAGTCTCGGTGCGTATAAGCGTCGTCAAGCATTTATTACAACGGAACGTGCGGAAAACCACATGCCAGGCTCTTGTGGAACTTCGTCAAAGCACACGTAGCAATGTAGACGGGCATTCAGAGCTCTGTAGGCAGCTCCCGCGTGGGCCAAGTCTCCTCCGAAGAAGATCACATCACCCTTTTCGAGCGGCAAGCAGACCGCTCAACTTACCATTTCAATGATGCTTTCGCGTATGGTTCGAAGTGTATTAGTCATAGGCGTAGACTGTGCTTGTTGCTTGTAGCCTGGGAGGATCACGCTTTTTTGTTGAACACTGAGCCGAACACAGGGCTGTAGACGAGGTTTTGCACGTCCCGTACGGCTTGGTCGCAATCGTCGTCATCCACCCCTAGATTCTTAATCACGTAATCGATATTCCAAAACTGCGCCACATCGTTGTAGTCGAGGGCGTTCACGATCAGCGTGTGGGACTGGCAGCACGCGAGGGCGACGAGCGAGGATAACGGAGTGCTGGTGCAGCAACTGACGCGTGCAACAACAGTGGCGGCTGGGGCCTGAGGCGAGACGGCGTGCAGCGAGAAGGCCAGCAAGACGGCCAGCGAGACGGCATGCACAGCGAGACGACATGCACAGTGAGACGGCGAGTCGTCCTGTGATAAGGCGGCTTGTTCGGTGTGCCGCAAGTTCAGGAATGCGGTCTGTGAGTGCAGGGCGGTCTGACGAGTGGTGCATGTGCTATTGCGGGCACTAGGACTATTATTGATAAACCGACCAATCAGAGCGGCCAAAACTGGTCCTGAATTGATCCGACCAATTCAAACAAAGTGTTTTTTTTTATATTTTTGAGGAAAGGGTTTGCTCAGAGATGGACAGATGTACGGCTGTTGTGATTACCTATAGATCACAACGTTTCACAGTTTTTCATCAATTTTCATCTCTAAGTTCAACTTGCAACATTGTTTTTACTGATTTTACTTGTTTCTACTGTTTTTACGATACTGGCAAAGTCTATTACACAGTGTGCCGCAGGACAAGTCTTCCGCTCTTTTCGGTGCTTCAGAGTATAGCTGCGATAGTGCTGCAGCGAATACAGTGTCGAAGACTTTATTAGCCATAGGAATCTGCAGCATCGAGATGCTCGTCAGCCCCGCAGGAAGTAGTTGAGCTCCTCACTCGTGTTAAAACAGTGATGGAATACCTGGAGAACCTCGCGCTTGCCGCATTCGATGCTGTGGCATAACGTCATGTTGCTTGCTGAGCAGTCTATGGACGAATTCCAGTATCTTTATCACCAAAATGCTACATATTCCCAGCAGGGAATTCCCACCCTCTTGGTACAGCGTGGCCAATTTTACCATCTTTCCACGACCAAGTTCGCCAACTCCGCTGGTCACCAGATTGAACAGCTTCAGGATTAGCATGGGGTAGCTGCACGTCCCTTATAGCGCTGCAAACTCGCTCTGTTATTCGGGCCTCCATGCTCGTAACCCTTGAATCAAATTCGTGTAGTGAAATTGCACCACCGTTCACCGCGAGGTGATGCTGCAATTCACATACTACCGTACTTGCAACAACGTTTGGCATTTTATTCTCCAGGGCCGTAATTCCATCGCGTAGGCAAGAAACAGCTTCTTTTAACCCAGCAACTTGCTTCGCGATCGCAAGATGGGCAGGAATTCCAATCGCTTTTAGTCCAGATACAGGTGACGTCCCAATTGATAGTACTGTGGAGCTACGCAATTCTTGAAGTAGTAGTAAAAAAGAAGAAGTAGTGGGTTGGCGAAAAAAACGCGCGATTTAAAAATTGGATGATTGGGACTGATAGTGTTACGCAGATACTGCTCGTGATGAATCAAAGAAGCCAACATGAACGGGAAAGCTGACTGCACGCCTCGTGTGTAGTTCGAGAATCCACTGACAACACGATCCCAGAATTCAATTGTCAGTTTACTTGCTAGTTGGGGTGGAAAATGCGGTGGGATCACGCCAAAACACTCTGAGTCAAACGACAACCGCGGAAAGATCAAGTAGAACGCACAGTACTTAGTAGAGCTATTTCATGGGCTTAATCTCATCTTAGACGTTTGGCTTGTTTATGTTCCCTTACTTGACATAACACTGTAGTTATCGAGAGCTATGCAAGTCGAAGTTTCCATGTCGCTCAATTCTAATGTACTTATACCAAAGTAAAGCCGGTAGATCTGTTCTCCAGTATCAGTATCCGCTTTAACAGTATGATCAACCATCCTCGCCCCGTCCGAATATCGTGTGGCCATATGATCCTTGGTAAATCATGTGTTCGAAGTTTTATCTTGGGCCCTTTGCAGTTCAGGTGAAGGTTAATATAGCAGTAACTTTCTTCCACAGATCCATCACATTGTCGCACGAGACATAACCTCGTCCCACATCTCCCTTTCTCCCAGAATCCAGTACGTATCCAATCACATCACAGCGTAACGGCCACATTCCACTCGAAAATCGTAATTAGCAGCTTGTCATCGTCCTGGTCACTGCCTTCGCTGCTCACTCGCATTGGCTCCTGCTCATCCGATTCTTCTTCATTGCGGTGGCGGCGACGAATATGCTGGTTTAACGAGTTCCGAATGGCGTTTCGTAAAGTGCAGTATGGGCAGTTGAAGCTAGCACCAACTCTGCAGGTCCGTCGGTGTCGCGCCAAGTCTCGGCGCGTATAAGCGTCGTCAAGCATTTATTACAACGGAACGTGCGGAAAACCACATGCCAGGCTCTTGTGGAACTTCGTCAAAGCACACGTAGCAATGTAGACGGGCATTCAGAGCTCTGTAGGCAGCTCCCGCGTGGGCCAAGTCTCCTCCGAAGAAGATCACATCACCCTTTTCGAGCGGCAAGCAGACCGCTCAACTTACCATTTCAATGATGCTTTCGCGTATGGTTCGAAGTGTATTAGTCATAGGCGTAGACTGTGCTTGTTGCTTGTAGCCTGGGAGGATCACGCTTTTTTGTTGAACACTGAGCCGAACATAGGGCTGTAGTCGAGGTTTTGCACGTCCCGTACGGCTTGGTCGCAATCGTCGTCATCCACCCCTAGATTCTTAATCACGTAATCGATATTCCAAAACTGCGCCACATCGTTGTAGTCGAGGGCGTTCACGATCAGCGTGTGGGACTGGCAGCACGCGAGGGCGACGAGCGAGGATAACGGAGTGCTGGTGCAGCAACTGACGCGTGCAACAACAGTGGCGGCTGGGGCCTGAGGCGAGACGGCGTGCAGCGAGAAGGCCAGCAAGACGGCCAGCGAGACGGCATGCACAGCGAGACGACATGCACAGTGAGACGGCGAGTCGTCCTGTGATAAGGCGGCTTGTTCGGTGTGCCGCAAGTTCAGGAATGCGGTCTGTGAGTGCAGGGCGGTCTGACGAGTGGTGCATGTGCTATTGCGGGCACTAGGACTATTATTGATAAACCGACCAATCAGAGCGGCCAAAACTGGTCCTGAATTGATCCGACCAATTCAAACAAAGTGTTTTTTTTTATATTTTTGAGGAAAGGGTTTGCTCAGAGATGGACAGATGTACGGCTGTTGTGATTACCTATAGATCACAACGTTTCACAGTTTTTCATCAATTTTCATCTCTAAGTTCAACTTGCAACATTGTTTTTACTGATTTTACTTGTTTCTACTGTTTTTACGATACTGGCAAAGTCTATTACACAGTGTGCCGCAGGACAAGTCTTCCGCTCTTTTCGGTGCTTCAGAGTATAGCTGCGATAGTGCTGCAGCGAATACAGTGTCGAAGACTTTATTAGCCATAGGAATCTGCAGCATCGAGATGCTCGTCAGCCCCGCAGGAAGTAGTTGAGCTCCTCACTCGTGTTAAAACAGTGATGGAATACCTGGAGAACCTCGCGCTTGCCGCATTCGATGCTGTGGCATAACGTCATGTTGCTTGCTGAGCAGTCTATGGACGAATTCCAGTATCTTGATCACCAAAATGCCACATATTCCCAGCAGGGAATTCCCACCCTCTTGGTACAGCGTGGCCAATTTTACCATCTTTCCACGACCAAGTTCGCCAACTCCGCTGGTCACCAGATTGAACAGCTTCAGGATTAGCATGGGGTAGCTGCACGTCCCTTATAGCGCTGCAAACTCGCTCTGTTATTCGGGCCTCCATGCTCGTAACCCTTGAATCAAATTCGTGTAGTGAAATTGCACCACCGTTCACCGCGAGGTGATGCTGCAACTCACATACTACCGTACTTGCAACAACGTTTGGCATTTTATTCTCCAGGGCCGTAATTCCATCGCGTAGGCTAGAAACAGCTTCTTTTAACCCAGCAACTTGCTTCGCGATCGCAAGATGGGCAGGAATTCCAATCGCTTTTAGTCCAGATACAGGTGACGTCCCAATTGATAGTACTGTGGAGCTACGCAATTCTTGAAGTAGTAGTAAAAAAGAAGAAGTAGTGGGTTGGCGAAAAAAACGCGCGATTTAAAATTGGATGATTGGGACTGATAGTGTTACGCATGATACTGCTCGTGATGAATCAAAGAAGCCAACATGAACGGGAAAGCTGACTGCACGCCTCGTGTGTAGTTCGAGAATCCACTGACAACACGATCCCAGAATTCAATTGTCAGTTTACTTGCTAGTTGGGGTGGAAAATGCGGTGGATCACGCCAAAACACTCTGAGTCAAACGACAACCGCGGAAAGATCAAGTAGAACGCACAGTACTTAGTAGAGCTATTTCATGGGCTTAATCTCATCTTAGACGTTTGGCTTGTTTATGTTCCCTTACTTGACATAACACTGTAGTTATCGAGAGCTATGCAAGTCGAAGTTTCCATGTCGCTCAATTCTAATGTACTTATACCAAAGTAAAGCCGGTAGATCTGTTCTCCAGTATCAGTATCCGCTTTAACAGTATGATCAACCATCCTCGCCCCGTCCGAATATCGTGGCCATATGATCCTTGGTAAATCATGTGTTCGAAGTTTTATCTTGGGCCCTTTGCAGTTCAGGTGAAGGTTAATATAGCAGTAACTTTCTTCCACAGATCCATCACATTGTCGCACGAGACATAACCTCGTCCCACATCTCCCTTTCTCCCAGAATCCAGTACGTATCCAATCACATCACAGCGTAACGGCCACATTCCACTCGAAAATCGTAATTAGCAGCTTGTCATCGTCCTGGTCACTGCCTTCGCTGCTCACTCGCATTGGCTCCTGCTCATCCGATTCTTCTTCATTGCGGTGGCGGCGACGAATATGCTGGTTTAACGAGTTCCGAATGGCGTTTCGTAAAGTGCAGTATGGGCAGTTGAAGCTAGCACCAACTCTGCAGGTCCGTCGGTGTCGCGCCAAGTCTCGGCGCGTATAAGCGTCGTCAAGCATTTATTACAACGGAACGTGCGGAAAACCACATGCCAGGCTCTTTGGAACTTCGTCAAAGCACACGTAGCAATGTAGACGGGCATTCAGAGCTCTGTAGGCAGCTCCCGCGTGGGCCAAGTCTCCTCCGAAGAAGATCACATCACCCTTTTCGAGCGGCAAGCAGACCGCTCAACTTACCATTTCAATGATGCTTTCGCGTATGGTTCGGAAGTGTATTAGTCATAGGCGTAGACTGTGCTTGTTGCTTGTAGCCTGGGAGGATCACGCTTTTGTTGAACACTGAGCCGAACATAGGGCTGTAGACGAGGTTTTGCACGTCCCGTACGGCTTGGTCGCAATCGTCGTCATCCACCCCTAGATTCTTAATCACGTAATCGATATTCCAAAACTGCGCCACATCGTTGTAGTCGAGGGCGTTCACGATCAGCGTGTGGGACTGGCAGCACGCGAGGGCGACGAGCGAGGATAACGGAGTGCTGGTGCAGCAACTGACGCGTGCAACAACAGTGGCGGCTGGGGCCTGAGGCGAGACGGCGTGCAGCGAGAAGGCCAGCAAGACGGCCAGCGAGACGGCATGCACAGCGAGACGACATGCACAGTGAGACGGCGAGTCGTCCTGTGATAAGGCGGCTTGTTCGGTGTGCCGCAAGTTCAGGAATGCGGTCTGTGAGTGCAGGGCGGTCTGACGAGTGGTGCATGTGCTATTGCGGGCACTAGGACTATTATTGATAAAACCGACCAATCAGAGCGGCTAAAACTGGTCCTGAATTGATCCGACCAATTCAAACAAAGTGTTTTTTTTTATATTTTTGAGGAAAGGGTTTGCTCAGAGATGGACAGATGTACGGCTGTTGTGATTACCTATAGATCACAACGTTTCACAGTTTTTCATCAATTTTCATCTCTAAGTTCAACTTGCAACATTGTTTTTACTGATTTTACTTGTTTCTACTGTTTTTACGATACTGGCAAAGTCTATTACACAGTGTGCCGCAGGACAAGTCTTCCGCTCTTTTCGGTGCTTCAGAGTATAGCTGCGATAGTGCTGCAGCGAATACAGTGTCGAAGACTTTATTAGCCATAGGAATCTGCAGCATCGAGATGCTCGTCAGCCCCGCAGGAAGTAGTTGAGCTCCTCACTCGTGTTAAAACAGTGATGGAATACCTGGAGAACCTCGCGCTTGCCGCATTCGATGCTGTGGCATAACGTCATGTTGCTTGCTGAGCAGTCTATGGACGAATTCCAGTATCTTGATCACCAAAATGCCACATATTCCCAGCAGGGAATTCCCACCCTCTTGGTACAGCGTGGCCAATTTTACCATCTTTCCACGACCAAGTTCGCCAACTCCGCTGGTCACCAGATTGAACAGCTTCAGGATTAGCATGGGGTAGCTGCACGTCCCTTATAGCGCTGCAAACTCGCTCTGTTATTCGGGCCTCCATGCTCGTAACCCTTGAATCAAATTCGTGTAGTGAAATTGCACCACCGTTCACCGCGAGGTGATGCTGCAATTCACATACTACCGTACTTGCAACAACGTTTGGCATTTTATTCTCCAGGGCCGTAATTCCATCGCGTAGGCTAGAAACAGCTTCTTTTAACCCAGCAACTTGCTTCGCGATCGCAAGATGGGCAGGAATTCCAATCGCTTTTAGTCCAGATACAGGTGACGTCCCAATTGATAGTACTGTGGAGCTACGCAATTCTTGAAGTAGTAGTAAAAAAGAAGAAGTAGTGGGTTGGCGAAAAAAACGCGCGATTTAAAAATTGGATGATTGGGACTGATAGTGTTACGCAGATACTGCTCGTGATGAATCAAAGAAGCCAACATGAACGGGAAAGCTGACTGCACGCCTCGTGTGTAGTTCGAGAATCCACTGACAACACGATCCCAGAATTCAATTGTCAGTTTACTTGCTAGTTGGGGTGGAAAATGCGGTGGGATCACGCCAAAACACTCTGAGTCAAACGACAACCGCGGAAAGATCAAGTAGAACGCACAGTACTTAGTAGAGCTATTTCATGGGCTTAATCTCATCTTAGACGTTTGGCTTGTTTATGTTCCCTTACTTGACATAACACTGTAGTTATCGAGAGCTATGCAAGTCGAAGTTTCCATGTCGCTCAATTCTAATGTACTTATACCAAAGTAAAGCCGGTAGATCTGTTCTCCAGTATCAGTATCCGCTTTAACAGTATGATCAACCATCCTCGCCCCGTCCGAATATCGTGTGGCCATATGATCCTTGGTAAATCATGTGTTCGAAGTTTTATCTTGGGCCCTTTGCAGTTCAGGTGAAGGTTAATATAGCAGTAACTTTCTTCCACAGATCCATCACATTGTCGCACGAGACATAACCTCGTCCCACATCTCCCTTTCTCCCAGAATCCAGTACGTATCCAATCACATCACAGCGTAACGGCCACATTCCACTCGAAAATCGTAATTAGCAGCTTGTCATCGTCCTGGTCACTGCCTTCGCTGCTCACTCGCATTGGCTCCTGCTCATCCGATTCTTCTTCATTGCGGTGGCGGCGACGAATATGCTGGTTTAACGAGTTCCGAATGGCGTTTCGTAAAGTGCAGTATGGGCAGTTGAAGCTAGCACCAACTCTGCAGGTCCGTCGGTGTCGCGCCAAGTCTCGGCGCGTATAAGCGTCGTCAAGCATTTATTACAACGGAACGTGCGGAAAACCACATGCCAGGCTCTTGTGGAACTTCGTCAAAGCACACGTAGCAATGTAGACGGGCATTCAGAGCTCTGTAGGCAGCTCCCGCGTGGGCCAAGTCTCCTCCGAAGAAGATCACATCACCCTTTTCGAGCGGCAAGCAGACCGCTCAACTTACCATTTCAATGATGCTTTCGCGTATGGTTCGAAGTGTATTAGTCATAGGCGTAGACTGTGCTTGTTGCTTGTAGCCTGGGAGGATCACGCTTTTTTGTTGAACACTGAGCCGAACACAGGGCTGTAGACGAGGTTTTGCACGTCCCGTACGGCTTGGTCGCAATCGTCGTCATCCACCCCTAGATTCTTAATCACGTAATCGATATTCCAAAACTGCGCCACATCGTTGTAGTCGAGGGCGTTCACGATCAGCGTGTGGGACTGGCAGCACGCGAGGGCGATGAGCGAGGATAACGGAGTGCTGGTGCAGCAACTGACGCGTGCAACAACAGTGGCGGCTGGGGCCTGAGGCGAGACGGCGTGCAGCGAGACGGCCAGCAAGACGGCCAGCGAGACGGCATGCACAGCGAGACGGCATGCACAGTGAGACGGCGAGTCGTCCTGTGATAAGGCGGCTTGTTCGGTGTGCCGCAAGTTCAGGAATGCGGTCTGTGAGTGCAGGGCGGTCTGACGAGTGGTGCATGTGCTATTGCGGGCACTAGGACTATTATTGATAAACCGACCAATCAGAGCGGCCAAAACTGGTCCTGAATTGATCCGACCAATTCAAACAAAGTGTTTTTTATATTTTGAGGAAAGAGAGATGGAGGTGTCGGCGCACACAGACGACTATAACGCGTCGTTCCGCGACACAGTGTGGCTGCAGTCGTTCCCGCTTAACGCGCAGACAGTGTTGCACTACTTTGCGCTGTCCCCGTTCTACGACCGGTCGTGCAACAATGAGCGCCTGAAGATGCAACGTCTGGGACTCGACCAACTCAAGAATCTCCGTGGTGTCGAGTACGAGCTGCTCCCCAACGCGGCCAAACAGATGCCGCAGCAGCTTTTTATTATCCGCAAGCAGCGTCGTAGTGGACGGACGCAAGTGGAGCCATTGGCCATTTACTACGTGCTGGACGGCACTGTTTATCAGGCTCCTAATATCCACGCTATGCTCACTTCTCGCCTGGTATGGATGCTAGTAGAACAATGCTAGAGATTTTCTACTGACTATAACGTTGTGCATGTATGGCAGAAAAAATGTAGCTACAGAGTGAACAAGGCCTTCCACGGACTGGCGGCAGGAGTGCGCTTCAGCCCCACGGAGGGTTATGCGTGGGACTTCAGCTCCAAAGACAAGAAGGAGCCAGTCATCCCCTCCGAGCGTGAGTTGTTGGAGGTTGTGTATGTTTCTGCAATGTCACTAATTCGTTGTGCTATGTAGAGTTACAACTGAAGCTGAAGCAAAAGTACGAGAAAATGGAGAAGCAGCGCGAAAACTCGGCACGAGTAGATTCCATTTTGATCCAGCTCATGAAGAAGCATGCACCGGAGATCGCAGAGAAGCTGGAGAGCAACAACACTGCAGGAGCAGCAGGAGCAGAAGACCCAGTAGCGGTAAAGCGAGAGAGCGATCCTACCGTTGCAGAGGCTACCAAGAGGCAGAAAGTTGCTTGAGTATTCATTCACTAACGCAACGCAATACTTTTGTGTTCCTTATCTCAACTTGTTGTTGTTAGCAAAAGCAAGATACATGCAGGTACAATATCGAATTGCGCTCATAGCTGGTTGTGCGCAAGGCAGTTGAAGCCAGTAAGCTTTACTGCAAGACTACTGGTCCTTCTTGTTCTCCAATTGGCCATACTTGCTGCGGACTTCGTCCATCTTGGCGCTTCCTCGTTGCTTGCCGTATTCAAACTTCTCTTCAAGATTGTCGGCAACTCCTTCCATTTGTGACTTGAGCTTCTCGCTGGACGGCATTTCACGTGCCAGCATCATACCTGGCTTCTTCATTTTGTTCACGCTGGCCTTCCACTTCTTTGGGTAACGGCGACGGAACATCATCAACATGAAAATCGCCAACAACGGGATGCCGAAGAACGCGACGTGTCGAGCGCAGATGCGATTCGTGGGCAGTGGAAGGCAGTACTCACGTTCACCGACGTTCTTGGCCGCTTCGGCGCTCTGGTACCACGTGTCTTTCGCTTTACCACCGGCATTTTGCATCGTCCGAGCGACGCGAGCCTTGATACTTTCAACGCGTTCGCCAAGATCGTTGATCTCAGCACTGAGCTTCTCGCTCGTTGCCTTCACGGAATCCATGACGGTATCGCTGATGGGGTCTGTCGGCACTGGAGCAGAGCTCGGCAGTCCACTGGAATCACGCACCGATGCGGCCGCATCACGCATCACCTCGTTCATGCGCTCCATCTTGTCTCGAGCGTAGTCTCCGAGGTTGCGGGCGTCTTCCTGAAGTTGTTCCAGCGTGCGACGACTGCGATCACCAAGGTCGTTCTTGCGACGCATCTTCTCCGCCTCCGACAACATTTCGTCCACAGCTTCGGACGCTGCTTCCTTGGCTCCGCGTTCTTTGGGCAAGTGGCTCTTGGGCATGCTGGTAGGCATTCGCACCATCTTGATATCGTTGATCTCCAGTAAGTACTTGACTGCTGGGTGGCGTGTTGCAAAGTGAGAGAGAGCTGCAAAAGAGAAATTCCTTGGGACGAGGACAATGGAAAGAAAGACACTCCAACTGTCGCGTTTCAAAGCACCTAGCAAAAACAATAGTAAAGCAACAACATGCAGCAGGTCCCAGACGAGGAGAAGGGAGAAGAAAGTTGCAATTCTCAGATACCGACAAGAACTGGTGGTGGCTGTGTTGTAGCTGTCATCTAAGTTGCACTTGGAACTTTTTGCCTTTCACTTCAACACCATGTATGTCACATCAAATTTATTCTGAAGTAACGCTTACTTAACTAGTTTCCGAGCCATTGATCGATACAATAATGGCTCCGCAGCATCCTGCCTTCTCTTCGGCCGCGCAGGTGGACGCTTTGGCTGCCTGTTCCCTGCCGAATCTGCTGTTCTCAGACGAAGATGACAATGTAGAAGAACCGGAGATCCCGCTGCTGGCTGTGGCGCAGTCGCAGCTCGAGGGAAACGTGTGGAGCGGAGGTGTGGCATTGCTGGATGCGGCCACGAGCGAGCGACTGTGCGAGCTGCAGCTGGAAACAGGCGTCGGATCTCTGGCCTGGTGCGGAACGGACGGGGATGTCTTGGCCTTAGGTTGTGACGATGGCGACGTGCGTCTGGCCAAACTGTCGACGGACGTTGCTTTCGCTTTTGTGCCCATTGGCACGAGCAATGAAGAGGACGCAGTGGGTGGATGGGGGCATGACAATGTTGTCACGGGCGTCAGTGTATCGAGTATTGAGAAGACGCAATTGGCCACAAGTAGCTGGGACCTCACGTACGTTTAATGAGCTGCTTGGATTGGAATGTTTTACTAATGAAGTATTAATGTGCAGGGTAAAGCTCTGGGATATTAACGCAATGGACAAAACAGTCGCTACATTTGACGGTAAGTAGCGTAATGATGTTTGAGATCAGTGTTTTATTGCTAATTGATGTTTGCAGGCCACACGGACTTAATTTGGGGTGTGGCGATGAACCCGACCCACTCGCATGTATTGTGCTCGGCGTCACAGGACACTACGGTGCAGGTGTGGGATGCTCGTCGTCCTCAAAGTGCAGCGTTGGTAGTGTCGACGCTATTGCCTGCTTTGTCGGTGGATTGGCACCCGAAGCAACCGACTGTATTCTCGGTTGGACTAGATAACGGCTTGGTGTGTACGTTTGACGTACGGTCACCGCACACACCCCTGGCGAGGCGGGAGACGCACAGAGCTGCGGTTCATGCCGTTAAGTACTCACCGTATCACGAAGACTTGTTGGCGACGGGAGGTGATGATGGCAAGACGTTTGTGACTACCGATAGTTTCTCTTCTGATCGAGCTGCAGGCAGCGGCGTTCGTGAGATGCTGGTCGGAGAAGAGAAGACTGTACCGCACCATGACTACGTGCGTGCACTAGACTGGTTCCAATTGGCAACCACGTCGTCGTCTGATGACAAGAAGGTGGGCACGGTACTTGCAACAGGCTCCTGGGACAAGACTGTCCACAAGTGGAATGTGGACGACTACACTGCTTCTTCGATGGACACAACCCCCGCTGCAGGCCTGACAGCTCCCCCGGGAGTTCCAATTCCAGTCGCGTAGAAGTTAACACGTGGTCAAGTGTCGGGCACTTCGCTTCTTCATTTTTGTACGATTTACTTCACTTACTTAGAGCTCATATTCTACAGGATTGGCGGTGTGATGATGGAGTATCCAAGGCTCCTGTAGTGCTTCATCGGGACTGAGACGTTGGCTTGGGTCCCACGCGAAGCACTTTGTCAAAAATGCCAAAAATTCAGGATCATCGGACTTCACTGCACTGACAAGACTACGGGAGCTCGGAATGCGTCGGCGACCGCGTGAATTAACGAACGGCTTGGGGACGTAGTCCATCGCTTGAATATCTGCAGGGTTGGCCACTTCATCGAAGAAATTCATGCGTCGCTTACTTTTGCGGACAAATTCGACCGGCGGAACCCCGAGCACCTCCATGATGCAAGCAAACTGCTCTCGTTCGTTCTCACCAGCAAAAATCGGATGCCCCGTGTGCAGTTCAACCAGGATACAAGCAAAACTCCACATGTCGATCGCACCTGAGTAGGTATGTCCAAGCAGCACTTCAGGACTGCGGTAGAAGCGGCTCTGGATGTAGGTGAACATGGGAGCGCCTTCGAGACAGCTGCTGCCGAAGTCGATCAGAGTTACATTCTCCACGATGCCTGTGGTGCGCACGTTTCCTTCCAAAGCTGATGCATCCAGCAGCACATTCTCCGGTTTGAGATCGCAATGAACGACCTGTTGCTGCTGCAGAAACGTCAGGGACTGAGCTAACTGCTTGCCAATTGTGCGGACGCTGCTCATAGGCAGCCCATGGAAGTACCGCGACTTAAGGAAATCGTACAAGTTCGTGCCGAGCACTTCAAAAGCGATGCACACGTGGTCACGGAACTGGAAATATTCCTCCATGCGCACAATATGCGGATTCTCGTCACAAGCTGCGGCTGCACGCTGGAGTTGAGTCAAGAGCTGCACTTCTAAGAGTGCTTGATCGCGATACTTCCTCCGGTTGCGAATGATCTTGACAGCAACCTGTTTGCGAGTGCGGTGGTCCATGCAGCAGACAACCTGTCCGAATGAACCCTGACCCAATGGGTTTAATACTTCATACCGGAAAGCCAAGTGATCCCCCATCAAGACCAAGTAATCTCCGTGCTCGTCATCATAGCCGTCATTGTGCAGCTGCGTAGGAACCTCAACGTGTTCCTCAACGACTTTGGCTGCTGCTTCATCTCCATGAACTGGCAAGTCGTTCTGGATCTTGCCATTGCGACGCTTGCGTTTGACTGGCAAAGATGAAACGAAGCGGATCTCGTCATACTGCGAGATCTCCACACATTCGAGCGCTGTAAGATCTGCTGCTTTTTCTGCATCCAGCAAGAACTGCTTGCCGGTAAGTGGGCAAGGTCTTTGCCTGATCTGTGGAGCTGATTCGAACCTGTCTGCTCGAGGTTCATGCTCGTGTCGCTTTCTTCGCTCAGTCTCTGCATCTTCAACATCGCCGCTAAGGCGAAGTCTCCGCTGCGGATGCTGTTTGTGCTCGTCCTTAGTCTTCTCCTTGTGCTGCAGATGCTGTAGTCTTCGTCGGCCGCTTTTATCGCCCACAGGACGATGTGGCTGCCAGAACTTGCGCTCTTCAGCAGGTGGCGTCGCTACAACGCTTGTAGGTTGTGCTGAGCTGCCTGTAGCCAGCAACGAACTGGTTGTGCGGCGGATCAAGTCCAGCGGTCGCCTATTGAAGAAGATATGCGCGATCGAAGACGGCTTCTTACCTGGCGGCACAGCGGCTCGGCTGTCTGTGGGCTCTTCGAACTTCTGCGGGACGGTGGTCGAGCTGGAGCTGGGTGGCGCTGGTGTAAGCGCAGGTAGAAGACGCTGCGCTCGTCGCGGCGGCCGTGAGGAGCGAGGCGTCGGCTCCATACTGTAGCTCCTTAACTGGGGCGGATTCTGGTGCCGTCGCTAAAAACGGGAGTGCTGGCATTATTCTTTTCGCGACACGTTCTTCAACCGTGGGGAGTCGCACGGCGCATACTTTAAGTGAGTGTCCGCAGCCACAGATCTGCACAGATGCCTGCTCCTCGCGTTGTCCCAGGCCATGAATATTCGGCATCCAGTTGCCTGCTGGCGCTGACGAGCGTGAACGGCGACTTGGTTTCACTATGCTTTTGACAAAACACCCTCGCAGCTGGCTTCAACATTTCTTTTAGCGAAATGCTGGCGCGAAAATCAAGAACCGGTCCGGTCGGTCAGCACTGACCTCAGTCACCTCATTCTGCTGGCGAACCCATCACTAGGCGTTACGGAGAGCTCTTGGCAGTATACGAATGACCGCGGCGTTCGCGTTCGCAGAGCAGGCAGAGCAGCGCTGCGACGCCTGTTTGCCGCAACGCGGCTTGTTGATAGTGTTGGATCGGACGCGGTCTTGCGCCGCTCGATCTTATCCCGACGTCGCCATTGCAGACTGGAATGTTGCGCCGGGCGCCCGGCGGTTTCACCACTGGTGTCAGGCAAACAGTGTTTCGGAACAGCAAGCGGTGGACGCCTGCATGCTTGCTCATGCCATGGCAGCGAAGGAGGGAAGGACCGCCTTCTGCTGAGTGATCGACCCTCCTCAAGGCTGCTGGATTCACCTGTTGCCGCATTTCTGATTCCCAGTCTCTATTGCAAGTTGCCGTTCGCCTAGCGAAATGGTTTAGCAACTTTTTTCAGCACCACCGGTCTCGAAAGAAGAAGCCTGAGAATCCGTCGGAGCGAATGCACCGTGCGAAGAAGACCAATTGCTTGTCTTCTTGGTCGCAGCCGCCTGCAATAGGATAGATCGCGCCGCCCTTGACGGTTGCACTTGAAGCCTTGGCTAGCCCCCGGACGCTGCGTGGTCCACATCGGGCACAAAAAACAATCTCGACTCGTGTTTTTGCACTTTGATAATGGCGGGAATGGCGAATGCGGCGAGAGACTGCCGCGGAGTTGCGGTCGGCGGCGGCGCCTTCATCTTGATGATCGGAGCCGCTGGCCGATCAGGTCGATCGGCCCGATTTAAAATCTTAGATTTGCCGGGGGCCACAGCGGAACCTTGCTTGGGCCGAGACTACGCTCGCACGCCATCGGGCAGTGTCCTTGTGATATATTGGCCTGCTCTCTCGCTGGGCGTGAGTCAGTCGGCCGCAGCTGCCGGGTGGCCAGCTCCGCCGCCATTTTGGATCGAAGTCAAGTCGGTTTGCCACGGCAGCGTCATGGGGCACTCGCCTGGGATAAAGACGCGCGATAGGGGCAAGCCGCGGCGGCTCTGTCCACGCCCAAGTGGTCCCTCCACTGTCGCCGGCAAAGCCGCCGTGCGGCCGGCCGGGGCGGCGGAGAACTCGGAGCCAAGCGCGAGCGGGCCCGCATTGCCGAGGCCGGCCGAGTGCGGGTGCCGTCGGAAGCGCGCGCGAACGTGCGTGGAGCGGGGCGTTTACGCTTCAACCGCGGCCTGATATTCCAACTCAGGCGGGCAGTGCCCGCCGTGGCGAGGCAGCAAGTTACACGCGTAACTTGCTGCGGCCACGGCCCACCAGCAGGAGCTCGCGCGAGATGACCCTATGTTGCCACTGGCGCTAAGCTTCGATGGCGCCGTCCGCGCCTTAGCGCCTAGATCGCGCCTGAACCCACGCCTGTTTTGGCAATCGCACGCCATAACTCGCTAAGATATCGGCAGACGAGCACCGCGGCAGCTGGGCGTTGATTGACCGTCGTCAGCGTCCCACGTAGGAATGGCAGCAGTGACTGCTGAGCAGTGGCGAGCAAGGGCAACATGGCTCCGCTTTTCGTCTGGGGGGCGTACAGTGAGCCTTCCTTACCTTATCCTTGACGGTCAAGTTGCAGCCCCACCGCAACGCAACGCGTTGAACTTCGGACATGAGGGTTTCGAAGAGGCCAGCCGCGGCGAGCGCAATGCGCCCCAACCTCTGGTGAGGAGAGGTGGCTGCTGCCGGGCAACCGCTCGAGCATAGTGACCAGGGCAACTTAAGGCGCCCACTGCGCAGCAAAGGCCGGAATATAAGGCAGAGAGCCGAGTGCAGTTGGCGAGGAGATCGAAGAAAAGCCTGTGACGGAGCGCGCCCTGCTTTGCGAGCACTGTTACTGTAACTCGATCGTTTCGGCCAGCGCGTTGCAGCTCCAAAACGCTAGCCGCCCTCCGCCAAGGACATGCACACGGGTAGCGCCATCAAGCAAGCGTGATGCCGGTTTGGGGCGTTTCTAGCGGAAAAAGGCGCGCCAGTTGGCCTTTTTTCCAGCTTATCGTGACATTTCGACTTCAAAATTCACCCTAGCAGAAGCATTACCAGCGCCAACAGCATGCAGCGTGGCAGCCGCGCGGTCGGCCGGGTGACTATTCGCTGCTGTTACTCACCGTGTGCACTGCGCCTTGGTCATCTCGAACGGACACTGGGGCGAAATATTGACCTGGAATCCAGGCTGGATATCGAGGGCGAAGAAGGCAGGTTTGGAAAAAAAAGCATTGATAGGAATCCCGAGCGGTACGTCGTGCCGGTTTTATTTATAAAAATGCTTTTGCAGACTTGGCGTGAGTATGGTTGGCAATTCAGCCAATCAGCCAATCGGCCCGTGCCTGCCCATCCTTCTTGTTGTGATATTTGCTATTCGACCGACGCATCCCGCCCGAATTTGGAAGGGAACAAATTGGCGTGGCACACTCCACGACACCAGCCTCCGCGCGCACCAGCCCAGCGCCGGGCCAGTACCATTCGCCATCTTGCTGGCCACGACGCACACAGACTCAGAGACTTCTGGTAGCCCCGGTCCGTTCTGCTCGGACCCCGCCGCTGCTAGTCCAGACAGGGAAGCATCGATCCACGCACACACCCCAGACCTCGCGTGGCAGTGCAGTTAGAGCACAGGGAGTGACAGGGAGAGCTTAGGAGAGAGAGCTAAGAGCTAGAAGAGCAAAGAGAGAGAGAGAGAGCAGGCATGGAGATTGCCAAGAACGTACGCGACTTTCTGGTCGGCATGAAGGAGGCACTGTCTCCCGAGGAAGACCAGCTGCTGTCGAGCCTGCAGACGCTGCATGAAGAGTACCTCAACATCATGGAGAACTTCCTGGCGGAGCTGAACTCCAGTGCGCTGACCGTGAGCCCCGAGGCCCGCATGGTTGCGCACAACCTGCGCCTGAAGATCTACCAGGATTGGCGCGCCAAGCTGATGGAGCGCGTGTTTGACAACTCGATAGAGAACGTGTCGGCCGAAGACGCGGAGTCCCACGAGGATGGTTGCGACTGCTGTTTCTGCGAGCTGAAGCAGCGGTTGCGAATGTACGAGAGCGTAATGGCAGACTACTTCGAAGCAAGTACAAAGATCAAGAGTCCGGAGAACGACAGCAGCGAGGACAGTGTCTTTAAGATGCCGGAGTTTCTGACCACGTAGGCGCTGGGCGGTCGGGCACGCAAGCTAGTTAGGGATTTCTCGGCAGCGAGTGCGCCGGGAACGCCCGCGGATCTCGTGTGGAACGAAGAGAAGGACTGCATCGCGAGATGGGACCGCCCCCGCGCCTCGGGGAGGCTACCGAGCAGTACAATACGTGGAACTACTACTACTACAAGAAGAAGAAGAAGAGGCGCTCGCGCGGCGCCGCGATCGTGGAAGTCGCGGCACCGCTGCGCGAGCGAGTGGGTGTGTGTGGAACAATAGAGTGCTCCGACTGCGTCTTCGCCGTCACTGGAAGCGCGTGCATTACAGTCGGTAGTGGTATTATGATCCCCCCGCCTCGATGCGCAGGTTTATAAGCAAGTTTATAAGTACAAAGGGCTCGTTTGAATCATTCGCAATAGGCTAGCGTAGTGGCAGGGGGGAGGGATTAATGTCAGCAGATTCGCGCCGTCGCCATTGCCGCCGCACCCCACGCCCCCCGCTGCACACGCACAGGAGGAAACGAGCCAAGCAGAAGAGTACGAGCGCGTGCGCATAACTTGCCAAGAATGCAGAGAGCTTCAGACAGTTCGTTCATTATTGTCACTGCCAGCACCGTTGTTACCGTGGTCTTGCCTCACGTTGGCGTCGCCGGCCCCTTTCAGGCCAAAAAGTATCCTTTCTGTGGTACCGACCGCCCTGCGCACGTGCGTGGCCGGCGGTGAGGCCAGCTCGGCCGCGGCCGCACTTGCCACATGGTCTGCCACGTTGTGAGCGGTGAAACCGCGGAGCCGACGTGGTGGCCATTTCGGCGTGCTGGCGTGGAAGGACCATGGCGGCCACGTGAAGACGCTCCGCGTGCTTCTCGGCGGAAGGCGGCGGATACTGGAGCCGTCAATGCATTGCGCGCGGCTGGCTCAGGCGGAGCATCCGGTCCCTGCACAGTCTTTGGCTTGGACGGGCTGGCGTTGCACATACGCCAGCTTTTCGAGCCTGCTCTTGCTGCGAGCGGCAGATGGCCAGTGACCTCAATCTGCGCAAAGAAGTAGCGGGACATTGTTCGATTCGAAGCGCAAAAATTAGGCTAACTGAAACCTGGCAGAAATAGTATCGATATGCGTTATGACAAGTATATCAGAGTTCACCAACTTCTAAGGCAGCAATACTGAGTGATATCAGATTTTGACGGCATTTGTTTTCACAGACAGCGGCATCGTTGAATTTCCAAGTGAGAAAAATCTGGGTTCTCTTGATCCTTGTGCCGACCATCGGAAGACTGCTGCGCTTGTCTTGTTGCCAGCAAAGTTGTTGGCGAGTGCTGCAACGGTTCGCCATTCGTTTCGCGAAGACTGCAAGTGGAAAACGATTTCCGAAATGTTGTTGTTTCTGTGTACACCTTTTCCCGGTCAAGTTGCAAGTTTTTTCAACCAAATTGCAAATTGAGGATAAAAGGTATTTTGTGTACTGTCATAAAAAGTGATTTTTCACGTTTTGCAAAATCGATGGGTACACTTTTCAAGCAATATGCAAAACGACCCGCGCCAACCATTTTGGCGCGAAAATCTAACCGTCTGAACTTCCGTCTCACTTCCGCTAATGCCGTCCGCAACACAGCCCAGCAAGACCAACGTGTCGTACGAGCGAGCCCAGGCAAAGGCTCGCGTCGTTCGAGCCTTTCAGGAAGGCAAAAACTGGCGGGAAGTTGCAAGCGCCAACGACTTGAAGTATCATACCGCTCGTCGCGCAATTCTCGCCGCGAACACGGAACCAAAGCAACGAGGTGGCTTACGCCAAGCCTCAGTTAAAATGACAGTGGAAGTTATGTCCAAAATCGAAGAGCTCATCGACGACGACTGCCGCATGATTCTGCAGCAGCTATGCGACCGTATCATGTCGGACCTTGGAGTTAGGGTGAGCAAGTCGTCCGTCCACCGCGCGTTGCAGGGCATGCTGTACTCGACCAAGCGCCTACGCATCGAGAAAGCGACCATGAACTCAACAGTCAACAAGGAGAAGCGCAAGACCTTCGTCCAAGAGCTGAACAAGCACATGCGGAACGGTGACATGGTGGTGTATCAAGATGAAACTAACTTTAATCTCTACCTTTCTAGTAATCAAGGATGGTCTCGCGTTGGTGAACGAGCTGTCGTCCAGCTACCCCTATCGAAAGGACAAAACCTTCACGTGCAGGGCGGAGTTTCAGTTGGCTCCGGCATAATCTTGATGCGAACCCATGAGGGATCCGTCAAGAAGCAAGAGAACGCACGATTTATAGCGGACTTGTTTATCGCTGCCCTTCGGTCTGACGAGTACGAAGAGATGCAACCCGACAAGATTGTTGTCGTCACGGATAACGCGCCTGCCCATAGCCAAGTCGAGAACTTGGCACGTGAGTATCTAGCCGAGGACGGTATCATGAACCTGAACAAGCTTGTCGTTCTTCGACTTGGTCCCTACAGCCCGATGCTAAACCCCATCGAAGGATGCTGGAACTCACTCAAGGCGAAGATGCGCCGCTTCATGACGGAGAAAAAGAACGAGTTCATGGTGCGTGGTGATTACGACACGTATACCGCGCATCGACTAGCGTTGATGAAAGAAGCTGTAGAGGTTAGTAATGTTGTAATTACGCGCCAACTAGTGTGTCGTTACGAGCGTCACTGCATGCGTCTCTGTTTTGCCGCAGAGAACGGTTCCGACATGCCTCTGGGCGCGTAAGTGAAGGTTTGCAACTTGCATGAAAAATGGAAAGCGCCATTTTGCAAAACATGAAAAATGCATCGACTTTGTTCACTTGAAGCATTCCCGGCTTTGACACTTTGCAACTTGGATGAAAAAACTTGCAATTTGACCGGGAAAAGGTGTACAGCTTGGGGCTTACTACATGTGTATGTACTACATACATGCCATGTAGTACTAGTACCTTTGAGGCCGTTCGTCCACCAAGAAACCTCACCTTGCGCTCGTGAGGGTTCTTGGTGCGCGGTGTCCTCCAGTTGTTGCTCGTCCCCTCTCTGCTTCACCAACTTGCACCAGTCAAGGAGACGCAGACTGCACGGCGTGGAGTACAGCGGCAGGGCTGCCTGCTTATTGTCCCCAAGTTTCGCCAACTCCACCACTGTCGGTGACTGCAACTTGCAGGCAGGCAGTCTTTCGGAAACGAGCAGGTTAGGAAAGACTCTTTCCTAACCTGCTCGTTGAGTCAAGCGCTCGCGACCGTGCTAACCACCGTCTGGGACCGAGCCTGTCCACCCTACAGCGCGGATACCGGATACCGGATAATGACTGCAAAGCAGTAAACGCCACTCGCACGATCCTCCGTATCACTATCGGTATCATGCTCATGATAGCGATACGGAGGATTATCTTCATGGAGCTCGGAGTCGGATATCAAGCCATTGCGGACCTGCAGGGCTGTACGTGTGCGTGTATGCTACTGGAGTCCAGGCTGGACTCCAGCCTGGATCAGTGCTGGCAGTGCTCGAAGATTGAAAGCCGGACGAGCGGCATGTAACGCCGTACATGTAGCACTGCCAATTCCTTGAGGCGTGCTACATGCACTTCTGAAGCATTCGGCAGTGCGGCATTGCGGCATTGCGGAGACAGTGTCTCAGACACTGCATTGCATGCAGCAAAGAGGGGCAGCACGGTGCTGTCAGCACCGGACAGCACGTACAGTACGGAAGCCGTCATTTTCGTAGTCGCGACTTCAGAAGGCAAAATTGACAGGATTGGCATGGCCAGCAAAATATGACGATAATGGCGACGGGCTCGTTTGCGCTGCGGCGACGCCATCACGGCCGCAGTTCAGTCAGTAGTACTGCAGCAGCAAGAGCTAGAACCGCGCCACAACCTAACGGCGGCGCTCATCCAGCCAAGTCCCGAGAAAGTCTCGGCGTGACACGCCGGCGCTTCTGCTCGAATGGCTTCTCAAGATAAGGTTGCCGACCAAGCAATGCGACGACAAGGAGGCGGCGCTGTACAGTACAGTCATGACTCATGAAGCCGCTTTGGAAGCGTGCTGGCGAAGACAAGCATCATCTGCAGTGCAGATGGTGCTCGTCTTCTCCGGCTGATGACAGGCAACCCGACGAGGAACGCCACGCGAGGCTTCTGCGGTTGTCACCACGGTGGTCTACAGTAGAAGACGTTGGCATTGCTGCAGCACTTCGACTTGGCAGCGCACTTCCGGAACGCAAGAAGCTTTTCTACAACATTTGCGATAACAACAAGAATTTTGCTGAAAACCACAATTTACCTTAATGTCAATGTTGCAAAGGGATCATGTTTGATGATTTACGTGGGGGGTATTCATGTACAGCCTGTCGACTTCCAGCTCGACACAGACGAGCGGACCGTGCACTGGTCGTCTTGAATGAGTCGAGCCTCCAGCGACACCACCCCGTGTAACTCCGACAGCAGATTCGCTTTCTTGCGTAGTAGCTCCGTTTCCGACATCTATTCACAGGCAAACCGAATGTTGAGCTAAGTTTCATGGTACGAAATGAGGATGAGAGTACACACCGTGCGCAGGTTGGTCGTGGTCAGTGTTTGCCGCGGAGGAGCGTTGCGGGACAAACGCTCGCGGTCTTGTTTACGGTACACGTTCTTGTAGAACTCAAGAGCTTGGGTAGACTCAATGCCGCCTCTAGAGTTGAAAGTTGAGTGACGATCATCTGGCAGAAAGACAAAAAATTAGTCTTTTACTTAGTTCCAACGCAGAAGCTCATAAGACTACGCACCTGCTAGCTCTGGTTTGATAGTTGTTGCACGAGGCGCTGCAAGACGTTCCATTGAGTCCTTGGTGAAATTCACCTTGTGCGGTGCTGTTCGACGTTCAGTACGTTGTTTGGTAGCGACCGCCTCAGGTGCTTGTTTAATTTTTACTCCGCCCGTGGTCTTCCACTCAGCAATTTTAGTGTTCAGCAGCAGCGCGTGGTCCTCTTGGATGTGACGCAGGCGTTCGCGATCGGCGCTTCGCTCGCGGGTGAACTGCGACTCAAGGCGCTTAGCCTCCTGCTTGTTGCTGGCCTTTTGCAACTTTTGTTTCCGCTCTTCTTCCGATTGCAGGGCGTCTTGCACCGCCTGAATATAGTACGCGTTCTGCTTTGCGCGCAGTAGTTGCAGCGCCATAGCTGCGTCTGTGCCCATGCTTCAACTCTCAAGATGTTGAAATCTGCATCTGGTCCCGGGAGGCTAAGTTTAGCCATGTTCAAGTTTTCAGCTCCGATGATAACGATAGGGAGAATTCTCCTGAGGAGCCATCCATTCGTCCGTACATGCATTACAGGATTGGAAGGTTGCTGCTGATCCAGAGCGAGTGCCGCGCACCAAAACACCTCGAAGTCTTTGAGGATTCTCGATGGACGTAATGCCTCATACAACAAATGTCGCGTGAGGTCTAATGGCTAAACGTTCATGACCTTGATCCGTTTAAATACAAAATTCGGCAATTGCTCGTTGAAGTGCCCTCGAGAACAGTCAAGAGAGCTCACGATATGTATTATCCAAGAATACATATTCTTGTTGTACATGTAGCAATTGCTGTGTTGAATCGAAGCCATTCGTATGTCACTCTTCAGAATAGTGCCTTTCATATTTGCATTTACAGCTTCTGTACCATGCGCTTCCGGCCGTGTATCGACATCCACGCTGGGGAGGTGAAGCAGATCGTTGGGTCCACTCTCACTGATGGGGAAGGTGCCGCACCCGTCACCAACTTTGTGGCTTCGCAGAGTGCAGGCGACTTCGCTCGGTAATGCTTTATCCTCCTGTTTCCGACGGTTCTGGTTGGTTTTTATCATGTTTCCAATGAATTGTTGGTTGCAACAGGATGTACAAGGAAGACGGATTAGTGGGCGGACATGTCATCATGCTGGGCGCATCGGAAGCTAATACAAACGCAGCGCTGGATGCTTTGCAGGCATATCCTGGTGGTCTCCAAGTTGGTGGTCAGTGCGAGCTCTACATGTACTGCATCATTCAAAAACTGACAAAAGATACTCCTTGTTTTGTCATTATGACTACTAGGTGGCATTAACGATGAAAACTGCCGATTCTTTGTGGAGAAAGGGGCGAGCCACGTGATTGTCACGTCCTACGTGTTTCGCGACGGACAAATTGACTTCGATCGGCTGGAGAAGCTCAAGCAGCTCATCGGCAAAGAACATCTTGTGCTGGATCTCAGCTGTCGCAAGAAGGCTGAAGACAACAAGTTTTACGTCATGACGGACCGCTGGCAGAAGTTCACCACGACTTCCATTGAGTGCGTTAGCCAGAATGGTGTTGTTGAAGTGTCTGGTTGAAACTGACGTAGCTTTTGATGATCATTAGTGAGGCATTGTTTCACCGTCTCGCTGAGTACTGTGACGAGTTTTTAGTCCATGCGGTGGATGTTGAAGGCAAGCGGTGTGGCATCCAGGTACGGAGATTTTCACCAGAATTCAAACCAACACAGAGCTAACAGTGCCTTTTGTGCATTTTTTTCCAGCAAGAGCTTGTAGAACTCCTGACCAAATGGAGCCCACTCCCCGTTACCTATGCTGGTGGTGCTAGCTCTCTAGTACGTTTGCTTGAGCCGCTTACAGCCATACACATACAAAGTACTCATGACGCTTTTGTTGCTGCTACCAGGACGACCTGGACTTTGTGGAGCGCATCGGTAATGGCAAGGTATTAGCCGAGTTATGTCAGCAGATTGTGATCCAGTAGCTCTAATTCGATTGGTTGTACGTACGTATACAGGTGGACCTCTCGATCGGCAGTGCGCTGGACATCTTTGGCGGTGACATTCGCTATGAGGACGTCGTTTCCTGGGACAAGAAGCGCGCAGATAACTAAGCTTTGCATCGATCTGCTTCAAAGTTTAGAGGGTTGGAAAACACACTCTGTGTCAGCAGGAATCTGTCTTCGGCAACGCGCTGAGAAAATCTGGATAGCTTCGTTGTGTTCTATTCATCCACTGCATCTTCAAACTCGCTCTCGCTCTGCCAATTACCCTCTTTTACTTCAGCCTGCTCTTCCGACTGCTGCTCTTCCGATTGCTCCTCCGTCAAAATCAGCATTTCTTGGTGAAGATCCATCTCCTCCTCGTTAGCTTGTACTAACTCTGCCTCCTGGTGACGATACTCACTCTCCTGACCTTCCCAGTACTGTGTCTCCAAATCTGCTGGATGCACTGCAGCCTCCTCCACTGGATAGGAACTAACAGAGTTTTCATGTACTACGTCCTCCACAATTCTGGGCTCAGCTGAGGAACTGTCTGTCATTCCTGCTTCAGCCACGGCTTGAGCTGCGATCTGTAGTGCCTCCTTCAGCGTCACGATCTCATCTTTATACCCACGTAGCAATCTCTCCAGCCCTGCTCTCGATTCATATTCCAACTTAAGCGATTCATGAGCTGCATCCTTCTGCATCCGAACGTGAAGCAGTTTCTGTAGCATGAACCATTCTGTCAGACCTCCCAACACCAAAATTTGGATCTCTTTTGCTTACCAATTGCTCCTGCTCAAGTAAATCCCGTGTTGTGTCGTGAGCAGAGCGTTCCTGATCAACAAGTCTTCGGACTATCCGTAATACCCTCCAAACACGCAGAACTCCTAGCAACCGAGCAGCTAATCTCAAAATTCAAGTTAGTATTTCTACTACAACTTGAATAATACCTCTTGCTCACCTTTCGTCTGCGCATATAACTCAACAGCAATAGATAAACTCACCACCACGAGATCCAGCACGTAACCTGCATGTGAGAAGAATTTACGTCGAAACGCAGCCAGCAAGATGGCTAACTCGATCAAAAACAGGAAAAGTGTGAAGCCCGTGAAGGATTCCACTAATCCAGTCACAATCCGAAGCAGCAGAGAAGTTGTCGCTTCTTCTGTTGTTGAGCATTTGCTATTAAGCTGCTGTTGATCGTTCAAATGGATACCAACAGCAGTACAACCGACATCGAGAGCAATGAGAACGATCATAGTCACTTGAACCTCTGTCGTCTCCAAAACTGCTCCCAGTGACTTGAATTGGGCAACATCCTCGTCTCCTTCAACCTGTTTAGCTGAATCTGCTTTGAGCTGTCGCTGTTTCTGCTTCCACGACTTCCACGACCTGCTGCTGGTACTGCTATTGCTGCTGCGTGTGCTAACAGTGGACTCTGCATCGCTCGCAACACCTCGAGCTGTCGACTTGAGCTCCCCAGTCTTACGACGAGATTTGGGCTTCTCCATTAACAGCGTATCCTATTGAGCACTTGAAAGGTTGTCTGAAAGATCGGCGACTGTTTATATTGACGCGTTACGCCGCATTTGCTGACTCACCGAAAGCGATTGCTTGCTGCATGAATGTTCCTTACCTCACGGCAGCTTGAACACCGTGTTCTGTTCCAGATGCAGCACCGTCTTGGACAGCGTGTCTAGTTGGTCCAAATCCACCGCAGTCGAAGGTCCGCGTCGAACATTGGGCAGTGGCTTGGGAAGGATCAACTGATCTGCTGTCGATACCTCCCACCCCAAGGACGAACAGTCTGCACAGCAATCAAACAACACCGACATGAGGCTACAACGACAACAAAATTGCTACTTTACACGCTACGCACACTGCTGCGCGTCTTCGTGTCGTGAGAAACCCAACGCCAATGCTACGTCATTGATTGACATCGTCGAGTACGATATACTCAGCAGTTCCGCCGCATTTTCTCGTGTCGAAGCTATCAGACAGCACAGTTCCGTTAGTAAAATCTGGGATCAACACTAGGAAAACACCCTTCCACGCACTCTTTAACGCCTCAACAAGTCCCTGTAATGACGGGGACCAGTCGTAGTCCATTGCAACGTAAGCTGCGGCCAAATTCCTATCACATCGCAACAAGTCAAACGTTTCCAACCTCCAATTATGATACAAAACCAGTATCTTCTCCAAACTCACCGCTGCCACAACGCTTTGCCCACTTCCCACACATTGCGTAGCTCCTCGTGCGTTTGTTTCATCTCATTAGGTATGCGTTTCCACAGGAATCGAGCATCATTGAGGTCTTTGGCCAATAGAACAACCAGCAAATAGCTCGCGTAGAAGTCCGGAGACAATACAGAGGGCAGCGAGGGCGTCGCAGCTTCGGCCACAAGCTCCAGCTCCTGAGACAGGACCTTCAGCTGCTGCACAAGCTGATGCGCCGTCTCGCGGTCACTGGCGGAGGCGTGAGACGCCAGGAGCTCCTCGCGCTGCGTCGTTAAGGTGTCGACCAGGTTGTCCATATTGAGAAGAATGATGGGACAAATAGTCGGACTTTAAATAGGATTATTAAATAGTCGGATTTTAAATGATACCGAAAACTATTTTTTTAATCTAAATTCTCCAAGCTAAAGGTCCAAAAGCATGGCGACGGGAGAGCAGTATTTGACCAAGAACTACGAGAAGTGGAACAACTTCCAGGTGTGTATCATCTTCCCTAGTATCTGATGCTCCTTGAGACGGTTGCAGTCATGCCACTTCGGTCTGCAACCGCTCTGTAGATCAATATTTACGTTATGATCTTCTCAACATTGACATGTTGACTAAATTTCATTCTGTTGATAACCGTTAACAGGACGACTCGGACTCGGACAATGAAGATGTGCCACGTGTGCCTACTCAGTTCGACGTGGAAGGCGATGGTAGGAGCAATTTCCTCAATGTATCATTCATATAGTCTAACCACATACTGATATCGTTGCTGTTCTTGGTATCTATCAGCCGACATTGTGATCAGCACAGAGATGCTATTGACACCTGAGCAGGTAGAGCGCTACCGAAAGTTGGAGAAGAAGCAGCTGGAGGTTTGGCAGGTTGTGGTGCGTCAACTCCGTGTGTGGTCGGCGTCCAGCGCTGGCGCTGAAGAGGGACATGACGCAGTGCCGTGTCGACCGTACTGCATCCTAGTAAACAACTTGTACCCGCTTGGTCAAGTGGTGTCCAAGAAGATCTGCGACCCACCCGAGGTGTATCCGTCATCCCAGACAGTCCTGGATCTGACTCTGCAGGCGATGCTGGACCCGCCCACCAACACTCCCCAGCACCGGCCGGACAAGATCGTGTTCCCGGACAAGAGCTACGTTGGACAACTGCGTAAGAGCTACTTTGCGTTGGGGATCGAATGTTCCTACCTGTCCGAATCGGACGGTATTGACGCCTACATTCAGTACGTTTGTGAGCTCTTGGAAGAAAGTAAAATTTACTAACGTTGCTGTTATTCTACCAGGGAACTGTCGCAGCACTTAATCCGAAAGGACTTAGCATCGGTGGCTGAAGTGAGCGAGCGCGCAGGGCTGATCTCTGGAGCTGGCGTGACAGTTGAAGCGCTATCTGCTTTCTACTTAGCCTGTGACCAGTACGCGAAGCTAGAACCGTGGAATGCTCTCGCTGAACGTCAGGCGATCCAGGTTGATGCTGTAGGCGACGAAGAGTTGCGTCTGGATGCTCGTCATCACGTGGGCCGAGGCACTGTTTTCTCGTCTGTCATCAGCACCCATACAGGCAGTGGACCGAACGGCGAGGGTGGTGATCATATCCGGGGTATGGCGTTGTTTTACACGCGCGCAGATCTCGAGCGTCGCGTGCTGCCTCCTGGGGAGAAGCTAGCGCTAATGGAGAACCCAGAGCTGCGTCGCTGTGGTAAGTGCGACAAGCGTGCAGGTCCCGGCAAAGAGCTTAAGCGCTGTACGCGCTGCCAATGCACCTTCTACTGCGACGCTAATTGCCAACGCGGGCACTGGAAAGACCACAAAGTGAGCTGCACTCCGCCTGGAAGCGCTTCTAGCGGGGCTGGTGAGCAAAAAATTATGTGGGGAGCTAAGGAGATGTCGATCCTCTACGGTCCTCAAACCTCCGTACCTTTCGATGACCTGGATGTGATCACGAAGAACTCGCTGCCTATTGCCAAGGTCAAGGGCGAGATGTTGTACCCGTCTGCTGTAGTGTTTCGCAAGGGCGATCCGAGTGTACCCGACGTGACGGAACTGGTGTGGCTGACTCGAGCGTTGAACGCGCAGATCGAGCTCATTTCCAAGCACCAGCTATTCATGCAGAATACGATGGGCGAGTTGCTGGGCTTGGACGACCCTGATAAGGAGCCACAGAAGCTGGAATTGAACTGCAAGACGCTCGGGTTTGACGACCACCTCGTAGTCCGCAACAGTACTGTGCTCACCATGCACGACGTCGAGCGGTTGCGCAAGGTGATCAAGAAGCAACAGAAGACTGAAGGTGAAGCCCAGGAAGAGAATGAGGCTGAGGGTGATGATGACGGCGCTGATCTTCAGGAGGGAGAGAAAGGCTGTAGCATCATGTAAGCAGACCCGAAGACGCTTTGTGTTGATGGAAATTCATGAAAACATTGACAAGTAATTAAATATTCTCCTTGTGCTAGCTGATTACCATTTTGGCTGGTTGTAGACAGCACGTTGGAAGAATGGGGCAAACACTACAGCCATAAAGAGGAGCGTGTCAAGGTGATCGAGTACACCACCGCCAACGCGAAGATAAGTGCCAGTTCTGGAGATCTTGGCAACCTTCTTGAGACTTACAAGGAAGAGTTTACCCACTTGAGCACACACAACTGCTCCAGCACTTACAAGAGCGACAAACAGAACATCCATGTCGAAGTTGACATACCCAGCAGAAAGGATCGTTGCACCGACGGCAAAAGCCATCGATCCGATCATCTTCTCGACGTTCTGCTGGGAAGAAACGTGCTTGGACAGCGGGTGCATCCACGGAAACTGCACCGCTTTCAGTAGACGAGCAGTAAGGAACGCACCAAGTTCGGAACTCCACACAATAACGAAGAATCCGGCCAAAGCACCACTTGAACGGACACGCGTTGACTGCTCGAAGAGCTCCAGGACTGCAGCAGAGCAGCTGAGATAGACCAAACCAGCCACATCCAGCACCATCATGAGAGCTGATTCCACGGCGTCTTTGCTGGTAACAGCACGCACAACCAGCAGTAAACACACGCCCAGCAATAAAAGCGAGTAGGACTCGACAGCCACAGCCAGATACTTGTCCATAGCGCGTCGGCTGTCTAAGTCCCCACTGAAGTCGATTGATCCACTCCCTGTGCTTCCGCTTGTGCTTGGATCACTCCGTAGCACCACATTAAGCGAAGACAAGAAGAAGTAAGCGTATCGAATCAGTACGCACACAGCTGTGGCAGTATTAGGAGACATTGCGGCCGAGAAAACACCCACGAACGTGCTGGATCCGACGTAAATCATCGGCATCTTCGTAGCTCCAGGCAAAAAGCACAAACCCACTGAAGCTCCAGAAGCCAAAATGGAGACCACCAGCGCTGCAAATACTTTGCTCCCACAGAAGAGTTTCTCGGCTAGTGGCGTCACAGCTGCTGTCTCCTCATCCACAGCGTAGGCGATGATCTGTCTGTACATTTCCCTTGATGTCTGTTTCTCGTGCAACTTAAATGGCATGAAAAGCTGCAACCTCACTCGATACGCCAACCACGCGAACTCATATCCTGCAATAGCGACAAATAGTGCGTATACATAAGGTAGAGCTCCTCCGTGACGCTCCCCCTGCTCGATATCCACTGGCACGTAAGCTGCAAACACGACACCCGCTGCAGCAGCAAGTAGCAAGACGGAATCGAAGCATAAACGAACGATCTGGCAGCAGTTTAAACGCTTGGACACCGCTTCCTCCTCATACCATGACGACCGGCCGATCTCTTCCGACAAGCGTTGGCCGCGTAACATGGCAACGGACGATCCAGGGCGTAAAATCACTGGACTGTCGTCCATCAGGTCGGGGTGTGCGTCCGACGGGAAGCTGGGGATGGAGAACATGCCGCCTCCATCACCCAGGACTGGGTGCGGACCCATTTTGGGGTCCAGTGGACGCAATCCCATCATACTCATGGCTGCTAGAAGCTTTGGGGCGGAAAATGGAGTTGTGTCCGAGCGATTGCAGGGGCATGATGAAGCATGATAGAGCTGCGGAGCTGCTCACTGGAAAGGCAGTTAAGTGTTCGGCATAGTGAAACCAAGTGATTGTAGTTCAGCACATTCTAGAGCACCAGCTGTTACCTGAAAAATGGTGCAACTTGTAAGCAACGTTATCGCAACTTAGGAAGACGCAACATTATAACTTCAACTTGATCGGAGGTTAAGTTATCGTCTAGAAGCTGCATTGTGCTACGTTTATACTACTAATTCGCGAATCCAGGCACCTGATTGTCTGGCATCCATGACCTTGACTTTCTTTGCAAGTCCGCGTTGCGCGATGTTGTGCGCGATGAGCACCGTTTCAAACCGGGTATGGCGCGATCCAATGTTGATTCATCCCGTTTTCATGAAGCCATTTCAGCATTTCAAAGTGACCTTCAGCTGCAATATCCATAGCGTAGCTCGTGCACCCCTCGCTCCTGTGCTCGTGAAGCCACTTGACAACATGTAGATGACCACTACCCGCAGCTCCATTCAATGCATCAATGGTGCATCCTTCACTTCGGTTAATATGTAGCCATTTCACCGTCTCCAGATGTCCGATTCGAGCAGCAAGATCCATCGCAGTTGCAGTGCAGCCTTCAGAGCCATTGGCATGTAACCACTGAACAACAGCCAAGTGCAGCAGCAAGATCCATCGCTACGGTAGTGCACCCAGGCATTTTATAACGATCAATCTGGTCTGGGTACAGTACACTTCAGTGCGTTGTCTTTTGCGAGCTTGTTCATTTTCCGCTTTGTCTCGGATTCGAAGCAAATACTGCACGATCGCCAAATGCATATTGCCTGCTGCATCATCGACCACACTGCAAAGACGCTCGACATGATAGTCGCAGTATCCATGCTCACCAACCTCCCCTCGAATCCAAAACAAATTCACAGCAGGATCGGCCAGTGAGCGTAGAGCCACTTGACAACATCCAGAAAGCCTCTTACCGCAGCCATCAGCATCGTTTCCCCCGACAAGTCCTCGGTTAATTTGTTGTGGTATGCTGATGATCGAAAGAAAGACCATCGTTCACGAATCAGGGGTCTTAGTCTGCGCAACTCAGTTTCTCTTTCAACTTGGTTGTGCGGTTTGTCGACTTACGCATGAAGGTACTTGGCGACTTCCAAATGTCCATTAATGGCAGCAGCATGAATAGCTAGACGTGCTTCACCACCAAGGCGAGTGATGTACAGCGGGTAGATTAAATGAGCGCCCACCCCAAACTGAAGCACATTTTCAATCATAGCGACTTCAATATTGCTTCGATTGAAACGAAACAAACGACATTGGATGCGCAAACAACACGGGATCGTTTTCCCCAACGGATTCGCTTTAATTTGATTGGTGGACTGCGCTACGGTTCCGCCAATAATCTCAGCAGCTAATCGTGAGGCAATGGCTATAATGCAGTTAGGTTTTATACTTAGCTTTTGTATCAAATCCTGAATGTTACACGAATGTTACCCGAAAAACTAACTTTTTGAGTGTCATGCCTCTCACTTCTCAATTTGCCTGCAATGGCGCCAATTCGAAGGCGGCAGTACTCTGAAGACCTCCGCAGACGGGTTATTATCAAGTGGAAGCAAGGATGCAGTACAAGAAAGATTTGTTCGCATCTTGTAATGCCAAGGCGAAGTGTTCGCACCATCATCGCCTACACGAAGAAGCATGGTCGCTCAAGCTGATTCCACGCCCAGGCAGACCTCGCCTTACCGACTCTCGTCAAGACCGACGTATCATTAGAAGTTGAGAAGAACCGCTTCGTCAGTGCTGCAGTGATTGCTGCCCAAGTGTCCGAGGACATTGGTCAACCGGTGTCTACCGATCTCGTCCGAGATCGAATTCGCGAAGTTGGGCTTCATGGACGCTCTGCCCGAAAAAAACCGTACCTGAGTCCTATGCATCGCCGCCAGCGGCTGGCCTACGCAAAGAGGTTCGGCACGATGTCGCCGCTCTTCTGGAGGAGGGTTTTGTTCAGCGATGAGGCTTGTGTTGAGTTGCACGGCACGTCAGGTCGGGTTTCGGTTTGGAGACGGCCTCATGAGGCCCCTGCGACCTCGATCGAGGATCTGAAAGTGAAACTGCGCAGCATTTGGGCCAACATTGACGACGGCGTAGTGGCTAATGCAGTTTTGTCTATGCCTAAGCGTCTTCAAGCTGTGCGTGACAGCATTGGGGGCCACACCAAGTATTGAAAAGGTGCTTCAAGATGAACTTCAACATTTAGTTTGACTGCATTTTTGTATGGAACATAAAATCAATACAGAATCAAATGAATTTTCGGGTGGGCGCTCATTTAATCTACCCGCTGTATGTGCGACGCGTTCCATCTCCGCTTTCATACCCGGGCGTGTCGTCCCCAGATCGATAGTGTGTTCGATCATCGATGCAAAATCGGACACTCCAGTGATCTGGGGTATCAGACGCTAGCAACACCCGTGACTGCTCCCCATCAAATTGGTTATGGATCTCAAGCGCCAGAAATCGACTAAGCCAGACGGATAGCCACTAAGGCGCAGAGTTCCCCCACTGCCCGCGCGTTGTCACGCCATGACCAGTGACCCCAGATTCGAACGGGGTGCGAACGGAAAATTGTCAAGACTAATGGCAGGTGAGTTGCTGTGCTCCGGGCTCGAGCCTCCAGCTATGTCAGTGGCAGTAAAAAGCTACCAGATCGGCCTTGGTGAAGCTACTCGTAGCTGCTGGTTGGCCAGATATTCGCAAGACAAGCACTCTCTTCACTGTGTAAACCGCCAGTTCTCTTTCGGCGATGAGTAACCAAGCAGGATTCTCAAAGCTAACCACAAAAAGGTGTCAGAGGACTCCTGTAAGGAAAGGAGAACCAACACGACTGGGATTAATTGGCAACCGCTACTACCAGCGAAGAAGAAGACGATCAATTAGTTACCGATCGTAAAATTACGGACTAGAGACGAGCGCTGAGGTTGTTACGGAGTGTTGGTGGAGAAATCACACCGATCAATCTGGAGACGACAACGGCCTCGGTAGCTCCATAGCTTGACAAACACATTCGATCTCCGCATATGCATTTCATCCCTTGCTGCTGCAAGTTGCAGTGATGTTTTCGCTCTCATCCAATCCTGTCCGGGGATGAGGAGGTTTAGCCAATCGCTTTTTGTTTCGGCGTGTTTGCGCATGGCTTTGTCCAGTACATCCCGTCCTACCTTAAAACCACGTCTTTCCTACTTTAAGCCTTTAACAGCCGCCGTCGGAGTTTATACTTGCTATTTATATCGCCCATCGGTCTTGAAATATCTCGGCCACCTTATATCAGGACCCTTAAACCAGGTGATTCAAGCGTAGCCACTCACATACGTACGTCTCCTCAAGAGCTGCGCATCACTTCCTCTTTTGACCTGTTCGGAGCAAGACCAAGTTAAGAAGAACCACAGACGATCAATTATGGGTGACTACGGCCAGTACGATGTGCCCAAGGCGGACGAGATGATCAACTTCAAGGTGGGCCAGCCCGCCCCGGCCATGCTGCCGCTGGACAAGATCCGCGAGGCTGCTACGCTCAAGTTCGCCGAGACGGACCCCATGTACCTGCAGTACGGAGTGATCAAGGGCTACCCGAAGTTCCGCAAGACTTTGGCTGAGTTCCTGACCAAGGGCTACCAGCACGAGGTGGACCCAGAGAAGCTCTTCGTGACGAACGGTGTCACGGGCGGCCTGGCGCTCATCTGCTCCCTGTTCCTGCAGTCGGGCGACCTCGTTTTCATGGAGGAGCCGTCGTACTTCCTTGCTCTCAGTATCATGAAGGACTTCAAGATCAACGTGCGTCAGATCCGCATGGAGGAGGACGGTCTGGACATTGACGAGCTCGAGCGTCTGCTGAAGCGCGGTATCGTGCCCAAGATGCTGTACACCATCCCCACTTGCCACAACCCCACAGGCCGTACGCTTTCCGTTGAGAAGCGTAAGCGCCTCGTAGACCTCAGTGTCAAGTACGGCTTCATTATCATTGCCGATGAGGTGTACCAGCTGCTGTCCTTCCCCCACGTGACTCCTCCTCCGCCGATGTTCACGTTCGACGAGCACGACACCGTGCTCGCTCTGGGCAGTTTCTCCAAGATTCTGGCGCCTGCACTTCGTCTTGGATGGATTCAGGGCTCGCACAAGCTCCTGAGCAAGATCGAGGCCTGCGGACAGCTTGACTCGAGCGGTGGCATCAACCCTGTGATTTCCGGTATTGTCCACTCTGCCATCGCTTCGGGTCTGCAGCAGCAGCACCTTGATGAGACTGTGCAGACTCTGTGGGGCCGTGCTGATGCGCTCATGAAGGAGCTCAAGGCCCACCTGCCTGAGGGTGTGACCTTCGAGGTCCCGGATGGTGGCTACTTCGTGCTCGTGCGCCTGCCGGAAGGTATGAACGCCAACGACCTGCTGCCCATTGCCCAGAAGCACAAGGTTATGTTCCTGCCTGGTGCCTCGTTCAGCAGCAACATGAAAAACTTCCTGCGTCTCAGTTTCTCGTGGTACGACTTCCCCGACATGCAACTTGGTGCTCGTCGTCTTGCTGACGCTATCCGTGAGTACCAGGAGGTGTTCGCAGCCCAGCAGAAGACTGCCGCTGAAGCTGCCAAGACTGCCGCCAGCGAGGGAAAGGGAGTGCGTGTCGCCGTGCACGGTCACGACGGCCGTCTTGGCTCTCTCATCGTGGGTGAGTTGAACAAGTTGACTGACCACAGCGCTAGCTTCGCTGGTGCCATCGTTACGCGCCTTGAGACTGGCGTTGAGGCCCCGGATCTCAACAACGTGGACGTCGTCATTGACGTGACGCTGCCCGCTGGCACGAAGAAGGTGATCTCGTACCTGCGTGAGCAGAAGGACGCTGGTAAGATCAGCAAGCTGCCTGCTCTTGTTGTCGGCACTACCGGTGCTCTTCCCATGGAGGACCTGGAGGCTTACTCTAAGCTGGCGCCTGTTGCTCTCCGTTCGAACTTCTCGGTTGGTGTGCCCCTTGTGTCGGAGCTGATCAAGTCTGCTGCCTTCAAGCTGCCCGCCGAGGGCTGGAACGTTGAGGTGACTGAGATTCACCACACCAAGAAGCTGGACGCCCCTAGCGGAACTGCCAAGACCCTGGTCAAGTCGCTCGCTGCCACCGGTGCTGCGTGCTTGGGTGAGACTGGCCAGGCCCCGACTCACTCCCTGCGCCTCGGCGATGAGGTTGGCCAGCACACTGTGTTGTTTGCCGGCCCGGGCGAGCGCATTGAGATTGTGCACCAGGCCACCCGCCGCGAAGTGTTCGCCATCGGCGCCGTGCGTGTTGCCACGCAGGCTCCTTCCATGCCCCTTGGCCTGCACTCGGACTAAAGTACTCTAGCCTATGCTCCTCTTGTATGAGGACAGTTCGGCCTTTCAATAAAAATGTAGCTTGCACTTTTGTTTTCCGTCCCTTCATGTTGAAGTTGCTTTGTGTTCACCACACTAGGATCCTTTGTTTAACCTAAAGTTAAGCCGCCCCGTACACACAGATGAGGATTCACTGCCACCATTCACAGAGGACTTTCCAACGCTGGACTGGCGTCGAGTGTGATGCTTTACGGTCATGATAACCTTTCCTCAAGTCGAGCTTATGTGGGCCTTTAGACTAACGCGGACGGATCTGTGGATATTGCTGAAAGGCTGAGGAGGTGCGAATTCTGTTTTGCATCCTCATCTCGAGTTACATGTACAAGCTACGCTGTCAATCAACGATGTTGCTTCCAGTTAGTATCATTTCTCGCAGGCACCTGTGAATCGCGACAGTGCTGTTACATAACGCGTTGAAGTTTGTGTACAAGTACGTGTTTCGATGCCCATCTCCCTTTCTTTAGCGACTTATTGGCGCCTGTCAACATTCGGGCGTGTGCAAGGCGCTCGATCTCCATCCGATTGGCTTCAGAAGTACCGCCGCATCACGATTCGCGACTCCAATAATCAATACCGGCGTTGCATGAGCAGCGGCGACATCCGCGACGTGACCGTATTTTGAAGCATTTCCGCTTGGAATCCGTAGCCTATGCAAATCTGGAATGCAAAGTAAATTGCGCAAAGACAAGCGTCTGGCCGGCCTGCTTGCCCTCAACAGCCAACAGACTATCAAAACCAACTTGTTCAGAGTTGAATTTGCCAAGAAATCAACAAGTCACGTTTCGGGCTTCAAGTTACAAGAAGAATGGAAATTGCGTCACCATCACTGAGCAGTACCAGTGACTACGTGAAGGTCACGACCACTGCACCTCCAGCACCGAATGTACACGCCCCCGTTCGTCCCCGTTGGGCGCTGTACGCCAATGTACTGGTGTCGTTGCTGCAACCACTTCAGTACGGATGGTCTACTACGCAGCTGAACCTGACAACCTTCAACGACGAAGACGAATGCGATGCGAGACCTGTTGCTCCAGGAACGTGTCTGATGTTTCCCGGACACAGCAAAGTTCAATGGACTATCGCCGTCAGTGCTTGGATCTTGGGTGGCATGGTCGGTGCTCTGGTGATCGGTCGCTTCTCGAACATATTCGGACGGAAGCGCACCATGATGCTCAACTGTTTGTTCATGATTTTTGGTGCCGCAGTACAAGCCAGTGCCTCTAGTATTTGGATGTTTGTCGTTGGACGAGTGATCTCTGGTATCGCGTCGGGTGGAGCTACTGCTGTCATCCCTGGATTCATCAGCGAGATTTCGCCACCAACACTCCGTAACAGCCTCGGTGTAGGCTTCCAGATTGCCATTACGGTCGGCAATTTATTGGTTGCCATCACCTTCTTCTTTGCTGACACGAATAGCGGTTGGCGTTATATCGCTGGCTTCCCTATCGCTTTGGCTCTTATGTTCATGATATTGGCACCATTTGTGATGGTTGAGAGTCCTGCGTGGTTGATCATGATGGGGAAACACCATCAAGCGGAACGAGAACTAGCAAGACTCTACGGTGAAGAGAACGTTTATCTGGCTAAAACTTGGCTCAAACAGGACGATGATTCGACAGCTCGTGTTGCATCAAGCAGTGAGTATGTCGCACCACAACACAACGCCAACACACTAACGCCCCCAAAGCCGTGCAGCTTTGCTAAATTGTTCTCACCGATGCTCATTCGGCAGTTTTTTACAGCTATTGGCGTCGCTGGAGCGCAACAACTCACGGGTATCAACGCTGTCTTCTTCTACTCGTCCATGCTGTTCGAACAAGCCGGTATCTCGGATGACCGTATCGGCATCGTGGCGGTTAACTTCGTTAACGTGTTGCCCACCATGTTTTGTGGTATGTTAGCAGCACGTATGGGGAACCGCAAGCTAATCCTGTACGGATTGGCGGGTATGTTTCTCAGTGCAGTGGGTATCACAATTTCACTTGTCGCTAGTCTTCCCGCGCTTGCCATTGTGTTCACAGCGTGCTACGTGACAACATTCGGCTCAAGTCTGGGATCGTTGGCGTGGGTCGTCATGGCGGATCTCTTTCCTGACGACGTACGAGCAGTGGGTAACTCTGTGTGCGTAGGTTGCAGTTGGCTGTCGAACCTTGCGGTGGGTCTGGGCTATCCGTACATTGCTGCTGAGTTGGTCAACTTCAGTTTCACACCGTTCATGTGTACTGTTGCATTGTCATTCCTGTTTGTGTATATGGTGGTGCCTGACACGTCCGGCAAGACGACGGCCGAGATCCAGGAGCAGTTCTACGCAAGAAGCGCTTGTCTTCCGCTCGAGGCCGAAGTTCGGCAGCCTCAGCACCATTGACGTGTCAGCATATGCAGACTCGTCCGTGGAGCAGCCGCTACACAAGGCGTGCAAGTGTGGGTCTGTCGCTTCGCTCAACCGCATTTGGAACAGTACTGTGGATCTGGAACTCGGTGGATGGGGGCTCTGGTCTGTACGGAACCTGCTAGCTGGACAACTTTAAGTGGTGCAATGGATCGTCGACCGAGATCGACAGGACGACACGCTCGGGTATGAAATCGATACAGAACTGGATTTGGATTTCAATTACATGTACCGTAGTATCGGTGTCAAGTGTCACCCCCCTCGGGTCGCCAAATCAAATGATAAGGAAAAGTGCAAGGTGCTGGTTATGGATGGGGATTGCGCTACTAATGCTGACTCTAATATTTGTGAATGTGTCTATCAACGACGTCGTCGTCCCAGGAAACTTCTCCTGCGCTGTCATCTAGCCACGACAAAGCTTGTAAGGCATTAGCCAGCTCTTCGTCGATTTTGTCTGCCCCTACATCTTCGTTTGAAAAGTCCGTGCGCTCGTCGAACAAAAGATCCACGTGTTTGTAACCTCCTTTGATCGTCTTCACAGAGAGATCATTCCAAGCCGTATGTAGCCATTGAAGGACACGTTTTCGATCTGGCGGTGTAAGCTTTGGAGAGCTCTCCCCGCTAGACACAAGAGCCTTTGAGCACTGCGCCTTTAGGTACGTTGTCCAAGAAGCTCTAATCCGGTCTTTGAGTGGTTTATTCCACGCTATATCAGCTGGCTGACAACAATGTGTATATCCAGGAGGAATTCGCTGCAACACAATATTCTTTTCAACTGCAAATTTAACGACTTCGGGCGTCCAATGCGCGCTAAAATCATCCCACATCAGCATAACCGGCTCATCGGTAGAGCTACGTTCGCCAAAAAAGTGTTGCAAGAATTGCAGTGAAAGATCAGCATTCCACCACCCGCTTGGGTTCGCGTAGATAACTGTCTGTGTCTCCTTTTGTAGTGGCTCCATTGTCTTCCACATGCCTTTGCTAAATCCATTACGCAACCGTGTATTTTCGTCGCGTTTGGTATCGTCCCGAGACCCTTTTACTTTAAATACAACCCAAGGGTCGTACTTGACACCAGTACTGTCGGCAAGAAGCATGGCAGTTAAACGTTCTTTACTTTTTCCACCACATTTTACCCAAACCGTTTTCGCACCCCGAGAATCAATGGTCATTTTAGGTACATATTCGAAAAACACGGCGGTTTGGTCCGCATTGTAGACCTTAGTAATGCCTTCTTCCACAATACGCCTGCGCACAGTAGCTGAGAATTCACGTGCTACTCGAGCTGAGTCTGCAGGCGTCGTTTGTCCTTGGCGTGTCTTGGCTCTGAGCGCCAAGCTGTAACGAGATAGAAACGTTCCCATCCATGTTGGAGACGCAGCAAAAGCAATACGTGGCACGTCGTACAGCGATGCAATTTCTAACGCTTCTTGTTGCAGCATTTTAGAAGACACAGGAATTCCCTGCGAGCGCAAGCCGATTATCCACTCCATAATGTCCATCTCTGCATCATCACTCAACGTCTTCGCTATGCCAGCACGTCGGTAGCGTTTTAGTTGCGCAGTCTTAGTTTTAGCAGCCATTTCCAAAATGTCAACCTTCTTTGACTTCCAGCGTCTAATAACACGTGCTTTAGACTGATATGTCGTGCTAGCTGGGTCGATTCCAGGCCACAACGTCCGAATCACGACCCGCATTTCTCGGGTTTCGTACAGACGGAGTGCAGCAGCCTTGAAAGCGAAAGTCTCCGACGTCAGCTTGAGCTGCGTAGGTTTCCGGCCTCCGCCTCGCCACGACACCCGCATTCGAGTCCTTGTTCGCCGGCTTCTTCTCTATTCTGCGGTTGTTCTGGTTATGCTGCACTGGCTTCAAGGAACTCGGGGCTGACACTTAACAAAACGGTGCAAATCCTACTTGTCCAACCCCCAATACACAGCTTTCATTGGTCAATATAGGGGGTGACACTTGACAAATGCGGACACTTGACACCGATACTACGGTAGGTTGTATTGCAGGGCTCCGAAAAAATATTATCGTAATTGCGGCACTATTATTATTATATTGCGTATTATTGCTATTACCCAAGTCAATATAATATAATTCTGACCTAATAATACAAATATCCAAACCTGGAGATCTCTGACACCAGGGGTGCCGAAAAATAAATTGATGCGGCAATTATTGCAATAAATTTAAATCGATAATTTATTTTATAACCTTAACGGTTAAAAACGATTATCTATTGAATTCACCTTTTCGTTGTATTGGAGCGCTCAGCCTCCAACCATTTAAAGGCTGTCGAGCCATGCCACACGTTCATACCGAGCTTCTGCCTTTTTGTTCTTTTCTCCGCATTCTCAATCTCACGTCGAGCCCACCATCCCACCAAGACCATGTCTGCTGCCCCTCGCCCCGCCACGTTCAAGTGGCAAACTTCTACTTCCGGCCGTGCCGCGACCAGTACGATGAGGTGATCCTCGAGTACTTCCGGTGCTCTTGCGGCGCGGTCCGGAAGCGTGCTGCGGGTACGGGGTACACGAACCTGATGCAGCATATCAGGCGTGAGCACGCCTACACCACCGAAATGCTGGCGGCTACACCCGGCGAGACGGGCTCGCTGGCTCACTATGTGTGCCATTTCGCACAAAACATGTTTGGCTGGCTGGAGTGGGTGGTCAAATGCAACTTACCTCTCTCGTTTTGTAAAAACAAGCTAGCGCGACGGTACGTTTTCGTTTAAATTATGCCTACGTTGTCTGAACTACTGACTAACATACACGTCATCTTCTAACACCAGCTACACGAACATCAAGCCGACTTTGGTCGAAACGCTACACCGCTCGCTCGAGAGCGTCACGCAATCTGTTGAGCGCGCAATCGCGGCCGAGATGCCTGACCGCTTCGGTCTCGTCTTTGACGGATGGAGTCACGCATCCGAGCACTACATCGCCGTGTTTGCTTGGTACGAAATCGGCGACTCGGTGTGCTGCCCGCTTCTATGCATGGCTCCGCTCGTCAACGAGGAGACTGTGATAGAGCGGATCTGCCAAAATCTCGTTAGGGCAGGTCCCGATCACCACTTGCGCCCAGACACGGACTAACGGAGGGGGTCCCCCGATGATCCGTGATCTAGCTGTGTGTAGTATCCACCTTGTGTACCCGTCGGTAGGCGGGTTACGCTCTTCCAGGTGACTTCTGAAGGTGTCTTGTAGGTCGGAAGAAGGTCTTGAGTGACGCAGGGGTTTGAGGCGGCGTGGAAGTTCTTCACTCCACCTCGGGGTACTTGGTCCCGGTCGTAGGCGAGTTCTCGAGCCTTGATCCGGGTGCCTGGTTCTTGATCCAGGTCTTCCAACAGTCCAATGTTCGGGATTCAGTCCCTTCCTTTCCGTTGTTTTCCGCTTCCGATAGCGGGGGTCTTGAGGGGGCGAGATTCGACGGGATCCTTAGGCTAAACAACCAATTCCTTCCGATCCGATGTATGCACTTAAAGGATAGTTCACTAGATAGGGCAAAGCTGGCCAATATATTATCCAGACTTAACCGCTATACTAGGTCACGTATCCTTACCTTCCTGACGCTTGTAGGGCCAATGTAGTTCCCGGTTCCAGGCGTAGCGAAGACACTTGAGTGGTTCAGGGCAAATTCGAGTCTGTTTATGGTTATTCCTATGCCTACTAATCCCATCCTGATTTACTATCCTACGATCACATGACACTGGCTACATAGCTGATCCCTAGCTTGGTTCCCCTAACCCTGATCGTGAGCCGATTCCGCACTTAACCGAAGCTTGATATCGTACTTAACCGAAGCTTGATCTCGCACTTAACCGAAGCTTGATCTCGCACTACCGGGACTTGATCTCGTACTTAATCGGGACTTGATCGCCGCCTGATCGGGACTTGATCGCCGCCTGCTTGATAATCCTTCGGAGAGTCCGGATCAGGCCACCACAAGAGTCTGCCTCGCGCCTGGGGCTGAGCTTGATCCGGAGCTGATCTCGTACTTAAACAGGAGAAGATCACTGCGTGATCCTGCGTGATTCCGCTTCGTCGCCGCCCGGGGAAGTAGGATCGTGCTGTTAGAGGCTTCGGGGCGCCCGGGTAAACTGATCGTGCTCGCTTGGGGCCCTGTCATCGTTGATCGCGCGAGAACATCCTTGATTTCCCCATCCTTCCTCCGGCAGGATTCGGATCACCCACGAACACCACGGCAGGATTCGGATCACCCACGAACACCGCTCCACTTGCTCCTCCGCCGGTGTCTCTGTTGTCTGTTCCCCGGCGGGACCCATCGTACCTTCGTCTGATTCGACCCAGATCTGGGGATCATAGGTCCCCCCTGTCGCTCGTTCCGACTCTATTCGGGTTCGTGGCTGATATCGCCTCTCCGGGAAAGATTCTCGTCCGCTTCACCACATCCGCCCCCAGCACGTAAGTTGAGCTGCCGCAGCTCACTTCGGGTTTATTTCCACATTCACCAGCTGGAACACAAGTCGTTCAAGTACCACCACTCCCTCACGATGTCCGATCCGCCTCCCTCGCCCCCTTTGACGCCGAGAACGCCCTCGAGCGAGCACTCGATCCGATCCACCCGATCCACCGCCTACCGCTTCTCAACCCCCGGGGTAAACCCTGAGCTGGCCACCTTGCAAGCGAGACTGGCCCACAGCCAACGGATGCGCGAAACCTCGAGTCGCGATCGGGACCACCTGGACGACACCGTTCGCCGGTTGCGATCCGACATGGAGGATATGGAGCGCTTCCGGGACGACCAGGCGGAGGAGATCTTGCGGCTGAACGCCGAAATCGCTCGTCTGCGGTCGGGAACCGGAGATGTTATCGGTGGGGACGCGATCGCCGCCTTGCAGGATCAGCGGGCTCAGCACGACGCCGAACGGCGGGAGTCTGAGCAGCGAATGGCCCGGATCCAGGCGCGGCTAGACTCTGCGCTCGAGGATCTCGACTTCCGGCTGGCCGAACTTCGCATAGCAGGGGAGACGGAGATTGAACTCCGGGATGAGCTTCAGGATCGCGAACGGGAGCTCGCCGCCGTGCGTCATGACTTGACCCTCACTCAGCGTAGCCTTGATCGCTGGCAGAGGAACGATTCCTCCCAAGGTCCACAAGCGGCCATGGCCATGCCCGCTGATCAGACTCGCCCTACGGCAGAGGAGGCTCGGTTGAGGTTGGAGTTGACGCGGACCCAAGCGGAGTTGCTCGCCGCTCGAGCCGAAGTCGCGTACCTGGAACGCGAGGCAGAGGATCACCAGGCTGAACTGGCTCGGGCACACCTCGCCTTGGAGGACGTATCCGCACCGGATTCTCGCGCCCCGCCTTTGGATGCAACCGCCGATGCCGCCGCCGTATCCAGCCTGGAGCAAGATCTGGCAGACGCCTTGGGAAATCTGGAAATAATCCAGCACGACCGGGACCAGCTCTCCGTCCAGCATCGTGCCGCAATTGCCGAGCGGGATCAGGCCGTCGCAGACCTGGATCAGGCGATGCAAGATCTCAATCGAGTCACGGTGGATCGTGATCGAATCCAGGTCGACCTGGACGACGCCACCCAAGATCGTTTATCGGTCCTCGCAGACCTTGACGTGGCCCGTTCCGCCCGGGATGCGGCGACACAGGAACTCGACCAACTCCAGCGACAGAACGCGGAGCTTCGACAGGCCCATCAAGAGCTGGACGCTGATTATGCCGAAGCCGAACAACAGCTGCACCACGCCGAGGATTCCTCTGCTCGGTTGTCCTCGTGGATCGCGGATCGACGGGCGGCTCGTGCCACCAAAATATCTCGAAGCGCCTCCGCTTCCCCGGCCGTTCCTCCTTCCTCACGCAAGCGTCCAGCTCGGAGCTCCTCAGCACCCCGTGATTTAAAAACTGCGGCTACCGAAGCTCCCGGATCAACCCAGCCTGTCACACCAACGGTGGTTCCGACCCCGGCAGGATCAACGGCGAGCCCGCTGGATCTGTTGGCGGATCAAGCTTCTGGGCAGGCCGGAGGGGAGGAAACCGACACTCCAGCCCCTGATCCGACCCCAGCACCGACGGATCAGTCCGGATCGCTCGCCGCCGATGGCGATTCGCAGGACGAGGAAGAGGAAGACTCCGACTACGATCCCCAGCACCCATTCTCATCGCCGTCCGAAGAGGACGAGAGTCCAGAACTCAGCAATGGAACTAGTTCTGAGGCCGAATCGGAACGTTCCAACGAGGCGGAGGACTCCGAGGAGGACGATATTCTACACATGAGCCGCCAACGATCTATCTCGACGCACCGGCGCGAGTCCGGTCAGGTTCCGAGAGGCGGACCTTCTGGCGCTCGTGGATCGGGGTCTCCGGACGGCTCAAGCCCATCTCCGGATGGATCAGGCCCGCCGTCTCCGGGATCACCTCCGGGTTCCCCGTCACCGCCGCCACCTCCTCCCGGCGGTTCCCCGCCCCTCGGGCTCCGACCACCCCTGTTCCCGGTCGCCTCTTTCATTCCAGGGTAAGATCGGCAGCGTACCTTCGCGGCCGCTGACATCGTGCCTTGGGATCCGCAGGTGATCGGGCAGTATTCGATCGTGGGTCTGATTGCCAGTTCTCTGGGCAAACGGTTGTTGATCCCTTCGGGTTGGCTGTTCCCTTCCCAGATACAGGTCGGGCCTGCACCGACCCCCGGCACCGAATACCTCCACGAGTTGATCACGGGCGTGAACGTGCTTGATCTGCTGGCTCTGGAGCCGTGGAACGACTTCGCGAACCCGGGTCCCCTTACGTTCGACCTCGATCTGCATGAGAGGGAGGGAACACCCCTCGCGGCCGTGGCCGCCACCTATCGCGTTCTGGAGGAACGGCACCGTCAGGCATTTTGGGAGGCCACCCATAACTTCGAGATCACCTCTGCCATGCAGGATGCGGATCTTGAACTGCAGCGGTATTACGTTGCTCGCAAGGCCAGGCGGAGTCGGGCTGGGTCTGCTTGGCGCCAGTTCCTCGCCTCCTTCCCCGCCATAATGCGCGACCAGTGGTTCGATCTCGACATCCTGTTGGATCCGTTCTTCCTCCACCTCCCCATTCCGGCCGTGGATGTGGTTCGTTGGTATCCCGGTGTGGTCTCTCGGCGTGCCAACCGGGCGGATCCTAACGCGAACGTCCCAGAGCCGGCGAACCTGATCGAGGCTCTGGAGGAGTGTGACGAGGCGGATCCGTGGCGTAACCAGTATCGGCAAGACCCGGTCAACCACCCTGCTACCAGGATCCCCCGCCTTATCGGCAAGTTCAATCCTCCTCCCGCTGGGGCCGCTTCTCCGTAAGTCGTGCCAACCTCGATCACCTGCAGCAAAGCTCGGGGCTTCTCCCCGAGTTCGGATTCGGAACCCCATCTAGGGCCGTTCTGCATTCTTCCATCTCCATTCGTAACTTCCATAATCTCCATTCGTAACTTTCATAATCTCCATTCGTAACTTTCATAATCTCCATTCGTGATTCTCGCAATCTATCATTTTGGGAACGTGATCCCCTCTCATCTCCATCTCGGCATTCCGGATCACCATTTCCCAACGTCAAATTCCCTGCTCACATGCATATACACAAATATAAACTCTCGCTCTGATCTGGATTCTCCTCCACATCGGCTCCCTCGATCACGGCGAGGCAACCCTGTTACCTCGCCTGATCACTCTTACACCTCTTCGTGCGACTGCATCACGCCAAACCGATTCCGGTTAGCATGATCACGTAGGAACGCGCTCAATAAGGCTCCACAGTTAAGATCAGCTTCGTCGACCCACGTTGGCTCATCATAACCGACCCAGTGCACCAGGAATTCACGATAGATCCGGCCGTAGCGAGTTCGTTTCCCACTTCGCATGTCCGAGATCCGTTCGACCTCGTACTCATCGGCATCCAGATCTGGGACCCAACTGTCCTCCGGAAGGAGGATCTCATCGAAATCGAGCCGATCTGCTTCATCTACCGTCAACTCGATCCGCGGTCGATCCGGGAAATTCCGTACCAGCTTTAGCTTAGAAACATGGACCACTGGGAAGATATGGTAATCAGATCCCGCGATCTCCAGCTTGATCGTGAACTCATTGAGCTTCTCTGCAACACGGAACGGGCCGTGCCAAAGGTGAGCGAGTTTACGCGCATACCCTTCCTTCACGCGATCTAGATATAGCCAAACTCGTGATCCAGCTTCGATCTGATGCGGATCGACATCCTCATTGTGCCGATCGGCTCGGCCTGCAATCGCTTCTCGTAACTTAGCGTTGACCTGTTCTCGTGACTGCTGGTAGTATCTCTGAACGCGATATCTCCAACGTCTTGGATCGCGGTCATGGCGCCTGGTCGACCCGATCGGGATCGTCGCTTCCAACGTCGATCTCGGATCCCATCCGTGTACCAAATAGTGAGGAGTATCTCCCCGAACCCGATCGTGAGCCGTGTTAATAGCGAACGTCAATCTCTCCGCGTATTCATCCCAGTCCTTTTGATCGAGATCTTGAACATACATCTTGATCGCCCTAGTGGCCGTTTGCACCATCCGTTCCGCAGTCCCATTAGCCTGTGGTCGGTAGGCCATCGTTGCCCGTTGTCGCTGCCCCAGGATCTTATTGAACGATCTGAAGAAGTCGGACATGAAGCCCGGTTCTCGATCGTGCCTGATCATCTCGCTAGCACCAAATCTGCGGAACACGCATTCTTCATAAGATTCCGCGACGGTCTGGGCCGATCGGGAGGAACTAGCCTTTGCGATCACATATCCCGTGAACAGATCGACCCAGATCAGTAGTTCGGTGTTGCCTTTGTTGGATTTGGGCAGAGAGGGTATGTGATCCATCGCTATGATCTGGAATGGGTATGTCGCTTGCAGATTCCCAGGCGACTCGCCCCGGATCGTGGGTCTCCCCTTTCCGGTCTCACAGTCTACGCACTCGCCTACGTATCGCTGCACGCTCCGATATAATCCCCTCCAGTGGAAATGATCTCGGATCCGCTGATAAGTGCGTCCGACCCCTTGATGTCCCCCTTCCAGAGTCGTATGGTAGTGGTGGAGGACATCCTGCTGTAGCGTTTCTGGGACCACAAGTCTCATCAGGCGATCGCGATCACCACTTGATCCCGGCCCTGGTGGGCAGTAAAATAGCAGATCTTGTTCGTCTACCTCGTACTCGGAGGCGATCTTGGCGTAAGATCCAGATTCGGCTCGAGTAAGATCCGCGATCTGCCCAGCCAGGTACTTCTTTAGTCCTGCGATCCAAACCTCCTCGTTCTGGGCTCGCCTGATCCGATCAACCCGCATTTCCCGGATCAGTTCCTCTCGCAGGACAGCGGCATCAGGTCGCGCTCGGGCTGCACGCGTGGCTACGGCCGACACTTGCACAGTTCGATCTTCAACTCGAGGGATCAACACCTCATTAAGTCGATTCAGGGTGATCAGATCGCATCGATCTGCCTCATCGTGGACTTCGATCCCGCTTCCTCGTTGCAGCGCGGCACTCGCCAAGCTATCTGCACTCCCATTCCAGTCTCTCTTCACATGGACAAGCTCATGATCTCCCCAATTCCGCAAATGATCCAGCACTTTCTGTTTCAGTAATGTCAATCCTGGCGCCTTACAGTCGATCTCGCCCCGGACTTGTCGGATCACCAGGTTCGAATCGCCACAAACGACCAAACGGCGGCGTTCTAACCGTGCGATCATGCCAAGACCTAGCAAGAGTCCACGGTATTCCGCTTCATTGACAGTAAGACTCTCCGCATAGTCTGATCTAGCCTTGATCACTTTCCACTCCGGCAAACTCCACACGATCGCGCTGAAAGCGCCTCCTCCTCGTTTCACGCGTGCCGAACCGTCGAAACTTACTACCCATAGCTCCTCACCCGGATCTACGGTGGGAATCGGCATCTGGATCTTACGTCTTGGCTCCTTCTGTGGCGCGATCGCGATCAGGGCTTCGTCGATCTCCGATCTAGGCGTTATATTAGCTGCGATCGCCCCCAGTATCTCATCCTCTCCCTTCGTACACTTCGTGATCTCGAGTGTCCATGGGGACAGAAGAGCAGACCATTGTCCCAGACGTCCTTGGAGGCCGGCAGACTTGAACAGCCAGGCAAGCGTGGAGTGTCTGGTTAGGACCTTGATCCGACGTCCCACCAACAGGGTGTAGTGTAGATCCAAGATCCGAAGTAAAGCCAACACCTCCTTTTCGGCAACATTATAGTTTAGCTCGTTCGTCTTCAAGGTTCGGCTGGCAAACGCGACCGGGTGGTAGATCTGGTCGTGTTCCTGCATTAGTGCGGCGGAAATCGCCCAGTCACTAGCATACACGATCACCACGGGTAACTTCGTCATGTCGAAGTGACGAAGGATCGGGGTCGACGCGATCTTGGTTTTCAAGGCTGTAAACGCCCTGTGTGCCCTACCCCACCTCTCGTCGCCAGCTTTTTGGGCCAGATTGGCTTCGACCTCGCTTGAACAGGGGGGAGGCATCGCCCCCGAGTCGGGATCCGGTGTACTATCCCCCCTTTGAGTCGAGGTGTCTGGTGATCCATCCTGATTCGACTTAAGCGCAACGGGATCTCGCGTGATCGGGTCCGTACTATCCATGAGCTTTCGTAGATCGGGTCGCTTCTTCAGTTCTGCGAACTCCACCTCACGTAGTTCATATAGGACCGATGCATAGATCGCATAATCCTCGATGAACCGACTATAGTAGTTCAAACTTCCCAGGAACGATTGCATGGATCGAAGCGACCCAGGGAATGGCAGATCCGTCAGAGACTTCAGGTCTTTCGGGTTTGCCTCCAATCCGTCGATCGACACTTTGTGTCCGAGATATTCCACCTTATCCATGCCCCAGAAGCTCTTCGCCACACTGATCGAGAGATTCCACTTATCACAGGCCTCCAATAGGTCTTCCACCCGATCGCACATTTGATCCCATGTTCCAGCCGTGATCAAGATATCGTCGATGTATGATCTCCGTCCTAGAACCGACGGGCGACCAGGATCCTCCGGGATTCCTGATTCAAACACATCTGCAGAGTCTTCCGTATTCCCTGTCGGGGAGATCTTCAAAATCCATATAGGGCGTTGTCCACAAGACGTTGATAGATCTGAGGGGCGTTCTTCAGTCCGAACGGCATACGATTCCACTCGAAAAGGCCAAGTGGAGTGATTTAAGCTGAGATCGCGCGAGCTCGATCGGTCATTGATACGACCCAGAATCCACTCGCCATGTCTAATGAACAATACCACAGAACCTTGTCGAGATCTTCTAACAGGTCATTGATCAGAGGCATCGGGTAGATCATCAGCCTTGTGAGACCGTTCACTAGCCGATAATCGATACATAGTCGGATGTCTACGCCGTTCTTCTTAATGATTACTACGATTGGAGATGCCCATGGCGAGGTCGATGGCCGGATGATCTTAGCAGCTAGGAGTCCTTTGATAAGGTCCGACACTTTCTCGCGGAACTGTGGCGCCACCTTCCGGACTCGTTGTGCAATCGGCTTCGCATCACCCACGTCGATATCGCATATAACACCCTTGGCTGCTGGAGGAAGTGCGTTTCCTTTCCCGATCAGGAGATGTCGCTTCTTCCAAATAATATGTCGAAGTTTCTCGATCTCCTCCGGGGTAGCCGATCCCGGGTTTCCTACTTGCAGATCTTCGATCCTGACTTCTTCAGTGGTGGAGATCTGGATCTCTGGTACTTGACACGTTGCTAATTACGATTTTTCGAGTGGATATGGACGTTACGCTGTGATGTGATTGGACACATACTGGATTGTGGGAGAAAGGGAGATGTGGGACGAGGTTATGTCCCGTGCGACAATAATGGATCTGTGGAAGAAAACTGCTTTATATATTAACCTTCACCTGTACTGCAAAGGGGCCCAAGAGATCAGAAGTGTTCCTCGGAAAAGTGCACAAACTCCGAGAGACAATAACACTCAGTCTGATCACCGGACTTTCCCCGACGATGAGTGCCTAGAGGTTGGCAGAAAGTCTCTCAGAAGAATGTATCTCTGAGAGACCTCATCCCGTTGCCGTCCTGTGTGACGATGATGGTTCAAGGAATACAGTTATACCCACAAGATACCAAGTATCGCGCACCGGACGTAGCGCATCCCGCGCATATCCCGACTGGACTTCGTGCGTTGTAGCATACGTGCTCCGCACCCTAAAAACACTCATGGATTTCTGGTATCACGCATGGAAACTCTGATATCACACCATGAAGTCTGACGTACATGAGTCCGACGTACATGAAGTCCGACGTACATGAGTCCGATGTACATGAGTCTGATGAACATGATTCTGGTGAACAAGTCTGATGTGTCCGGCTTATACAAGCAATATTCCAGACATTTACCAGTTTCCGATGAACAGACTCCGACGTACAAGACTCCGATGAACAGACCCAAGTGTCACGACTCTGGTATTACGACTCTGATGTACATGATTCCGGAGTACACGGTTCCGATGAACATGTCTCCGACGTACATGATTCCAGACCCTGATGAACAGGATACCAGACTCTGACATTCTGAAGCCCACCCCATACTGAGACCAAGTGTACCCAACACGACCTCACGCAATCAAGTGAAACGCAACCTGCTCATCCCTGTAATGACATCATTAAGTGTCGACTCGACAAGATCTGCAGCATCGACTACCATAGTGAGCCCAAGTGAAGATTCCTGGGTTATACTGAGACCAAGTGTATATGAGAATATGGAAGATAGAAGACAGAGAGATACGAGATAGATAACCAGAGTTCAATTTGACCGGTACCCCCGAGTTCAATTTTGCGTTACAACCCCAAGGTCGATTCGTCGGTTCTTCGGAAGTGTAAGGCCACGACAAAGCTTTGAGTCGTGTGATCTCTCACCTATCAAGCCCCTTTAGGTGGAGATCAGCGTAACGTAGAGACCTGAGAGGACCCACCTATTCCATTTCCTAGTTGGGTCGTTTGTCTTGTCTCTAACGGTAGCCCATTTCATATTGTACGTTTGGACAGGTTTTGGGAGCTAGACAGTCGCTCTCAAGACGCTCGGTAGACTGTTATATAACTGATAGTGTATTGGTTTATTTTCCCTCTATATATTAGAGGGTGGTGCACGAAAGTTACGGGATTACCAGACAGACCAGGTGTCCGGTGAACATTCCCTAGTTGACCTGGAGAACTAGCCCACTGCTCAAGGGCCAGGAAAGAATAAGAGCAGCTACATATTTGTATATCGGAACTCTATATTGCGGTTATCTCGGAAGTCTAGTGACAGGACTTCCCATTGTATTAATTTCTCTTTTGCTTTCAGAAATCTCTGGTATACACAAGTGTTCACCGGAAAACGTTCGACTCTCAAGCGCTCCTGTGAGGACCAGAAGGACATCCGACGGTCTACGCAAGGAACCCTCACTCTCAGCAACACTCTCACGACCCCGGCGAGGGTCTCATTACCAAGACAACGAACCTACGAGGACAGCACAAGGTAACACACGCCCACCTTGTTGTGCGACTCTGGTATCATTACCGGTAGTCACACTTCCAGGTTCACTGTACGCCCCTGCACCGCGGTAAAAGTTGCACCGACTTCGCGACAACTGGTGCGCGTGCCGGGATCTTGGTATCGTGATATCACCGGATCTAAGAGAGTTTGAGAAGAGGGTTTCTGTCAAGCGTCTATATTCAAGATGGCTTCACATGGAACTACAAGAGGAGGACGTCGGGGACGCGGTGGTCGCAGTATGGCGACACGTCAGTCGAAGCGTCTTCAAGGTCTTCCGCCTGACGAACAACCCGACTTGGATGCTGTTCAGAAGGCGGCACGCGAGAAGAGGAAGGCTGCACGTGAAAAGGAAGCAGTCGAGGAGGTGAACGTCCCGGAACCGGCGGTCGAAGACCAGCCTGCTGCGGAGCCTGAAGCCCAAGAGACACCTGATGTGTCTGGCGAACAAGGTTCTGAGGAAGGCCCGTCCGAAGCTGAAGCTTCTGGTGACGAGGTGGCCACTGCCCATGAGGGTAGTGATGAGGCGTCTGAGGAAGGCCCGTCCGAAGCTGAAGCTTCTGGTGACGAGGTGGCCACTGCCCATGAGGGTAGTGATGAGGCGTCTGAGGAAGGCGCCGATGTGGTTGAGTCCCCGGAGGTCATTGACTTGTGTTTTGAGTCGACGGCTTCTGGGAAGTCCGTGGGGGAAGTGAAGACGGAACCCGGACTGGTTGATGAACGTGTCTCGAAGACTCCAAAGTCCGAAGACACTCCGATGTCTGATGACATGCCGATGAAGTCCGAAGATTCTCTGAAGACACCGTCTGATGAGTCTGGGAGGGCCGATTCGCTGGATGGAGAACGTGCCCTGAAGTACGTACGCCGTGAGTTCCGCCGCTGGAGGGACATGGACGCTGGAAGAATTGTTCCGCCGAACGTCGAATACGCCTGGCGAACAGCGAAGCCTGACGCAAATGTCTTTCAGAAGGCTGCGGCAGCGACGGGCGACTACATCAAGTGGCGGTGTTCTTCAGTATTTCCGGAAGACATGTGGATATCGGAGTTCTGCTTGAGGCGCCATAGTTTTGGCCGAATCCAAGACTTGTCGTACGTCGAGATCTCGATGAATGCCCTGACGGCACCTGAATGCGTCGCGGTCCTTCAGACGATGCTGTATGAAGCAGGATTTGCGTCCAGAACCTGCTACCGAGGTGGTCTCAGACCCAAGCGTCTGCTATCTTCGAACCTCAAGTGCGCAGTGTGGCGACGGAGCTTCAGAGCCGACTTGCTGAAGAACTGGTTGAGTGGGCCACTGTGACCGCCAGGTCACAGGTCAATCGACTCCCAGAAGACACAAAGGTAGGCAATGAAGCACGTCAAGGCGAAGCTGATGGTATATTACGCGATGAGGAGGCTGACCTACAGGGACGACAGCTGATTATGAGACTCCGGGTGACCGGACTCAGAGTCACACATAGTTCTGACGGGTCCAGCAGTGGAGAACCGCCGCAGTCCAAGCGCCTGCAGCATGGTCCGCCGCGCCCACAAGTCTCGTCGACACCATCGGCACTGTCGACGCCGTCGCTAAGTTCGCTGCCGGTATACGAGAGTCACTCTGATAGCACTCGCTTGGAGTCTGGTGTGCCAATGTCTGAAGATCGAGGTAGCTCTCTGACGACTGATGCGCCGGTGCCAAGTGTCATCGGGACCTCGCGTACGTCTGACGACCATTCGTCGAGACTCCAGACCTCTCGTGGAAGTTCCACAGACTCGTCGCTGATGTCCATGAGTCGAGGGGCGTCTGCACATATGCCGTTGTCTGTCGGAGGTCTGGCAATGATTGCCCAAGGTGCTGATGCCGGAGGAATGGTCGCCGGAGAGTCTATGGGAATCCACGTGACACGAACACTGATGCCGGTGAAGTCGGAGCCTGAAGACTTCGAGATGTTGGAAGAGAAGGCGGAGTTTCCAGAAGTGAAGTCCGAGACACAGTTGTCTACCAGAAATTCTGTGCAAGATTCTGTTCACCGGACGCCGGAAGCTCCAGCATCGTCCGTCTCGAGTCGTGGGAGAAGCCACCAAAGCAGGCACCAGAGTCTGAAGAGCGAGGATCACCAGAAAGTGTCTTCCAGACGCCTGAGTTCCGTTGCGTCAAGCCACACGCGAAGTTCCCAGAGATCAGGCCCAGCGCAGATCGAACTGAACGCTATGCGGCAGCAACAGGAATGGCAGCGTCGGATGGAACAGGAGCAGAAGGAATTTCTGGCCAGAGAGCGTCTGGAATCCATGGAGCGTGAACGTCGACGTGAACAACGGGAACTTGATACGCGCCAGCAGATCCAGACACTTACCGACCGACTACTTGAGTCTGAGAGCGCCAGACTGGAAGCCCAGAGACGCGCGGATGACTTGATAGAACGTCGGAGTCAAGCGTCAGAGTCCAAGCTCAAGTACCATTCGAAATCGTCTGAGAGACAGGTGTCCGACGAACAAGTTTCTGATGAACAGTTTTCTGACGTACAGCGTCTGGAGACCGAGTTTGCAGATCGCTGGAAACAACGGGAAGCCGAGGCCGAAGCCGAACGTGCGCGTTGGGCAGACGAGCTGAAACGTGACTGGATTTCGCAAATGGAGACCTTACGACAGCGGGTGCACGACGTGGAGTCGGAGCGCGACAGGGAGCGGGAAAGTTCCCAGAACATGCAGCGTTTCCAGGCTGCAGAATTAAGGAACCTTCGTGCAACATTGTCCCAAGTTCAAGGGGTCGCCCACCCTGAAGTAGCAACTTCAAGTCGGATCTCCGGTGAACATGACCCTAAACCGGCAACCGGACTTCTGGTGAACAGTCGGGATACGGAGGATTGCACACCGGGGGTTAGGGGATCAGAAGGAGTCGCCAGTAGGGGTAGGGTTACACCCATTAAAACGACGGAGGCCTTCCATACGCCTCTTCCCCTACGGAGAACGACCGAAACCAAGCGCGCGAAGGCTGGAAGGCATGGCGCGGCCACCGCGGCCGCTACGACGACCCAGACGGCTCAAGCGGCTCCCCTGACCGAGGTCAAGACCGAAGGAAGGCGCCCAGCGACTCCCAGGCGCGATGGACACCGGAAACCCAGTGAAAGACGCTCTGAAGATGGCCGGGACGCTCCTCGAAGGCCTGGAAGACGCAGGAATGATCCAGACCCGGGCGGAAGCTCCAGCGATTCAAGCTCGGACTCAAGTGATTCGTCTTCTGATGACTTGGATCCTCCGGAGATTGTCAACCTGACTTCTGCATCCCAGGGACAAGCTGGAGCGACCCTGTTGACTATGAGGCCATTTATCAACTCCAGTATCATCGGAGAATTTGATCCCCGAGCGACATTACGGGAGCGTGTTCACTGGTGGGAGCGTTTTGTGAACATGGCATCTCAGGGAGCATGGACGAACAAGACCCGCATACAGGAACTCAAGCTGAAGCTCCCGGTGTCTGCCAGAGATTGGTTCAACCAGCTCCCGAAAAGTGTTTCCCGTGACTGGAAGGAATTGTCATCGGAGTTTCGCAGGCGCTATTGCAAGGCCCGGTCATCATACTCCGAGAGATATTTTACGATGGAAATGAAGAGTTCCGAGACTCCGTTGGACTTCTTCTATCGCCTGAACTCGGCCGCCGGAAAAGCTGAGGTGGACTTCAGAAAATCCTCCAGACGCCTGGAGAAACATGTCCTGAGGTACATCACCAAGCTGAAGGACGAGCGTCTGAAGATCGCGTTACAAGGCCGGAAGTTCAGGAGTATCTCGGACTTGGAATATGCTCTGCAACAGGACGAGGATGTCTGGCGAACTGCTGATCAAGACACTACGACCACCAGACATCGGGATTTCCGAGCGGACAATCTCCCACGCGGACAGTTTAAGCCAAAGCGTATGGGGAAGACTTACGTTGCCCGAGAAGCAGACCCGGATGCCTCTGACGGTGTCGACGCGGATACCAGAACTCAAGAAAAGGATACCAGAGCCTCGTCGTCAGAACATGATCGCGAGACGTCTGGTGTACAATCTTCGTCTGGTGTACAATCTGCCTCTCAGGCGCCTGGTAGTGCTGACTGGACTCAGACTCTGACAAACGAAGTCTACCGAGTCATGGACAACATGGGATGGCGACCGCCGCCCCAGTCTCCCCGAGGGTCATCAGGTCAAGATTTCCAGCATACACGTCGTGATAACCCGGACTACTGGAACAAGTTCTGCGAGAAGTGTCGTCGCTCAGGCCATTCAGAAGAAAACTGCTGGAGAGACATTGTCTGCGACAGATGTCAGGAGAAAGGTCACCCGAGCAGGATGTGCCGAGTACCGCCGTGCGAGGTTTGCGGAAAGGTGCACTCTGGGAGACCATGCGAAGACATCAAGACCCTGGAATCCCTCAAGAAACTAGCCCGTCAAGGTACACTGAAGGACCTGCCGGATCACCTACTGGAGAGACTCCTGGGTGACGAGGCTGACTCTGGGAAACAGTTAAACTAGCAAGCCCGTCGGATGGGGATCCGAAACGCGCCGGGCAAGGCATACCCCCAGAGTTATGTGTTCTAGTGTACGTAGGACCGGAGCTGAAAACAACCCAACCTAAAAATCAACATTGCATGACCGCTTTAGCTCAAGAATCAGCTATGTCTTCAGAAATATCGCGTCTGAGAGACAGTTCATCGGACCTTCCGAGAGACTGTTCACCGGACTTTCCGAAGGACAATAAATCACCTCCGGACGATACAATCCAGTTTCGTCTGAAAAACGGAGAATGTTATGGCTGGTGGGAGGATCACTACCCCGATCCTGCAAAGCGTGATGTGGTTATGGTGCATGGCGCTGTCAATGATCATCGGACCAAGATTCTCCTAGACACCGGTGCGACTATTAACACCCTGAGTTACGACTTTGCGCGTAAGCTCGGACTCAGGCTTAAGTCACACAAACAAACAAGGGTGTCTGGGATGGGAGGGGTTCCGGTGTCAGTGCCGAGATCAAGCTGACTCTCGGACCAAGAGTAGTTTACATTGTTGATCTCTGGGTTGCAAATATCGGCGAAGGTATAAACGTGTTATTGGGAATGGGATTCATGTTCGCTGCTGGTCTGAGGATCAGCGTTCGGGAGGGACTGGTATCTACGCCAGATGAAGTCGTGGTGATGATGTGCAGCTGGGAGCCTGGTGATCATATCGGCAGGAACAGGTCCATCAGACCAAGTGAAGCTGTACTTCTGAGACCTGGTGAAGAATTTGTTGTTCGCATTGATTATGGTCCGACGAACCCACAACGAGAAGTCGTGTGGGCGGGACGTGGAGACCGTTGGGTGACTCAACTGATTTATGCAGCCCGGTCATGGCCTGTGGCGGTGCGCGTGGTGAACATTTCTGACAAGAATACGTGGGTGAATGAATTTTCTGACGTTGCAAGGATTGTGGAGTATGGATTTTTCCCACGACATGGTCGCTTTGTACGACCAGGCTCTGCAGCCTATCGTGACTGGGAAGTTTTGATCCTGGAGAACACTCCGTCACCAGAGACGAAGAGACGTCTGAAGGCCGAAGCTGACTTGGAGGATTTGATACCTCAGCCTCCATGTGTGGATCATCCGGTATACCCGTGGCCCACTAAGATCTTACAGCGCCCGAGGCTGGATAATGCTCGAGTACAGTTCGTGAGGCCTACTTCGGTCCCACGAACAAAACGAGTTCGTTTCGCCTTGGATGTGGCTACGCAGACAGATGACTGGGTGGATGCCGGAAAAGAGGAGACCCGAGATACCAGTGTGGACACCGGAGATCTGGAATTGGCATCAGAGCAAAAGACCCGGAAAGACTCTGGAATCACATCTGGAATTTCGAGTAACATGGACGAGGATGAGATCACCCTGAGTGTTTCTGGTGAACTGGTCATGGGAGATATGGATCCGACAGACTGTTCATGGGACATCCCAATCCAGAGTATGCCAGGCACCCCTGTGGAAAAGCTCCGAGCCGAGTACGAGCGGTGCATGCGAGTCACGAATGAGGAATTGGATCTGGAACCCGGTGTCTACATACGGGAAGGAACAGAGCTACTCTCTCAATTACGTGACCAACTGGTTATGCTACCCGAATTGGAGGATCTGACTCCCGAATGCGATATCAACAAGGCTGACGTCGGAGTACCCGGGAAAACGACGCCGGAGATGGAGAAGAAACTCAGGGACATCCTGAAGTATCATCGGAAAATCTTTCTGGGAGACGGCAATGCCGCACCTGCCCCGGCAAGGGGTGTGGTCTGTGACTTGGACGTGGGAGACGCTAAACCTGTCGCCCAACGTCCGAGGTCCGTTGCCCCTCACCTGATGATCAAGGTGTACGAACTTCTGAAGAAGCTCCTGGAGACCGGACTCATCGAATACTCGACTTCGCCTTGGGCATCACCAATTGTGATTGTCCTCAAGAAGAATGGTGTGGACATACGCATGTGTATCGATTATCGAGTGGTGAATGGTTTTATCCAGTTGTCGCGTTATCCGTTGCCCCTGATAGACGATCTGTTGATTGGGTTTGAGGCAGCACTGTGGTTTATGAGTCTGGATATGGCGAGTGGTTTTTGGGCTATTCGAATGACGGAGCGTGCGAGACTGATCTCAGCGTTCATCTGCCCATTTGGACATTTCCAGTGGGTAAGAATGCCCTTCGGTCTGAAGAACGCCCCTCTGGTATACCAGGCTATGCTGGATAACTGTCTGTGGGGGTTCGTGCGATTGTCACCTGAAGAGGAAGCTGAGGTTGACCCCGATGTGCTGGAATTCCTGAAGTTAGAACCCCAGAACTCTGACGTACATGGTCTGATGTCTGGTGAACAACTTCAGAACTCTGATGAACACATGCCAGAGGTTCCGGTGCTCACCGACCAAATGACTGTCTTTCAGAGGAACATCCCAGTCCCGTCCTTCATGGGACCGGTACTCGGTCGAAGTTCCTACATTGACGACATTGCTCATGGGGCACCCACCTGGGATCAACTTTGTGAAGACCTGAATGCCTTGCTCTTCAGACTCAGATACTGGAACATTTCTGTGAGCCTGCCCAAGAGCGAGTTCGGGAAGCTGACGATTCCTTATCTGTCGCATGAGATCAGTGCTGAAGGACTGAGAGCTACACCGAAGATTGTCAAGGGAGTGGAAGAATTGCCGTTTCCGTCGACACTCAAGGGAGTACAGAGTTTCATGGGAAGTCTGAATTATTACAACAAGTTTATCGAAGACTTACCGGTGATCGCTGCTGTGCTCTACGAGTTGTCTGATGAACAGATTCGTGCTGGTCGAGATTTGGCTCGAGCTAAGGAAGCCTTTGAGATTCTGAAGCGCAAGATTGTCTCGACACCGCTCCTCAGACACCCAGATCGCACCAAGCCTTTCGTTATTATCCCCCATGCGAACCCGTGGGCTGCTTCAGCCGTCTTGGGACAGGAGTACGATGGAGTGATACACCCCGTACGGTTCACTGGACGTGTGTTGAATGAGGCAGAACTCCGGTATCACATTGCAGAGAAGGAGGTCATCGCGATTTTCAGGGTTCTGGAGAACTTTCGGGCTCTGATAAACACGAGTCCCGTGATCACGGTGTACACCAGACATTCGGTGTTGAAATGGCTCCTGTCATCCAGTTCGGCTGACGGTCGGAACGTGAAGTGGGGATTGAAGTTGTCACACTGGAATTTGGAGATTCGCAGGATCCAGCGAGATGAAGATGGTCTCCCGGCTATTCTTGGAGCGGGCATCACACCCCGTGAACACCTCGATGAGGTCTCTGAAAACCTCATCCCCGTCAAGGGGCGAGTCAAACCTCCAGCACCCATTAGCGTGGAGATGCTAGAGGCTGATTACCGAGGTTGTGTTCTAAGTTTTGATGGCCGCCAAGACATCCACTCGCCTGGGAAGCTGCGGATGTGTGCTCTGGGAGCTCCCGGGGTGGAACATCCTGGAAGCCCAAGAGTTCGCTCTGAAAGACGTCACTGTGAATGACTCAGAGTACTGTGGTCTGATCAATGGATTGAAGTTAGCTTTGGAACGTGGCATCCGAGACTTGGTGGTTGTCGGAGACTCTCGTATCGCTATCCAGCAAGCTCAAGGTCTGATCAATTGTAATCAGCCGAACCTGCAGCGGAAATTGGCCGAGTTTGAGTCTCTGAAGATCAAGTTTCAGTCTCTGAAGCTAGTGCACGTGAAGCGTGAGTTCAATCAAGCAGCTGACTATTTGACGTCCAAGACCCTCGTTCTTGGCGAGTCCGGGCAGGTCCAAGACCCTGACGAACTGACTCATCTAAAACTGGTGTCCAAGATCCCAGAGAAACTGATGAAGCCTCCCGAAGGGATGTCTTCTGAAACTCCGGACGATGTCCACCGGACCTCTGGTGAACATGATTGTACATCGGAGATGGATGACCCAGGGCCAGAGTCTGCGCCCCTGCCTCATGCTGCCAAGGTGCTTGTTGCCATCACTCGTGCACGCAATCAGGAAGAAGCAAACCTACCAGGTGACGTGGAGGCTCGTGAACCTATGGGCCCACTGGAGTTTCAGGAAGAACGCTGGCGGAGGATCAAAGTTCACCAGACTCAAGATGTTCATCTGGCAGAACTCATCAAGTTCCTTAAGGGCGACGTGGGAGATCTACCACGACCCCGAATAAGGAAGCTTGCCAGGATCGCCGATGATTTCATCTTGGATTCCAGAGACGTTTTGTACCGCCTCAGCCGTGCTACCAGGGAACGTCCGAGAGACATGGTTGATGAGCCCCGACTTGTGGTCCCCAGAGACTTGCATGCTGATATGTTGCATTATGCTCATGGGGATTACCAGGGTGCTCACCAGGGAATCAAACGTACGTTCGAGAAGCTGAGCTCCGAATTCTACTGGATTGGTATGTACGCTGATGTGGAGAGGTTCGTCAAGGAGTGTATGGACTGTGCAAGTGGCAAGGGGCGTCCCCCGAATCCTGGACCGTCGCCCGGTAACATCGAGCCCAGTCGACCTTTTGAAGTAGTGTCCATGGATATCGTGACGCACATGCCAAAGTTCGCCAGAGGCAACACGTTCCTGCTGTTGTTCCAAGACATGTTCTCAGGATATGTGATGTGCAAGCCTATGAGTATTACTACGGCTCAAGATGTCGCTGAGGCCTACGAGGAACGTGTCTTCCGGAACTTCGGAGCTAGTTCCATGATACGCCATGATCAGGACCCTCGGTTCATGAGTGAAGTGTTCAGGTGTTTCCGAGATCTCCTGGGAAGCAGACAGCGAGCGACTCTGGCGTACCGTCCTCAGGCAAACGGCCAGCAAGAACGGTCTGTTCAGACGGTCGTGTGCGCTATCAAGGCCTACATCGCCGAAGCTGATCAGAGTGACTGGGACGACCACGCCGAACGTCTGATGTTCGCATTGAACACTTCCTTTGACGCGACCCGTCTGGAAACACCTTTCTTTCTGGTGCACGGATGGGATGCTCATGGGACTGTGTCCGCGATGCTTGGTCCAAAACCTTCTGGTGTACAAGAGCGCACTGCTTATGAGTGGCGTCGGAAGATGCAACGAGATTACAGCTACGCTCAAGCCTGTGCTGAAGAACTTCAGAAGAAGGCCAAGCGGGAGCGTTCTGAAGAACAGACCCGAAAGTGGAAAGAGTTGTCGGAACGTCTGAAGTCCGGATTTGCCGTCGGAGATGCCGTGTGGCTATACATCCCCAAGGTACAAACGGGGTTGAGTCGGAAACTCGCACACATGTGGCATGGCCCTTTCCGGATTGAAGAGATGTTGGATGATTTTCGCGTGAAACTGAAGGTCGAGGACACCGGGTATCGGGTGAACCCTTGGGTTCATATAAGTCGCCTGAAGCCGAGAGCCTTGTTTCCCAGAAGACCGACTGTGGAACTCGATGTCCGTGAGGATGATGACTTTGATGCAGCGCTGTTACCAGAAGACAGTTGGGAGCCCGACACCGAGAATGATGAATACGAAGTGGAAAAGATACTTGACACTCGGTGGAGCAAGCGTACCAGGACCTCCAAGAGACTTCGCGAATACCTGGTCAAGTGGAAGGGGTACGACGAGACAGAGTGGCTACCCTTGTCAAAGCTGAACTGTGGTGCTTTACTGTATGAGTTCAATCAGAGCGCACGAGCGCGAGCTCGTTTCCAAGCAATGCAAGCTGGAGACGATCACCCCAGAGTTTAAACTCTGAAAATTTATCCGGAGAACTCTGGTGAACATCACTGTTCACCAGACGATGTATTTCAGAGATGAAGGTGTCTGAGAGACATGTCTTTCGGAAATGTGATTTCGGGGATACGTGACTCCCAGAGATGGTGATTGTTATGTGAATTTGTATGGAGATGATTTTGTGGTTGTGTGTGTATGATGAAATTTTACGAAGTGGATTCTGATGATGCTATGAGAAGAGGATTACTGAACGACATATGAGGATGTTAAAGGAGAAGGTCGTCGGGGAACTATATTTGGAATTGTTACTACGCTACGATATGCAGACGACTAAGTTGTTCTGGAAGAAGAAGTGTAGTTCCCCGGAGATGCCGCGAAGAGTACACCGGACTTCTGGCGTACTTACTTCAGAGAGACAGGATTTTCGGCGCGTTCAGCGGGCGTCAGAGCTTGTTTTCGGAGATCGGATGGCACGAATTCCATCCAGTCCTTGTCGGAAGACGCTGTGGCCCACTGCGTGCGCGCCGGTTCCGCTGAGTCGATAGCTTCGAGTTGCTTGCGCAAGCTCAGGCACTTGGGACCTCCGATGTCACGTGCACGTGGGTCCTGCCAGATCCATGGGCAATATTTGTCCGGGACCTTCCAGATACCAGGCTCGAACATGAGCGTCTCCGGGAAATCCTTGTGCTTCAGAATCTTGGATACTGTCCCTCGATATTGGCGCAGTAAAGATGCACGTCGGAGCCCACGTTCCTTGTGCTGTTCACCGGACAGCAGGTCCTCGTCGGGATCCATTATCACCCAGTGAGTGCGTTCCCACAGTGCCTGGGCGTGCTTGCGCATGAGAGACGCGAGCTCTTCGATGTCCGCCTGAACCAAGGGACAGAGGTCTTCACGTCGGTGAAAGTACAGCTCGGTCCGACGGTTATGGTACATGACGTCCCAGGGCGCTGGCACTTCATCCAGCAGAGCTTGGTATTTCTTGGAATTCCAACGTTTCTTGAGGCGTGCCAGACTGTGTCTGTGGGGCTCGAAGTCTGGGAACCCTGGCGTCTGCCCGATGGACGTCTTGGTGTCACTTGTCGGCTGGACCGGAATGCCGTAGTACAGCCACGAAGAACAATGTGTGTCCGGGGCCTCGATTGTCAGCAGTTCCTTCGGTGTCAGCGACTTGTACGACTTGGACACCAGACTTGACTTCCGGAGTTTACCGGAAGGTCGCTTGCCCGAAGAGCTCTTAGGCGACTTGGGCTCTTGAGACTTTTTGTCCTTGGAACTTGACTTGGGCGAACCACCGGACTTCTTGCTCTTGGGACTAGACGTGGAGGTGCCACCGGACTTCTGACCGCTTGACTTGGACCTGGATGCCTCGTGTACACTATCCCGCTTGGACTTCTTGGTAGGGATTATCGGACCCGAGTCGTCTGAATCACTGGACTCGTAGTCCCGTGGACGCTTGTTGCCGGCGTGCGAATGATCATCAGACTCATCGTCGTCAGAGTCATCGCTGTTGCCGCTCGACTTTTCGTCGTCAGACTCGCTGTTGCTAGACGCCGATTCTTGTTCACCAGACTCCTTGAAGTCCGGGTCTTTCTGAGGGTCATCCTCTGTGGACTCAGGTTCGCTGATGGGATACGGGACGTGAGCGTCCAGTGCCTCCCAGACCGGTGGCTCCACATCGTTCTTCTGAAGCCGGCGCAGTTCCTCCTCAGCCATCTTGTAGTACGTCTCTGGGACGTACGAGGTCCACGGGGTCTGATTCAGCTTGCGCCAGTACATCATGCTCACTAGCATTTTTACCAAGGGGCGCCCCGTGAACAGGCTGTGGGCGGGCTTGTCCGTGCGCAGCCACTTCATCGCTGTCTCGTAAGAAATGCCGACGAGCAGAGCCAAGCGCAAGTCCGGACGAACTTCTTCCCAGACGACTCCAGATGGTAACGTGGTATGAACTGCGTCCTTGGACACCGGAGACTTGGCGTTCGCCGGACGCACTGAATCGATACCAGGCGTGTAATTCTTGGGGCGATCCTGAGGAACACGAACCCGATGTTTCCCAGACGGCCGGTTAGGCTTGAGTGGTGGAGATCCGGGAGATTTGGGCGACCTGGTGGGCGACCCAGACTTGTTCACCGGGCGAGTGCTTGATTTCTCGAGGCCGCCCGCATGCTCACCGGAGACCTTCACACCACTGCCAGCACCCGTCAGATCCAGCACTTTGGCTGATTTCTTGGCCTCCGCAGCTTGATCGAAGCGAATTCTCGCCAGACGCTTGGAGAAGTCAGGAATTTCCGCCTTACGCTGATCCATTGCCGTCACATTGATGATGGTGTCCCAGTCTTTAGGCGGCGCCTTGCCCTCTTGGAAGTTCACCAGAAGCTCCCGAAGACGCACCCAACTGCCGTTCAACTCCCCGTGTTCAAACAAGTACTCCAGGAAACCCCAGGAGTCTGTGGCTGTGGTCGTGGGGCGAGCCTTCAGCAGACGGACCTCCGCTTGAGAGTCCGCCAGGCGTTCCTCTAAGGCCGTTTTCTCGGACTCCAGAGCGTCAATCTGGTCCTGATAGTGCGAAGCGAGGTTCTTGGACTCCGCGTTCACACGATCTTCGGTCTCACCAGCAGTGCGCCGGGCGTCCAGCACTTCATGGCGCCAAATCTGGCAGTTGAAGACCCACTGACGCTTGAGATCTTCGGACTTGTTCTGGATAGCGGCCGTGTCCACCAGAGATGCACCGCCCTGGGACTCTACTTGGAGTCGAAGCCGACGGTGAGCGCCAGCCATCTGCTTCAGGTAACCCGATGTCTTGTACACCCGCTCGGCGAGGCGCTGATGAGGGAGGTGCAGGAGGATTGCCGCCAATTCCCGGAGGACGTCAACGGATCCCATGTGCGCCTCAAGACTCATGCGGTTACGGCTATCCACGTGGGGAACAAGCATCTGACTTTCAGTGAAGTCGGGGATGACACGCTCGAGCTCCGAGATGTCTGCCGGTGTGAAGCCTTCAAGGCCAACTAATACACCAGGCCCACCATAGATATTCGCGATGTGGTTGCCCACACGGAAGTCCTCGGCGAGCGCCGGAACACCAACCAAGAATGGTTGCCCCTCAGGTCGTGGCTCAGGATCCACCCAGTTGGAAGGGACGTCGGACTTCTCTTCGTCCAACGGTTGTTGCCCAGGTCCAAACAGATCGTCCACCTCGGCGGTGGAGAGAATGTGGGGGCCTCTGTGAAGCGAAGACAAGACGCCAAGAGTCGAACCCGCAGTAGCGGAAGCCGCCGACGTACCAGGTCCGCTCACGTGATCATCGCTGTCAGCAGCATCAACGCCCTGCTTCGGAGCGGCGGACGCGCTCGACTGTGAGGCTGGGGCGCTTGAGCTGCCACCAGGTGATGCGGAAGTACCGTCACCACCACCTCGCGATGCTACAGATGCCGAAGCGGGCCCAGTGCCCGAGGCGTCGCCAATAGTAGAAGCCGATGGGGAACTCATGGCTGCAGGATCTTCTTCCGAAGTGTGCGTCAGAAAGGAAATCGGGATGTGCCCGTTTGTGGGATACGACAGTTGGCTATTTCTGAGTCTGATGGAATCAGAATGAGCGACAGGACACCAGAGACTTTGAAACCCCGGAAGTTTTGAGAGCGTCACAGCTACACTATGTTCACGGGACCTCTGACGTACTGTCCTGGCCATGATGCTCAGTTTGGAGAAAGTTCCGCACTGACGAATTATGACCAGGAGGGGCGGTTGACACGTTGCTAATTACGATTTTTCGAGTGGATATGGACGTTACGCTGTGATGTGATTGGACACATACTGGATTGTGGGAGAAAGGGAGATGTGGGACGAGGTTATGTCCCGTGCGACAATAATGGATCTGTGGAAGAAAACTGCTTTATATATTAACCTTCACCTGTACTGCAAAGGGGCCCAAGAGATCAGAAGTGTTCCTCGGAAAAGTGCACAAACTCCGAGAGACAATAACACTCAGTCTGATCACCGGACTTTCCCCGACGATGAGTGCCTAAAGGTTGGCAGAAAGTCTCTCAGAAGAATGTATCTCTGAGAGACCTCATCCCGTTGCCGTCCTGTGTGACGATGATGGTTCAAGGAATACAGTTATACCCACAAGATACCAAGTATCGCGCACCAGACGTAGCGCATCCCGCGCATATCCCGACTGGACTTCGTGCGTTGTAGCATACGTGCTCCGCACCCTAAAAACACTCATGGATTTCTGGTATCACGCATGGAAACTCTGATATCACACCATGAAGTCTGACGTACATGAGTCCGACGTACATGAAGTCCGACGTACATGAGTTCGATGTACATGAGTCTGATGAACATGATTCTGGTGAACAAGTCTGATGTGTCCGGCTTATACAAGCAATATTCCAGACATTTACCAGTTTCCGATGAACAGACTCCGACGTACAAGACTCCGATGAACAGACCCAAGTGTCACGACTCTGGTATTACGACTCTGATGTACATGATTCCGGAGTACACGGTTCCGATGAACATGTCTCCGACGTACATGATTCCAGACCCTGATGAACAGGATACCAGACTCTGACATTCTGAAGCCCACCCCATACTGAGACCAAGTGTACCCAACACGACCTCACGCAATCAAGTGAAACGCAACCTGCTCATCCCTGTAATGACATCATTAAGTGTCGACTCGACAAGATCTGCAGCATCGACTACCATAGTGAGCCCAAGTGAAGATTCCTGGGTTATACTGAGACCAAGTGTATATGAGAATATGGAAGATAGAAGACAGAGAGATACGAGATAGATAACCAGAGTTCAATTTGACCGGTACCCCCGAGTTCAATTTTGCGTTACAACCCCAAGGTCGATTCGTCGGTTCTTCGGAAGTGTAAGGCCACGACAAAGCTTTGAGTCGTGTGATCTCTCACCTATCAAGCCCCTTTAGGTGGAGATCAGCGTAACGTAGAGACCTGAGAGGACCCACCTATTCCATTTCCTAGTTGGGTCGTTTGTCTTGTCTCTAACGGTAGCCCATTTCATATTGTACGTTTGGACAGGTTTTGGGAGCTAGACAGTCGCTCTCAAGACGCTCGGTAGACTGTTATATAACTGATAGTGTATTGGTTTATTTTCCCTCTATATATTAGAGGGTGGTGCGCGAAAGTTACGGGAATACCAGACAGACCAGGTGTCTGGTGAACATTTCCCTAGTTGACCTGGAGAACTAGCCCACTGCTCAAGGGCCAGGAAAGAATAAGAGCAGCTACATATTTGTATATCGGAACTCTATATTGCGGTTATCTCGGAAGTCTAGTGACAGGACTTCCCATTGTATTAATTTCTCTTTTGCTTTCAGAAATCTCTGGTATACACAAGTGTTCACCGGAAAACGTTCGACTCTCAAGCGCTCCTGTGAGGACCAGAAGGACATCCGACGGTCTACGCAAGGAACCCTCACTCTCAGCAACACTCTCACGACCCCGGCGAGGGTCTCATTACCAAGACAACGAACCTACGAGGACAGCACAAGGTAACACACGCCCACCTTGTTGTGCGACTCTGGTATCATTACCGGTAGTCACACTTCCAGGTTCACTGTACGCCCCTGCACCGCGGTAAAAGTTGCACCGACTTCGCGACATACTACTGCGAGATTATCGGCTAGATCTTCGGCCGAGAAATCGCCACTTTCGTGTAAGTGGGTCTGATCGGCGTTCTCGATCCCTTCAAGAGATGTCGGATTCGGTTCGTCCGTTGATTGATCGCGCAGTCTATCGTCCTTGGCCGTCAGGATCGGGGTGTCCTCGACCGTGGGGCTGGCGTCAGAGTCGGATACATGTTTGATCTCGATTTGAAAATCTGGTTTTTCTGTTTTTACCTCGATCTCTTCTTCGCATGTCCGATCTGTCCGATCTGGGGCCTGATCTGGCAAGCTCTCATTCGTCTCAGTCTCACCGCCCCCGGCTTCGCCACTCGGGGCCTTGTCGGAACTGATCGTAATCGGTGGGGTATCCATGGGATCCGGTTGGGGATCGATGAATGCGACCTTCGGCCGTATCGGTCGGTGATCGCGGTTCCAATGTCGATATTGGTGCAGGATCAGGATCGGTCTTGGTTGCCCCACCTCGGCGGAGTATGGATCGCGGCGTAACGTAGGTCGGCCGTTCGACCGACGGTAAGGGGATCTCTACGGATTCCTGAGGTTCTGGTCTTGCGTCCACAGTCGCTTCTAGAGCTAGGTTCTGCCACTCCATGTAGCGCCGGGACCCAACCGACACAAACCCGGGGAATCGAGGCACTTTTTCCTGATCAAGTACCATTCCAACATGTAATCGGTGATCCAATCGTAAAATATTCTCGCTCAAATTCGTGATCACTAAATACCGAGTTCGGCCGGGTCCATTTACCACGGTGGGTACCCACCGGTAGCCTCTGGTCACCCATAATTTCTCCGTCGCCGATAATTTCACTCTCGATGCGGTCTCTTCAGATCCCCCAACTGGGATATGTAGATCTTCCTCCAATTTTACTGATCTTACCTTTCCCCCGTATAACCTCTTGCGACCACTAAGTGGGATCCCCACTTCGTTAGGCAAGCACATCGATCCCTTCGCAAGATCCATCCGGACCCCAGCCGGGATCATGAAATCCATACCTAAGATGGCGTCTTGTCCGGACAGGTCCCCGATCCAAATATCGAAAAAGTATACCAAGTATCCCGCAAGCGTGATCTTGATCCTCGTTCTTCCCTCGGTGGTGTACACATTATCGCCGATCCCGACACATTCCTGTCTCTGACTAGTGTCAAAGTGGCACCCAACCTTACGAGCAAAGGCGGTATCCAAGATGGATACCTCGGCGCCAGTGTCCAGGAGCAAGATCGCTCTTTCATGATTGATCTTGCCTGAGATCTTGGCTTGGCGGAACGATTTTCCTGGTGCGTGGTATTTCCAGTACCCCCTGGATTCTCCTTCCTTGAGATCCAAGGCCACTTCCGCACCAGATCGCGAGAACTCATCGATCCGGGGAAGACTCGCGATCTTAGCAGTATACGAATGCAACTTACATGTATTACCGCGCAGATCCGAATTCTCCCTATCTTGATCTCTCGATTTCTTGTTCACATATGCATAGATGCAGTACTCAGAACGCTCGGCTCGTACCGGTTTCCAAACCGGCGAGCGTCCTGGTTTAACATCTTCTCCACCTTCTCGGGGAACAACCCAGCGTGTCGAGTCGGATCGTACCACTTGCGGATCTGGTTGTAAAATTCTTCCATGGGGCATTCTCCAGCTTCATGGATCTCCCCACAACCACGGCAGGTATACAGACAGCGATCCGTTGGGTGACCCCTCTTCCCGCACTTATCACAGGTTAGACGTCTCCAGCAGTCTAGATCCGTATGCTTCCGCGATCCACAGTGTGAACAGCGACCTCGATCATGATCTGATGTACCCCTGCGATCCGTGATCCGGCCTCGATCTTGCGCGTTCACCTGCGATCGCGACTGATCCTGTTAGTGGGGAACGCCCCCAGTACCGATCTGCTTGTCTTCCGACGCGGCAAGATATATCCTCCGGAGATCGCCTTCAGAATCGGATCCGTCCGATCCGGATATTTCCTCTGATTCCGAGCTCGGTTTTTGGGTTTGGATCGCCCGTACCACCGCTCGGGTGGGTGCTGCCGGGGCACTGGCCGGTGCCTTTTGTCTGTACTTCGATCCGAACGCAGATTTACGCTGTCTGCTTTTCGCCCGTTCCCGGGCACGAAGTACCTCCTCCAGTTCATCGACGTCACTCAGTCGGAGTAGGGTCAGCCGATCAGCTAACTCCGGATCTCTTAATGTCTCTATGTAGTGGTCCACATGTTCTCGGCGGGCCTTAGGGCTCCCGTCCTTGATCTTCAGTCTAGCACGTAAAGCCGCCACGTTGAGCCGGTAGAGATAATCGAGAGGGGTTTCTTCCGATCGCTTGCGAGCGTGATAGTATTGCCACGCGACCGACATACCCAACCCACAATACTGGGTCTGGAAACTGTCCAACAGATCCGCCCACTTGGTTTTCGTCGTTCGACTGAGCTGCCTGTACCAGTTCTTTGCCGGTCCCACCATCAGATCTGCAAACGTGAGGCATTTCTCTTCTTCCGTAGCCTGATCGCGCTGGAACGCCGACTTGACTTTACTGATCCAGGCCCGAGCGCGATCTTCGTCCAGATCTTTACCCGCAAAATCTTTCAGATCCGAGATCGCTGAGATCCAGACCCGCTGGATCATCGACGATCCTCCTTGACCGATCGCCGCGAATGCGATCGTGGCTCGGCTCGACATCTGTCCACCGGAACTTGGTATGCCCAGATCGTCCGGATCGTATTCCCATGCATCCGGATCCGAGGCCGTGACGGACTCCATTTCAACATCCAACTCCCCTTTGATCGGCGATCGGGGTGTCGCGAGATTCCGTTCTTTCAAGAAACGATCCATCGCCATTTGAAAGTAGTCGTCCAACTTGTTGCTCGATCCAGTGGGATTAGTCGTCGGCGCGGTCTGGTCCGTCCGGATCCGGCGATTTTCTTGCTGATCGGGCATCTTGACCTCCAGCTTCGCAGCCACCGATCGCGTATCCTGTTTCTTCATACGCGATTTCAGGAACTTGGCGCCGGAGGGCCCTAACGACATGCGTTGCAGCCTTCTCGGGCTATCTGAGTCTGGTTCCGAGGTCGCTGACGCGTAGCATGACGACCCAGTCTGATAGCCTGGGTCGGGCGTCAGTGGGCGCTCGCCGACCAAGATCTTGAGGGAATCGAATAGATCATGGGTCGCAGATTGAATCGCTTGCAGTTCCAAGTCAAATAGAGAGTTTGGGTCGAACTCTCCAGCCACCAAACCAGCTTCTTGGAGCAGATCAAGTAGGATCTTCACCGCGTTCAGGCGGTCAGAGCTAGTCCGGGGCTTCGACACTGGGCCGGTGAGGTTACCGATCTGGCGGACTTGTATGATCGTAAGAACGGGATCGTTAAGCAAGGTCTCGCTTAGCCTCTTCCTGTAGTAGGCCTGCTCGATCGCGTCCTTGGTGATCGTTGATCCTGGGTTGATCACGTCTTCTGGCTCTGAGTCTGGAGCTTTCAATTTCGTCCGGGTGCTCTTGATCTTCTTTTTCTTGGTCGATCTTGAGGCAACAGTGGACTTGGTGAGCAGATTAGGTTTCAGCTTTGCTGATTCCTTATCGCTTGTGTGCGGATCTCGATTCTCATCGAGATCCGCAATGGCCCTCGAAGGGGCCTTGGGAGGAATTCGAGATTTTTCTTCGAGATCTGGATTGCGATCCAGGTCTGCCTCGTGCCTGTCAGTAGAGATCCTCCCAAAACTCTGCTGATCTGTGGATCTTTCCGTTTTAAGCGATGCCTCCGTCGATCCAACATTCGTAGGCACTTCTTCCCCTTGTTCTTCCTTAATCTTGACATCTTCTTGGGACTCACGGTGATATCCGAAGTCACCAGAAGATCCGGGCACGCGCACCATTGTGGTAGAGCGGATCTGCCAAAATCTCGTTAGGGCAGGTCCCGATCACCACTTGCGCCCAGACACCGACTAACGGAGGGGGTCCCCCGATGATCTGTGATCTAGCTGTGTGTAGTATCCACCTTGTGTACCCGTCGGTAGGCGGGTTACGCTCTTCCAGGTGACTTCTGAAGGTGTCTTGTAGGTCGGAAGAAGGTCTTGGGTGACGCAGGGGTTTGAGGCGGCGTGGAAGTTCTTCACTTCACCTCGGGGTACCCGTCGTAGGCGAGTTCTCGAGCCTTGATCCGGGTGCCTGGTTCTTGATCCAGGTCTTCCAACAGTCCAATGTTCGGGATTCAGTCCCTTCCTTTCCGTTGTTTTCCGCTTCCGATAGCGGGGGTCTTGAGGGGGCGAGATTCGACGGGATCCTTAGGCTAAACAACCAATTCCTTCCGATCCGATGTATGCACTTAAAGGATAGTTCACTAGATAGGGCAAAGCTGGCCAATATATTATCCAGACTTAACCGCTATACTAGGTCACGTATCCTTACCTTCCTGACGCTTGTAGGGCCAATGTAGTTCCCGGTTCCAGCCGTAGCGAAGACACTTGAGTGGTTCAGGGCAAATTCGAGTCTGTTTATGGTTATTCCTATGCCTACTAATCCCATCCTGATTTACTATCCTACGATCACATGACACTGGCTACATAGCTGATCCCTAGCTTGGTTCCCCTAACCCTGATCGTGAGCCGATTCCGCACTTAACCGAAGCTTGATCTCGTACTTAACCGAAGCTTGATCTCGCACTTAACCGGGACTTGATCTCGTACTTAATCGGGACTTGATCGCCGCCTGATCCCGCTTGATAATCCTTCGGAGAGTCCGGATCAGGCCACCACAAGAGTCTGCCTCGCGCCTGGGGCTGAGCTTGATCCGGAGCTGATCTCGTACTTAAACGGGAGAAGATCACTGCGTGATCCTGCGTGATTCCGCTTCGTCGCCGCCCGGGGAAGTAGGATCATGCTGTTAGAGGTTTCGGGGCGCCGGGACAAGCCGATCGTGCTCACTTGGGACCCCGTCACCGCTAATCGCGCGAGAACATCCTTGATTTCCCCACTCTTCCTCCGGCAGGATTCGGATCACCCACGAACACCGCTCCACTTGCTCCTCCGCCGGTGTCTCTGTTGTCTGTTCCCCGGCGGGACCCATCGTACCTTCGTCTGATTCGACCCAGATCTGGGGATCACAGGTCCCCCCTGTCGCTCGTTCCGACTCTATTCGGGTTCGTGGCTGATATCGCCTCTCCGGGAAAGATTCTCGTCCGCTTCACCACAAGACAGATGACCACTCTGCTGAATCGTGGTCTTTTTTGGCGTCAATGCTGCTGCGTGTCTTTAACAAAAGCCTGGAGCAGTGTATCTTCCTTGTTGGAGACAACTGCTCCGTTAATCAGCGTTTGGCCAGGCTCATGAACGTGCCCTTGGTCGGGTGTGCGAGCCACCGGCTCAATCTCGCAGCGACTGCACAAATGCAAGAGCACTCGGAGGACCTGGAGTTGGTGCAAACGCTCATGGTCAAGCTACGCACGTTGCGGCAGTCTGCAAAGTTGCGGTAAGTAATACTGACATTATTTTCGGTATTTATGTCTAAATCTGTAATATGTGAGCACCGGCGCCAAACCCACCTTCGGCCAATCATTCGTCAGCCGACGCGGTGGAGCTCCACTTTTGCGATACTCCGCCGTTTTTTCGAGCTACTACCATTTTTGGATAGTGACGATGAGGAGCTGGCGGACGTGTTGCCTTCGCCCGCTGCCAAACGGCGTCTGCGCGCCCTGTTAGAGGAGCTGAAGAACGTGGAGTCTGTGTTGAAGGCGCTCCAAGGCGAAGGGGTAAACATGTTCGACGTGCGGGCGTGGTTCGACGGACCTATCGCGTCGAAGCCCTCATACTCCCGTTATCTTGGTCTGTTTTTCCCATTGTGTGTTCTATTTATGAGCTACTAACGCGTATTTTGTATGATTTACTGTATGCAGCTCCAAGGGCTGCCATTGTGAACAGTCCTGACTTCGAATCAGGTTGTGTCCTAGTGCTGAAGCGCCAAGCGAAGCACCTGACCCGAGCCGAGAAGGCGGCTCTAGAACCGTTCCTATCCGCAGGACAGTCTGAAGGCGAACCAGACACTGAGAACGAAGCCGAGGTCTCTTTTGTGGAGCGCCTCCAAAAGCGCCGCCGCCTCGAGGACCAGCAGCCGGGTTACGAGCTGCTGTCTTCGATCCACCCATGTCAAACGTGGTGGAGCGGTTTTTCAGCGTCGCGCGGGCTGCATTTGGGCTTCAACGGCACTCGCTGCAGCCGTACACGCTCGAAATGCTACTCTTCCTACGGCAAAACAGCGGATGTTGGGACGCGCGCACCGTTGAAAATTCAGAATAAGGAGTTGCGTTGAGGTGGACGTAATGCATCCGATAATCTATCTTCCGATTGCTCCTGTCCAATAATCTATTTAGCCATCCTCGAAGACGCCGTCGATAATCTATTGTTCGCGGTTTCTTGCAATGCGTAACAATGCAATTTTCGGCACCCCTGCCTGACACAGCAATAATCGACTATTCTCAAGCCTGCCATGACGTCTCGCACGTGACGTTGTGACGCTGGGACTCTGCGTACTCGTCTGGATGCGTAGGATGCGCAGAGTGTAGGTGCGACATCAAGTTAGTGTAGCCTGTACGGCTAGCTTGCTTGCGTGGGAGTTCGCAGATGATATAGCGGTAGATGCCTCGCTCAAGGGGGCGTAAAGAAGAAGGCGGGGAGTTGCCCTGGAGGCGTTCGGGTTCGTCGACGCCGTCACGAGCGACATGTACGACTGGCTACACTGGGTAGTGGAGAGGAACCTCCCGTTGTGTGAGATCTAAAACCCGCTTACAAGGAACTTCCTTAGGAAGCTAGTGAAAATTCAGCTTACGTCAGTAATAACACTACATGCAGAGAGTAGCCACTCGCGTCGGCACTACTCTCGCCGAAAAGATATGGTAACATCCGGCACCCATCCCTTTGTGGGGGGGGGTTGCTGTGTTCCAACACTAACAATACAGTGCAAATCGCGGATTGCTTCAAGATCTACGAAGACTCGATGCTGCAATACCTGAATCGGGACAATTCGGAGGGAGTAATGAGCTAGACCTTGGACACTGCATAGGTCGAGGTCGATCAACTTTTGTGCTGCTCCGCGGTGCTGAAAAGCGTTTTGCGTTTCGAGAAGTTGAGTAATTCAGTGAAGTTTAGGTGCGAACAACTTTGTGAGATGGTGAACGACAAATTATCCATGGGGTATCGGCTACGTTTAAAGTTCTTCTTCTACCTCTCCCTGTAAAATCCTCTCTGTACGCTGTCGAATCCTCCTTGACTGTTGGGTGGAGGAGCATCGTCAGATGACTACAGTTGTGATGTCAATCGGTATTGAACTCAACCGCTTCGTCATGTACAAGGCTGTGGAGAGTCAAATGGACGTCTCTGTAGCAAGATGCTACTAGCATCTACATGTACCGTTGTGTAAAGATGATACGATTCTTCAATAGCGCGGTAGTTCTTTCCTAACGGCCTTAGCAGCGCGATGCTTCAACCGCGTAGTCTTCAACTTGACGTCGAGCTTCTTCCTTGTCAGCTTTGAGACTTACAGCACTTGGGAAGGTAGGCTATCAAGTAGAACGAAAGGTAGAACTGTCGGCTCCTTGTCCGTGCTATCTCGTGCAAGACCAATAGAGCGGATAACGGAACGAGGCACCTCTTAGCTCGAAGAAAGACGTAGACACGACCCCTTTCTCATCACTGTCATCATTGTTTAGTTTAAGAGCTTGAGCCCAAACCTGCTGGACGCCTCAGCAAAATAAACGTTCTTGTTGCCTTATAATTTCACCAGTTTTCGTTTGGTAGCTTTGTTTCTCCACCGTGATCAACCACGCAGAAATATCAAACGTATCAAGAACAGGAGCTCCAAAGCGATAGAGAAACCAGTGACGAATATGAACGCGTATCAACCGAAAACTGGACCTTATAGATCCTCCGGGGTCAACAAATACCTAGCAATGTCGTGATAATAATCGGAAATCGAGGTGACAGACTGCTCAGGCTGAGCCTCATCATCCACGGCCTCAATGCCCTTGGCAAACCCTTTTTGGGCGATATTGTGTAAGATGAGCACCGCTTCAAAGTAACCTCCATCCCATGCGTCCTGTATAGCGTTGGTGGTAAATTCTTCCTTCCGACCCAGCTCAATGTTCCCAACACTGACTGCAGCATTTATCGCCACATCTCTACTATCCTTCGACTTGTTGGCCGTCGCGAACAATCATTTAACCAGGTCTGTGTGTCCAGCCAATGCGGGATGAGTGGCATCGTAACCACCAAATTTGATGAACCTCCTTTTCTCCCAGTCCTCTCTCTCCTCGTCCCATTCACTACCTCTGTCTTCGTCCTCATCCTTTCTGTTCACCACTGTGCCATTGGCGCGAAAGAACTGGAGGATTTCCAACGCTCCAACCTCCACCGCCTCACAAACCAATTTCTGTCGCACCCCGTACGAGAATCGTTCAAACAGCCATTGAGCGATGTCCACACTGTTGATCTTCGCAGCCTCCAGCAGACACAACGAAAACTCGAACTTCCCATACAATTTCTGCGTCCGAAGTAGGTTCCTCACGGACCAAAGCCCCCAACCACTGGATTCCAGATCCACTGTAGAGTTCCAAAAGCGGTCGAGCAACGCCACAGACCCGAACTTACACGCCTTGTGCAGTGGCTGTTCTACAGACGAGTCTACGTAGGCTGACACAATGCTGATGACATCGTCGGGGCCGTCTACTTCCGTTTGGAGCGGAAGACGAGCGCTACAGCTAGCAGAGGTGGGTTCACTGGCATGATCTTACTCAAGGGATTTCTGCTTTGTGCAAGATCAACTGACCGTAGTCGGTCCTGGATCTACTGCATCGTCTTACGCCCCTGGGATCGGACAATATACATTGTTAATTGATTGTCAGGTTGACATTTCAGTCAATCAATAGTGTAACAATATCAATATCGAGGACAATCAATTGCAATACGGCGATCTAATTGTGTTGAAGTTGACCTCGCAGTCTTGGCAGAGGCATAAATAGCTACGCCAATCGAAAAGAAGGTGGGATAGAGCAACTCACTGGTAGATCAATGTGGAGATGACGTGGCGAGCTCCGTCAGCTTCCAGCTCCAGAGTTGAAGAAGCCTGTGCCCAGTCTCAGTTCTCGAGTGACTATCTTACATATGGCTGTTAGGATACTGCATGTTCTTAACTATAGAGGGGGTTGTCACCTGCGAGGTTTCCCCCTCAATCCCAAAGTTTCTCCGTGGAAAACAAGTGTGTTTTGGCCTTCTCCGCTACTGCGGTTGCTCGCTCCTATCTGCCTGCTTACTTCACAGGTACTGAGCCCAACTGCGTTTGGAGCCTTTCGCGACTGCAATGAGTGGAGCCCAACCACAACATCAAGGAACGCCGCCACCTGCGACGGGAGACGACAACCGATTCGGGTGGAGCGGCACGTGTACAGCAATTAGTCACTGGAGGTGACACTACACGTTTGCTACCTGTAAACACAAGTGTTATGGCTACATTAGCGCAACAATCAGGATCTGGTGGAGGTTTCACCGGAACTTTGCCTGCGTCTATATCCAGTGGAGATTCTGTTACTGGTGGCATAAGTGGACTACTAGAAGGTTCTTTTGGTGGTCTTTCATGTGGACTTCCCGGTGTACTGGGAGTGTCGGGTGCTGGGTTAGTGCCAAGTAGTGGTCTAGGAAGTGGAAGTGGAATAACTGCCTTTTTCGCCGGTCCTTTTGGCGTGAGTGCTACGGCTACCGGAGGAGCTAGAGCTGGTTTGTATGGCAGTGCAGGAGTATCTCAAGCTGCAACTGGAGTATCGTTCCCTGGGTTTGGAACATCTCGTGTAGTTCAAACCGGTGCTGGTGTACCACAAGCTGGGTCGGCTTCATTAAAGCTGGACATTTCGCATAAACCACCAGTGATGAAGCGAAGTTTTGATTTATACAGCGTGCAGCTTCGTGCGTTTTTAACCCGACTTGGCTGCTGGTGTGTAGTGGATGGCTCGTATCGTATAGATGCCCATGGTATTGTAGACCTGGCAGATTTGGAGGCTCGAGATAATGCTGCACGCGAAGCCATTTTGCAGGGCGTGCCACCGGCTGATGCAGAAATGATCTGTCAAGAGGGAACTGCAGAAGCTATGTGGAACTGCTTCGTCGACAGACAAACGAAGCGTGAATACTCGAATAATATCTTCACTAGAGACGAGTTCGTGTCCAACCGCTATACTACTGACAAAAACATGGATCACTGGCTGCGGGAAATGGAGAGTATACGACGGCAGCTTCGTCACTACGGCAAGGTGATTTCTGATGAGGACTTCGCGGAGACTTTGCTCGGACATGTGTCGAGAACTCACCGTGATGTTGTACGTCAATTTTCCAAGCATTACGTGGTACGAGACGGTGGTGGAGTACGACCTGTCCCTACGGCTGTGCAGGTTATGAATGCATTGCGTGCTGAGTCAGCCTTAGATGAACGTGTTGCAGTTGAAGCGGGATCAAATCTTGCTCATGTTTGCTCATGTGGGAAGCAAGCAAAAGATGACTCGCAATAATCGAAGCAGAATTCTAATCAAAGTAAAGGCAAAGCAAAAGAATGGCAAAGGTCGATACAAGGCTAAGCAAAAGAACGAAGGAGGAAGAAGCAAGAGACTCGCACTTGTCATGAATGTAGCGAAGTGGGACATATTCGCCCTAATTACCTCATTTGAAGACTGAATCTTCCTCGCATCGTCCTGCTACCTCGGAGTTCAAGCGATGGGAAACAAGAAGAGTCGCAATGATAAGAAGCGTGAAGTTAAGAAGACAAGTGGACTAAGTTGTGGTGTTTGTGGTGCTTCTGTTGTTGCGTCTACATCCGTCAAGACTCCTTCTGGTACCGAAGTGGAGTGGGTACTTGATTCAGCTAGTGACGTGCATGTGTGCAACCAACGATCTCTGCTGCACAATGTTCGCAAGGACGAAGTGCATTTCTTTCAGGGATATGATGGCAATTCTCGAGAGGATAAATACGTTGATGACATAACACTGAGGGTGACGAACAACAAATCCCCGCATGCTGAAATGACCCTTCCGTTTACAAATGTGCTGATCTCCCCCAATGCACCTGACAACCTGCTGAGTCAGGACATGTTGGCTAATAATGGATGGACCGTGAAGCATGGTTTCATCAATACTCAGCGTGTGTCTTGGTTACGAAAGGACTGCACTGAGCTTCTGCTCGTAAAGACTAATCGTCGGTACCGCTTAAAGGCGACTGCAGTGGTTGTGTATACGGCGCAAAGTGAAGTTCGACAACAGAGTGAAATCCTCCAGCAACCCAGTAACTCGAAGGTGCTGGTGCAACGCAAGAAGAGAGATACAACTTCATTAGAACGCTGGCATTTGCGTCTTGGTCACTTAAATTCGCCTGCAATTCAGCGAATGGTTCGAGATGAAGTCGCTACTGGTATGGAGACTCCTAGTAGTCAAAAGGTGGATACTAATTCACCTTGCTGGTCGTGTATAGCTGCAAAGATGATTCACATGTCCTATAAGAAGTCTGTAACTCGCCGAGTGACTGAACCGTTCCAGAAGTTGATGAGTGACATGGACTATGTGGATGAAATCACTTATGATGGATACAAGCATTTCCAGTTAGTTCAGGACGAAGCCAGTCGCTACTTGTGGGTGTAACGACGCACCAGCGTCATGCTGGTACGTCGGCTTGGCCAATGCGCGGCCAAAGCAGCCACGTGCCTGGCTGGGAGCAAACATGTTTGGTCCCGAAGTTGTAGTTTATCTTCAACTGCAACGATCATCACTCTTTTTATATTGTGCTTATTATACTTAACGGTTCGGCTCCCCGGTCCGGTTCACTTGAACCGCTAATGGTGCCTAACCTATCCATACTCAAGATTCGCTACAAGGACGATCCAGAATCTTCAATACTTAGTTTAAGAACTGGGCTAGCTAGTCAAGAGAGTAGTGAACCAGGATTCTTAGACCTCTAACCAATTCAATCTCACTTTCCATTTTACCTACTTCGGAGTAAGTTACTACTACTACTCAAGCATCGCCTCGGGTTTCAACCCTCGCCTCCCTCAAGACCTTCGTGCCACAGCTCAGGCTGTTCTTCCTCTGCGCTCTCACCAGTCGTAACTTTCGCTAGTCGATCGTTACATCTGGTAGCACTTGTTTTCGTCCGGGAGGGGCCTTCTCTACGCACGACACCTGGAAAGACGCTCGTTGAGCGTGTGTTGTCTCTACACAGTCGTCTCTACCCGGCTGTTTCGTCGCTGTTCGCCGTCATCGCTGATTGCGTGAGCCTGAGTCTAGCGTCTGGTCTATTAAATTTGCGCCAGATCTGCTCAGTGCCTGCACCCCTCGTCGCTGTCCGTGTATGCCCAAGCGAAAGGAGCGTGAATACCCGTTCCGCCACTCCATTTCGGAGCTTTTCGACAAATCCGAGCATCAGCAATCTGCCGCAACTCTCCGCAGCAACTCCGGCTTTGGAATCGACCGACTTTTCCGCTTTGTCAAGGCGCTCAGAAATCTGATTCCTGACGCTTCTGACCACCGTGCACGGAACGTACTACACCGTCTTTCGGAACGTTTGGTCGACCCACTTCTGAGTGTGACAGACCTTCTTGGCATCTACTTAGATCGCAAGATCCTGCACTACGTCACTGATCGCACAGAACGTGCTCAGAAACGTCGCCACCTGGAATAATTGCATGGTCAAACGATCTTTTGACTTCGCCTTTCTCGACGACGAAGACGCGCACATCCTCGCGAAGGATCAAGTCAACAACCTTTGCCGCATCTTCCGTGCAAATCTACGCGAATTGGAGAACGCCCAAGTCAACTTTTTCGACCCCGTTCTGAGCGCTCTCAGAGAATCAAGTTTAAGACACCAGCTGGTCACTATCGATCACGCTCTTAGTGAGCTGTTGACTGCTGTCAAGCAAGAAGTCTTAAGACTTAAGGAGAACGAAATTTCGACTAAGAAACGCCGATTTGAATAACTGAACTTTTTCTTTACCACTGATGACTTCTTTAAATCCTCAAGGGTGGTCCTCTGAGACCATCACTCAGAACTTATGGAAATGGTCGATAAGCAACAACAGCTGCTTGAAGCCATGTCCAAACGTGAAGTCAAAGTTGAAGGAATTCGCTGGCCACAATTTTATGGCAAGATGGGTGAATCCGTGGATTTGTATTTTGAACAACTTGCTCAGTACTTTGAAGCAAAAAATATTGATTGAAAGAATGATGACCAAAGTTCCCGAATTTTGGCAATTACAACTGCAAACTTTAAAGGAAACGCTGCCGCTTGGTACAAACTGAACAAGCGTGATATCAACGACATGCAAGACCTTATCGCCAAACTGACTGATGAATTTGTGCCTCCGGATTTGCAAGAGCGCCTGCGTGATCAACTGTACGCGCTCAAGCAGAAGAATTGTCCCAACCTGGAGGAATATCTATCTCGTTTCCGTGAAGCAATCATGCAAGCCACAGAGATGAGTGAGTTGGACAAGACCACGTACTTTACGCGTGGACTTGTTAGTCCAACACGTGAAGAAGTTCAATACCGCCGCTGTACTACCGTGTCACAGGCAATGAAAATTGCATTGGAATATGATCGATCACATCACATACGTGGGAAGAATTATCGTCCCCCGTTACCGTCTCACGATCGATCCCATTCCTCTTCCAACGGTAACCAGCATCAACAACAGTCTACACCAACACGAGGACAAGACAATGAACCAGAACCAATGGAAATCGATTCTGGAAATACTCGAAGTCGCTGTCAATCCTCTTCTAGCAAGAGATGTCGCTATTGCAAGAAGACTGGCCATGTCATTGAGCAGTGTTATAAGCTAAAGAACAAAGAGAAACATGCTCACCGCAATCGCCACGAGTAGTCTTCTGCTAGCTTCAGCGCCGGTTCGACTGCTGCTACTACAGCACCTTCAGATGATGAGGTTACGGTTGTTGAAGTGGAAGAAATTTCTACGTCCACCTTGTCACCGGCGCGCCGCGAGAACGAACTCATTCGTAAACAAGGAACATGTGAAGGAAAACCAGTCGTCATTATGTTCGACAGTGGTGCCACATGCAATGTCGTTCGTCCAGGGTTAGTCGATAACATGTGTGCCTCTGGTGTATCGCAAGTTACCCGTTTCGATGGTACTTCTACGAGAGCTCTGTTAGGTGAAGAAAGGAATAGCGAACATTGCATTTGGTCGCTTCCGTTTCCGCAAATTGCAAGTTATGGAACGGCCACTAGGATCGGTACATGATGTCATCCTTGGAAAACCTTGGTTTACCAAGTTTCAACCAACAATTGATTGGCGTTCGCATGACATTTCTTTTCCGTCCATACGGAGTCAACGACCTATGCAATCAGTTGCCACTCAGGAAGCTGTGGAAATCGCCGCTGCTGATTTCAAACGCAAGGTCAAGAAGAATGCGTCGATGAAGTATATCGTGTGAAAATTTGTGCCGCTTCTCCAATGAGTGATTCGGTTCCAGAACCAATCATTAAGGTGTTGAATGAATTCACGGATGTCTTCCCAAAGACACTTCCGGATGGACTTCCACCATCTCATCGTGTGGCCTTCGAACTCAACATGAAAACCGATGCAGTGCCCAGCAATCGAGGTCCGTTCCGCTAGTCTAAAGTGGAACAGGATGCACTAGACCTCTTCGTGGCAGAAAAGCTGAAAAAAGGTTGGATCGAAGTTTCTGATTCTCCTTGGGTGTCCAATATTTTTGGTATTCCCAAAAAGGATCCTACCTCTGGTCGTCAGATCTCTCGTTCAGAGTGGGTACGCTCTGGAAATTCAACATTACCAATTCGATGGGTCATTGACTACCGCTATGTGAACTCGCAGTCGATTGTTCCAAAGATTCCACTTCCTCTCATCGACGAACTCTTCGATCAGATGAATGGTTGTGTTATCTTCTCTGTTCTTGATTTGGCTCAAGGATACCACCAAATGCGTATTGCCTATCAGAGTCGCAAGTACACCGCCTTCCGAACGCACGCTGAAACTTATCAGTGGTGTGTGGCCCCTATGGGACTGGCCGGTATGCCTAGTGTGTGGTCTCGCCTAATGCGAGTACTTTTTGCGAACTATACGTTCATTGTTGTCTACCTGACGACATCTGTGTATTAAAGAACATGTGGAACATCTACGCATACTGTTTGAAGTTCTCCGTCGTGAAAAACTGTATTGTCATCTGTCCAAGTGTCATTTTGGTCAACCTGAAGTCAAGTTCCTAGGTCATACGATTTCGGCTAAAGGACTCGCCGTTGACTCTCGTAAGACCGAAGCCATTGCAAATTGGCCTGCACTAACGAACCAAAAACAGTTGCAAAGCTTTCTAGGTTTGGCAGGTTATTATCGTCGCTTTATCCGTGACAACGCAACTCTTGCATTACCACTCGGCCCTCTTGTGAAAAAAGAACACGTCTGGATCTGGGATTCGGAACAAACTCGTTCCTTTAACGAAATCAAGTTCGCACTTCAACAAGCTCCTGTATTGAAGTTGCCTGACCACGAGAAACGTTTCATCGTTACCACCGATGCCTCTGGCTATTGTGTGGGTGGCGTGCTCTCCCAAGTTCATTCTGGTCAAGATCACCCGATCGCTTTCTTATCTAAAAAGCTAGGACCTCATGAAATAAATTGACCGACGCATGAGAAGGAACTCCTCGCAATCCGATTAGCGCTGGAGAAATGGCGCCATTACCAATATGGTCGCGAATTTGACATCTATACGGATAACACGGCATGTAAGTGGTTTCTGCACCTCCCGAAGGTCTCGCCAAAACTGGCTCGATTTTTGACATTTTTTGCACAGTTCACCTTCAAGCTGCACCATGTCAAAGGCCAGTTGAATGTCGTCGCTGACGCGTTATCTCGACCACCTACGGAATCAATGAGCAATGTGTCCTTCCATCACTGCACAGCTCGTTGCCAACGTCGTGCTGCTCGATGCACACGAAACCAACGTCCGTCCCGTTCGTGTTCATCATGCCGTCCTCTTCTGCACGACTTTCACGATGTTAATCGTGCTATAACTCAACCTTCCTCTCTCGTCCAATTTCGAGGGGAGGATGTTGCCGCTAGTATGACAGAAGACTCTGTCAATGGACAATACATTCGTTCAAACCCAAGCGTGGCTCAAGCTTACCACCAGCTCCCACATCGCCAAACGCGTACAGTAGCCGCAGTGGAAGATGTTGTGTCCGCTAATGTGACGCAGCAGTCTCAAAATTCGAGCTCGCTCGGTTGGTCGGAATCAGTTCGCAAGGAATTCAATACTGGATATCGCATTTGTCCAGACTACAGTGAACATTTTAAGCAACCTGAAGAACCATTCGTCAAACAGAACGGTTTGCTCTTTCGAAAATCGCAGACGATGGTGTGTTTGTGCGTTCCACACACTCGAGATAACCGTCTTCGAACTGCCATCATCGAATGCTTCCACGACTCCAACATTGCTGCTCATCCTGGAGCTCATCGAACATACCTTCGCATTGCTCAATGGTATCATTGGCCCACCTTGGATCAAGATGTTCGAGACTACGTGCAAAGTTGCGAAACTTGCACTCGCTGGAAACACAGCAATGCTCGCAAGAATGGCAAGATGATTCCAATCCCCATTCCGGATAAATGTTGGTCTGTCGTATCAATGGATTTTGTTACGGGATTACCAGACTCCAACAGTTATGATGCAATCATGACTGTTGTCGACAAGTTGTCCAAACGCCCTAAGTACTGTGCATGCAATCGTACCGTCGACGCTAAAGATGTTGCGCACCAATTCTTCGATTGTGTTGTTCGCCATCACGGTTTACCATCGATCATCATCAGCGACCGAGATCCAAAATCATCTCCAAGTTTTGGTCGTCTTTGGCTAAGCTGATGGGAGTTCGTCTGCACATGACAACCTCCTATCGTGCTCAAGCCGATGGACAAACCGAACGCCAGAATCTGATTCTGGAAGATGCTCTACGCTGTATGATTTCGTACCACGGACGTGACTGGTCGCATCATTTAGGAACGATTGAGTATGCTCATTCTACTCTTGTCAGCGCTTCAACTGGGTTGTCACCCTTTGAAGTTGACACAGGACGTAAGGAACGGAATCCTCTGTATCCTTTGAACAATCCCAACACCATGGCACAGGTACAGCATGGTAATGCCGAATATGCGAAACAGTTCCAAGATCGTCGACAAGAGATCATTGAAGTAGCTAAAAAGCATCTTCTCCAAGCCCAAGAACGTCAAAAGAAGTACTACGACAAGAAGAGATCATCCATCACGTTCAAGGAAGGAGATATGGTCATGCTGGACACTCGACGTATTCCTGCAGCTCATGCCACCCAAGACATTGAAGGAAAACGCGCTAAATTAGCTGCTCGCAAAGTTGGACCTTTTGAGATTCTGAAAACGGTCAACCCTAACGTCGCCAAACTGAAACTTCCACGAAGTATGAGTCGCTTGAACCCAACGTTCAATGTGGATGTGCTGAGTCATTACGTTGAAAATCCATCACGTTTCAAGACTCGTCCCATTCCCAAGGCTTCCAGACTGATCATTGATGAAGAAACCGGTGACACGATGCACATCATCGAAACGTTACTCAAGAAACGTCAGCTCAATTGAAACCCGAATGGCTTGTTAAAGGGCACGGTTTACCCGACCATGATGCCTCTTGGGAACGTGAAAAAGACATCAAACACGTGTCGCACTGGAAAGTTCTCGTAGACGACTTTAAGAAGCGTCAACGAGAAGTCAAGTCTGGGAGGATGTAACGACGCACCAGCGTCATGCTGGTACGTCGGCTTGGCCAATGCGCGGCCAAAGCAGCCACGTGCCTGGCTGGGAGCAAACATGTTTGGTCCCGAAGTTGTAGTTCATCTTCAACTGCAACCTGCCCGTCGTCGCAAGTGGTTCTCATTTTCGGTGGCATGGGACACGATCATTGATAGCTTGCGCGCGGATGATTTAATCTCAAATAAGGAGAAATCTCTGTTGCATTTCCACCGCCTCGATGGATACCAACGTGAGATTTACCTCCCGCAATTTCAGCTAGCAGGCTGCTTCGAGAACTTCACTTCGAATATTCTAGACATTTACTCGTCCGATGATGGCAAGGTGTCAGAGCGTGTGCTGCAAGACAAGCGATCATCACTCTTTTTATATTGTGCTTATTATACTTAACGGTTCGGCTCCCCGGTCCGGTTCACTTGAACCGCTAATGGTGCCTAACCTATCCATACTCAAGATTCGCTACAAGGACGATCAAGAATCTTTAATACTTAGTTTAAGAACTGGGCTAGCTAGTCAAGAGAGTAGTGAACCAGGATTCTTAGACCTCTAACCAATTCAATCTCACTTTCCATTTTACCTACTTCGGAGTAAGTTACTACTACTCCTCAAGCATCGCCTCGGGTTTCAACCCTCGCCTCCCATAAGACCTTCGCGCCACAGCTCAGGCTGTACTTCCTCTGCGCTCTCACCAGTCGTAACTTTCGCTAGTCGATCGTTACAGTGGGGGTTTCTACTGTATCGGAAGGAGAATGCATCAGATGCGGTCATGGAGCACTTAAAGTGTGTGCTTGCGCAAGGGAACAACATTGAGGTGTTCAATTCCGATCAAGGCAAGGAGCTCTTCAACAACAAACTGAAGGTGTTTGTCCGGTCCAATGGTATTGAGTATACGACGACGAATTCGTATAGTCCGGAAGAAAGCGGCTTAGTTGAGAGAATAAATGGCGTGGTGCTTTCTCGTGTTCGATATTTGTTGACAGCGGCCAATATGCCGTGACATGGAAAATTGCAGAGCCGTGGCTACCCCACAGACTCTTGGTGCTTTGCCGATGACTGCAACGGCTGATGCGGAAGATTTAAATGATCCTAATGTTCCTTATCGTGCCTTGGTTGGCTGATTACAGTACCTACCTAGTGCAGTGCACACGTCCTGATCTGGCTAACGCTGTGCACACTCTGGGGAAGTACTTGAACAACTACACGCATGAGAACTACACAATGGGCAGGCGAGTGCTGCGGTACTTGCATGGAACTATGGACTACGGACTGGTGTGGGAAAAGAAGGAGGTGCCTGACTTGCACTTTGTGGCGTATGCAGATGCGGATCTTGGGAATGAGAAGGAGGACAGACACCCCATCTCAGGCTACGTGTTGCAGCTTAATGACTGTACTTACGAATACAAGTCCCGCAAGCAGCGGATTGTTACTGACGACACGTGCTGTGCTGAGTTCGTTGCTGCAAGCGAATGCTCAACAATGATAATATGGACGCACAACCTGTGCAAGGTGCTGAAGCTCAAGTGCCACTACCCTACCATCCTGTACCAGGACAACCAGGCTACTATTTCCGTGTTGACCGGAATTCAGGGCAACTACAAGACGAAGAGTGTGGACCTGAAGTACCACAAAGTTCGGGACTTCCACGAGCGTGGAGAGCTCAAAGGTTGCTACTGCCCGTCAGCGGAGAACCTCGCTGACATCTTTACGAAGGCTCTGGACCCTACCCTGTTTCGAAAGTTTCGACAGCGGTTGAACGTTGTACCGTTGCCGCTGGATATTGAGGATAGCAATGCAGACGGTCATGAGTAGTTTGCGAGCTACAACGAGATGGATATGAAGCCAATTACTGCAAGCATAGCTGCGGACTCGACGTGGGAGCGTGGAGATGACGTGTCGAGCTCCGTCAGATTCCAGCTCCAGAGTTGAAGAAGCCTGTGCCCAGTCTCAGTTCTCGAGTGACTATCTTACATATGGCTGTTAGGATACTGCATGTTCTTAACTATAGAGGGGGTTGTCACCTGCGAGGTTTCCCCCTTAATCCCAAAGCTTCTCCGTGGAAAACAAGTGTGTTTTGGCCTTCTCCGCTACTGCGGTTGCTCGCTCCAATCTGCCTGCTTACTTCACAGATCAACTCACCGGTCCGCGACCGCTCCAAGCCTCACTATCAAATCAGCTCTCCTTCCGTCTCGCCGCATCCTTTTCCAAGCCGGCGACTTCGACTATATTGCCTCGTGCCAATTCAGAGTCTACTAGACTATGGATATCTCATCTTTCTTCACGGTTCAAGCCCCTAAACTCAGCTCAAACGCCATTGTCGCTGTAATGTTCTGGAATCCCAGTCCCATGGGTCAAACGTGTAATGCGTGCAACAGCTTCGTAAAGCAATTGAACAAGGCGGACTACACTAACCTATTGAACCATTTGGCGTCCAAACATGCAGGGTACGAACTGAACGTGCATCCGCGAGAAGAAGAAAGTATCGATGGAAATGTTTGACGACAGGCACGCTTTGTCAACATATCAGTGGATTCAACACTAATGCAAGGTCAAGAGAACCAGTTAACATCAGAAGTGGTCATTGCTGTGGCTCGTCGTGAAAGAACTTTTGCAGAATTGGATATAGCAGTAGTTTCCTCAGTAAAACGCAAGAGAAGAACATTCGTCTTCATCGACGGTCTCGAAGAAGAAGCGCTACAATGGATCAACGCTCACCCCCAAGGTGGTCAACTCTACAGATCGACAGAAGATGAGGTGAAAGCGCCATTGCAGTGTGAGCAAAAGCCCGAGAGGATGGTAAGTCCAAGTACATGAATCTGTCGTGGCTTCCAGAATCTTCCGTTGAAGTGGAACGACTCAGCGGTGAAATGCATGCTCGGGTATCTCCGCAAGCAAATGAGTCCTGAGACCCTTGAGGCGATACTATATTTGAGGTTAAATTGGGATCGTTACAAACGAGGTTACATAAGGCTGTGCAGACAGCTCGAGGAGGAGATGGAATCGACGATGAAGAGTACGAAAACGAATAGGATTCTGGAATTCTTCTACACAATATTGATCAATTTGTAGTAGATATTGCAAGTTTTCAATCAATCAATATTGTAAGGTACAATTTTTACAAAGGTACAAAAAAAAATTTCAATCCCCTCGCGCGGAAGACGAGCGCTACGGCAAGCAGCGCGGCGTCCTGGAGAAGATGAAAACAAAAAAAAAACGTGAAAAAGAACATAATCTTTTTAAACAACGAGACCTTTTATTGTAGGACAGGTGACCAAGGTTTATTCGCGCTCTTGTTTTTGCACAAGCTTGAGGCACGAGGTAGCACGGTTACCTGTAAGCAAAGGACATAGAGTTCTACCTCATCTTCTGCTTGACGGACTACCTTTTAAAGTGATGCAAGTAGCAGCTTGACGTCGGGTTGAAGACTACGCGGTTGAAGCATTGAGCTGCTAAGGCCGTTCGGAAAAGAACTACCGCAAGTTCTGCTCTATGGAAGAATCGTGTCAGCCTTACACAACGGCAGACGTGTATTTGGCTCTATGCAGGCTTGCACGTGACGATCAATACCGAACGTTTGAAATTGACATCACAGCTATAGCCCCACTGCAGTAGAGTCAACTCGATCTGCATTAGTTGCAAAATATATGCACGTACCCATATTTTGTGTACTACGAGGGACGGAAGCTACATGGCTACTGGTGGCTTCCAGCATCCTTCCATCAAACTCCCCCCTTGAAGAATGAATCCCTTGAGTGAGAACATGCCAGTGAACCCACCTCTGCTAGCTGTAGCGCTCGTCTTCCGCTCCAAACGGAAGTTCGACGGCCCCGACGATGTCATCAGCATTGTGTCAGCCTACGTAGACTCGTCTGTGGAGCAACCACTACACAAGGCGTGTAAGTTTGGGTCTGTGGCGTTACTTGATCGCATTTGGAACACTACAGTAGATCTGGAATCCAGTGGTTGGGGGCTTTGGTCCGTGAGGAACCTACTTCGAACGCAGAAATTGTATGGGAAGTTCGAGTTTTCGTTGTGTCTGCTGGAAGCTGCGAAGCTCAACCGTGTGGACATCGCTCAATGGCTCTTTGCGCGATCCCCGTACGGGGTGCGACAGAAAGTGGTTTGTGGGGCGGCGAAGGTTGGAGCGTTGGAAATCCTCCAGTTCTTTCGCGCCAACGGCACAGTGGTGAACAGAAAGGATGAGGACGAAGACAGAGGCAGTGAATGGGACGAGGAGAGAGAGGACTGGGTGAGAGGGAGGTATATCCGTTTTGGCGGTCTTGATACTGTTTTCGCCATTATGGCTGGACATGTGGACCTGGTCAAGTGGATATACGAGATGTCCAAGGAGACAAATGAGGGGAGAAATGATAGCATCTCGATCCACGCCGCCTTTAACATTGGGAATATTGAGCTAGCCGAATGGATATTGGGCCAAGTCGGGATGATGATGCCGGAAGAACCTGAGGCGTTATATGGAGCTGCTTCTGTTGGAGATGTGGAGACTCTACAGTGGCTACAGGACAATGGGAAATACACCAAATGGGGTAGAGGGACTCTAGTTAAGGCAGCAGAGGCTGGACAGCTCGAGGTAGTGCAGTGGATTATCGACCGAGACCGAAAGGATAATACGCCAGGATACCAAAGTAAGTACCATATGCGTGGGTATGACACTGGACCGTGTCTCACAAGCATCACTTCTCTCGGTGGAGAAGCTAGTCTGGCAATCCATGCTGCTGCCATTAATGGACACTTGGAAGTCGCGAAGTACCTCTATGCCAAGATCGAGAAACCGCGCAACGAATTAGAAGAAGCAACAGAGAAGCGCAGACTAAGCGAGACGATTTCCGAAATATCGATTTGTTCTCAATGCTTAATGTTCGGCAGCATCGACGACATCGTAAAGAAGGTATCGGGGGAAACAATGATGCTGGCTGCGGAAAGAGGCCATTTGGACGTGGTCAAGTGGCTCTACTCGGAGTACTATTATGATCCTAGCGTGAATCTCTTTTGGATCCGTGGCAAAGTTGATGAAAATGGATACAGCAAACCTGCCGGCAGATCTGGCTATTGCAGTGTGGTCGATGCAGCAGCTAGCAAGGGGCATCTGCCAATCGTGCAGTATTTGCTTCAAGCCATCGCCAAAAGGAGAAATGAACCGCCTCGCAAAAAACAATGTCCTGAAGCGTATCCAGTACAGATTAGTCATGAAGCGCCAACCATTGAAGGACGGTGTACTAAGGTAGCGATGGATGCTGCTGCTGCTAATGGTCACTTGGATGTTGTTCAGTGGCTTCATACTAACTACTCGCAAGGTTGCACTACGCGTGCAATGGATGTTGCTGCCAAAAACGGCCACCTGGAGACTGTGAAATGGCTAAATGACAACCGAAGTGAAGGATGCACAACTAAAGCCATGGATAAAGCTGCGGGAAAAGGCCACTTGGAGATTGTTAAATAGCTTCACGATCACAGGAGGGAGGGCTGCACGAGTAACGCCATGTATAATGCGGCAGGTGGAGGTCATTTCAAAATGCTTGAATGGCTTCATGAAAACCGGTTGGAAAGTTATATGGATGAAGTAATGGATATGGCTGTTGCCCATGGCCACTTGAATATCGTGAAATGGCTTCACAGACATCGAGCGATGTGTACAACGCAAGCAATGGATCGCGCCGCTCGGGGTGGTCACCTGCGCCTTCTTCGGTGGTTGTTCGAGAATCAAAAGGAAGGATTTTCTTCCAACGCTTTTTATGACTTAGCAAAAGGTCAATTTGAAGCTCAATTGATTTTACACAACATCGCGCAACAAGGGCTTGCACAGGAAGTTCTGCCCATGGATGCTGATCAAGCGGATGCCTCCATTTCCGAGTTTTATCTGGAGATTCGACATCATCTTCGGGCCCCAGACACCCTGTGAGATCCAGTCTTCGAATGTGACCTTGTCGAGGATCCGTTTTAATGTCATCGGCTTTGATTCATTATCTACTGTCTCAAGTGTAAATCCGCAACAACGACACTATTTCCTGCTAGCAAATGGAAACTCGGTCGTGCAACTTCCACGATACGTCTCGAGTCACAGCTTGCTGATTCTTGCACACCACACACTCGGTTCTTCTCCAAAATAACAGCATTCTAACTGTAACATTGATGTACATTAGTGCACCGTGGTCACCTGTCCTACAATAAAAGGTCTCGTTGTCTGCACTCAAGAAAAGTTATGTTCTTTTGGGAAAAGGTCAATTTGAAGCTCAATTGATTTTACACAACATCGCGCGACAAGGGCTTGCACAGGAAATTCTACCCATGGATGCTGATCAAGCGGATGCCTCCATTTCCAAATTTTGTCTGCAATTTCTGCTTCATGTTTGGACCCCAGACAGCCTTCGTTTATGATGGACACTCGGTGTTTGTCTCGCGGATTTACTTCTACCAGAACAAAACTTTGCTGAAAGATGGAACTACCTCCTATGATCTCAAACAAAAAAATTGTTAAAGAGCACTCTTTTAATGCCATCGGCTTTGGTTCATTATCTACTGTCTCAAGTGTAAATCCGCAACAACGACACTATTTCCTGCTGGCAAATGGGGCATGTCGGATACTCGGTCGTACAGTTTCGACGATACGTCTCAGCGTCCTGCTCACAGAAGCACAGATGACCACAAGGCACGACAGCAGTCACGGCTTGCTGATCCTTGCACACCACACACTCGGTCTTCTCCAAAATAACAGCGTTCTTCAGTGCGTGAACATTGCGATCCACTTCAGTCAACAGACTGCGGGTTGTCTGCTCCAGCAATCGCTTTTGGTCGGCTACAAGTGCCAATTTGTCGTTCATCTGCTCGCAAAGTTGCTCGTACCGACACTTCACTGAGTTCTCCTGTTCTACACGAACCTTTTCAAAGGCAAACCGCTTTTCAGCATCGCGGAGTAGCACCCGTAGTCGATCTGCCTCCATTTCTGCTGTATCCAACTTTGTCAGCGAGTCATTCAGTTGGTCGAGGAATTCCTCTTCACGTTCTTTCCACTTCCGACGGAGTTGTCGCTCGCCTTGCAATCGCCGCTGCCACTCCGTTTTAATTTCTGCGTTGCGTTTCTTGAAGTGCTCGAGTTCATTCATCAACGACGCGATAGAAGGCGTATTGTCGTCACTGCCCGTGTACTCCTCATCGTCATCACCACCAGCATTAGAGCTCTGACTCACCCTTCGTCTCTTACCAGGCGGTGGCCGAGGTGGTACTGACACACTATCCGCACTGGCATCGGATTCAACCACTTGTTTAACCTGAACAGCAGCCTTCTTGGCGCTTGAACGTGGCGTCGTTTTACGCTTTTCACTGGTTGGCGTCTCAGGATCTTCAGCACTATCATATCGTTGCGCAGCATCCTGAGCACGTTTTCTCTCTCTTTCACGTTGACGCTGAGCTCTTAGTCTTTCTTTGGTCTTTGACAAGACCTGCGGTTCTTTCTTGGCCTTGGACTCAGGTGGGCCGATCCAGTGACTAACATTACGAACTCCACATACCCAACAGTTCCGCCCACGACTTGGGACCATCCACCGTGCAGCAAACACCTCCGTAGGATCAACGTTGATGTAACCGTCCATTTCATCACTATCCTCGCCACTTGGATTGGTCACCACAGTCATCATCGCTTCGCCTTCACTCTTTTTGCCCTTCGACGTAATCGTAGGACGGTACACCTTCATTGGCGCCTTGAATAGTGAGTTTTTCGAAGCATTCTTGCCAATGATGCGGAGGTCTGCAACTTCACTAGAACTGATGTCTGGAAGACTGTTCGAGTAGTAGAAAATGCCCTCTGTAGACATGGCAATGATAGCCTTTCCGTCATCACTTGCTGCCAATTCTTCGAGCATGATGTTCGATCGACGCGACTTGCCACTGCCACCACCACCAAGTTTTTCCAATTCGAACTCTTGGCGAGTTAATCGCTCACAGGACTTGGAGGTCAACTTCGACGAATCCGGAAAGCAAATCCTGTATGCTTCGCCCATGAGTGAAATACCATATGCGTGCTGACCGTGAATAGCTTTGATGTCCGTCGTGTTCTGCATGTTAAAGTGACTACTCACAGAATGAGCCCCGCCAAGGAAGGTAGTATCGTCTTCATTTGCACAGTCTTCATTAGTTTTCGCAGCTGCTTCGGATGATATCTTTTCGTATTCCAGTGGCCACACCCGCATATTCTTGTCCAAGCATATCGCTGCGATTGCCAATACTCCAGGAGAAATGCTTGATGGAAGAAACGCCCCCATCATAGCCGTGTTACCCCCAGCTCCAAAATTCTGCAAGTGCTCCCAGATAGGCTCCTCTTGATGTTGTCCAGGCTCCACAAAGCGCCACAAATTGAGATTGCCAACGCCCAGACCTGTTAGAATATAGTATGCCGATCTGCTGAAGATAGCGAACAAATAAAAGAAAATCGTTAATATCCAAATTACTATTGAGACTGGAAGATTTACAATAGAACCCACATACCTGTTTCTTTCTTGCTGCTCAATTTCACCAGGAGGAACGTACGTTGTCACATCTGCAAAACCCTGTATAACAATAAGACAAGCTCAGTGTGAACAACTATACCTATAAATCACTAATTGCGCGGTCTTCAACAAGTCACAGTACATGTACTTACCCGAAGTTTGACGTTGGTGTAGAAGTGCTTCTGAAATTGCTGGAAATCTTCAGCGTCTCCATCTTAATAGCAGTTCAAGTTAGTACTCAGTTAATAGCATCTTCGTACAACAAACCCAAAGCGTACCTTTCTGGTTCCGATAGTTATCGAGGTTTATGCTCATGACCACGCGTGGCCCTTGTCGACAGCCCACAAATACGTAGCGGCCATCTGGGGAAATTTTTACTCGTAGATGAACATTAGTGGAGCCCTGAGAAGAATGTTCATCAATATGACCCAAGAGATATCCATGCCGATCACTTGGGACGCTGCTATCCATTTCGTAAAGCCGCACAGAACCATCTTGAAATCCAACCACAATAATTTCACCATCGGGAGAAACATCCAAGGCTGTTGCAACACCTTCTGTTGAAAAGCAAATCGATCTCTGGGACACAACAGGGCGAGAAGAGGGAAATAACTTCCGTACAGGCTTCGGCGGCTGTGTCGGGGTGTTGGACGCTCGATCGGGTGCCAAAGTGAGCGTTTCAGCTTTGATCGGAACAAAGGAGGATGGTGCAGCACTCACCGAACTAGCTGGAGCAGAGGATTCCGAAGATAGAACTGCATCGGCATCACTGGAAGCTGCAGAAGTCGCCGTAGAGTGCTGCGAAATTGACTCGTCTGGTTGGGCCAAATTCAAAGTAGGCCCATTTCGAGGCACGATCAACTGGGCCGAGTTCCCACGTGCTGGACTGCTCGAGGGCCTCGGAGCTTTAGCAGGAGACTTGTTAAACTTGGCCTGGAAAGATTGAAACGGAGATTTCGCCGTTCTCACCACCTTCACTGACTTCGCAGGAGGAACAACGTCCACTTGGTCCAACGCAGACGATAGCAACGGTGGATGTCCATTGATCTTCGTCGAAGAAGTGATCCCAGTAGATGTATCCAGTGTCATCGTCGTATCATCAAACATCAACGGTCTCTTGGGCGATGCCGACGATCTGTGTCTCAACGGACTCGTCAGAAACTCGCTGCGTCGAAGCGGACTCGCCGTATTAGAGCTCCTTCTCGGCCTGGCTGGACTCGATTGCACTGAGCTCCTCGGTGGTCGTACTGGACTTGACATATGTAGCGGGTTGACGACTCGGGCTCGCGCAGGACTCGCCATTTGGGGCGTAGGACTCTTCATGTTAAACGGATACTTGTGCCGTCTCGTAGGGCTCGTGAAGTTCGGGCCAGACGTATTAGAACGCCGCGCAGGGGACAAAATACCCGCTGCAACAGCAGTTCTAGCCGCTGTATCACTCGACGGAGAAGATGTTTTCTTCCTCTTCGTCGCACGCTCAACCTCCTCCGATCCGCCTTGCGCAGGACCAACCGCTTCCTCCTGCAGCTGCCGCTTCTTCTTGAGCGCCTCCACGATCTGCTGCGCGCGGTTCTTGGTGCTGTTGCGAGCGATCGCAACGTTCCTCATGATCATCTTCTCCATGTTCATGCGGTTACGACGCGCATCGTCGCTACTGCGCGGCTTCTTGGACAGCAGAAGAGTAGGGGCGACAGGGCGCAGATTGCCGGAAGAGTGATGGTCGTCTTCGCCTCCGTCCTGCGATGCCATAGCAAACTGTTTGGCTCCTCTTCCTCCCCGCGAACGCTTTTGAACCTTCCGCGCCATTTTTTTTTTTAGGACAAGGATTGATTGGCTAAAAATCTGATAGATGATGAGACGTGGTTATGTGAGACGGGACAAATTTTTATTAGCCAATAAGAACTGTTTTTTTATACGTAATTTTTTGAAGGGATCCGATAAAAAAAAAATAAGGGAAAGATGCGGTGGCTATTGCTGCTGGTGACGCTGGCTGTTGCTCTACTTGGACACGGCCGTGCTGCGTCTGATAATGGGCCAACGTCGTTCTTAGAATTTACAGTGCCGGATCTGCAGGGTCGACAGGTTTCCATGCGCGAATTCAATGCCTTCCCGGTCATTTTAGTGGTTAATGTGGCAAGTGAGTGTGGATACACAGACAAGAACTATCGCGAGCTGCAGGTGCGATGGGATACTTTAGATCTCTCGGATCCATCTATACATACTCATTGTCGTCATTTATCTATAGGAACTGTACGAGAAATACCACGACGAAGGGTTTACTGTGCTGGGATTCCCGTGCAACCAGTTCGGCGGTCAGGAGCCCGGAACGGCTGAGGATATCCTCAAATTTACGCAGGAGAAATACCACGTGAGCTTCCCGCTCTTTTCCAAGGTTGGTGTTGTATCAAGAAGTTAGATCGTGAAGGAGTTTCTGACTGTAACGTTGTATTGTTTACTGTAGGTGGATGTGAATGGCGAAAACGCACACCCTCTTTTCAGGTTTTTGAAGAAGCAACTGGATGGATTTATTACGAACGACATCAAGTGGAACTTCACCAAGTTCTTGATCGTAAACCACGAACCGCTCAAACGGTACGGCACGACGACGTCTCCTCTTGAGATTGAGGATGACATCGTTCAGGCACTACGCAGCAGCCGACACGTGGACGAGTTCGACGATGGAGGTGCAACTGATGGAGATCACGGCGATGGTCACGACGAACTGTAAGTGGCGGAAGATGTAGATTTCTACAGTCCTTGTTTTCTGGGTGGAACATACACATTTAGCAGTCGAGATGTTTCACCGTTACTGGGTCTTGGTTCTGATCATCAAACCTCGTTTCAAGAAATATACTTATACGCCACTGTCCAGATTAGATCTGCAGCATTTCTTCCTAGGCATACAGATGATAGCCCCGTTCACTACCAAGAATCCACAGCTCCAACCTTCGACTCCAGGCTCTCGTTTTCGTAGGCGGCTAAGCAGCTATAGGAGGATTCTATCTGATGCGTGGTTCAAGATGCAGGTAACTCATTATGGAGGCAAATACTCCATCGAGAGGATGCTGGCGCTCGAAGAGTATACTCGAATGACGTCACTAGGTCGGGTCCTTTTGGTACTTTTCATCTCGCCACTTCCAGTCGTTCTGCTGCTCTTGAGTCAAGAAAGTATTCCACTGCAAGACCCTCGGGACGGATGGAGAGCAAACTACGGCTTTTGGATTCGATTTGCTATTCTGCAAGGAGTGCTGGGGTACTCAGCTGTGAATGTGATAAAATATCTGCTGGATGGTGCTGCATTCTCCTTGAGACAATGATCCAGTGCAGTATTTATGTGGGTTCAAGTTACACCGTAGCTGTAATGGTGATTTCTGCGCATTGGGCATTCCCAATCCCGTTCGTTAATGTCTCGGTTGGTTTGATTTGGATTATTTTCTTCGCGCTCACGCTGAGAATTGTCGCTGGGAGTAGCGCATTCTGGCGAATGATATCCCAACGAGAGCAACTACTACGATTAAACAAGTTTTGCACTATACAGATCCTCATGACAACGTTCTACCCAGCGTATCAAGTTCTATTTAATACTGCGAAGCACACTCGCTACGAACTACCGGTCATTCTGATCCTTCCCATTGTTAAACTGATTATGAAGAGTGTTTTGGCATCAACAATCGTTCATAAGGAAGACACAGTCCCCGAACAAGTGATACTCACGATAGATTTCTTCGATGCTCTGTATTTGGCGACCTTTATGCAAAGTTTATCGGACACTACTGTGGTGGTGATCATGGCTATTGATTTAGCTCAGTCCGCTGTAGATTTACGTGAACTGCACCAGCGAACCAAGAGTATTCTAAAACGATTACACAACAGTGGGAATCCCGATACTGATATTGATATTTTAACGGCAATTCGATCATTATGCTGTCATCCCGAGTTGATTCGAGAGCAGGTGAATAGGAACATTCAAGTTCATTCGTGCATCGCTCATACGTTGTCTCTGGAGGCGAAAACACTACTCGAAAAACTGAAAAGACCTCCTAATACTGGCCATAAGGGACCTCTTCTGCGATCAGGGAGTTTGGTCCAGGTTCTATCACGATCAGGATCATTAGTCGCGACTCCTACCTTTTCAAGTAGTTCGTGGTGGAAATGTAGTAGCCGCAAGGTTGGGGTTGCCAAATCATCTTAAAAAGCTGTCATTCCTACAAGTTTAGACCACCGACATGCTATTGAAAGAGCTTGGCTTAGTTCTTCAGTGAGTGGAAGTCCTGATATTCTTCATGAAGCTCTGGAGGCGCTATTTACTGCGGAATGTCTTGTCCTAACAGAGTATTTGGAAACGATGCTACCTGTTCTGTACGGGAATGCCGTACTCGTCATGGTTCACTTACCAAGCGCACAATACCACACTGAAATGGACGGTGTCACACAAGAGAATGTTGTCAGCACTATGACAAACGTCTACATCTACGCGGTGCTCGAGTTTGTATCTTTCGTAGTGTTTGTCATTACTGTCCGACGAAATTGCGGACTCCGAGCGCTTCATCATATTGCCTTCATTTTGGAGACACAAACGGAGTTTGTACAGACGAAATTGATGCTCTGGACGTTGATGACTATGACATATCGCGTTGTTCACTTTGGTAAGTCTCTTATGCCTTTCAACGCGATATTTGTCAATGGTTCTGACATTCGAATTGCAGGCGCCGACTTTTCCTTCAAATTTGCGTGGATAAATCATTAAAGCGCCGTCATTTACTTGCGTGAAGTCTCGTAGTTAGCTTCGAACCACGTCGTGGCCTCACGCAGCCCTTTATTCATAGGAGTGAACTCGAAATCCGGCAATAAACGACGCAGTTTCTCGTTGCTCGCCGTCTTCTTGAACTGACCGTCCGCTTTGCTCGTGTCAAACACAATATCCCCTTTAAAATTCATCGCCGAAGCGATCTCTCGTGCCACGTCACCAATCGATACTTCGTCCTCTTCATCCACCGATAGAATGAGAGGCTCCACACTGTCATAATGGTCCAGTGTCCAGAGCATAAGCTTCGCCACATCATGACTGGAGATAAACTGCCTCAGAGGCTTGCCACTGCCCCAAACAACAAACGGAGTTGAGTCTCTCTTGGCCAAGTAACACTTGTGGATGAGGCCGGGCACCACGTGGCCATCGTCAATGTTAAAGTTATCGTACGGCCCGTAGATGTTGGTGGGGATGACGGACGTGAAGTTACAGCCGAACTGGTCGGCGTAGCAGCGGTTCAGCGTATCAATGAGTCTCTTGGCCATAGCGTAGCCCTCATTGGATCTGTGTGCTCGACCATTGTGCAACATGGTTTCATCCAGAGGATACGACGTCTCGGCAGGAAAAACACAAGTAGACAAACATGACACGAGCTTCTGTACACCAAACTGCTGGCAGTTGTGCAATACTGAGTCGTTGATAGCCATGTTCTCCTGGAAGAAGTCCACTTTCCTCGACAAATTATGGAAGAGGCCACCGACAAGAGCTGCCAGGTGAAGGACATGTGTAGGTCTCACACGTTCGAAGAGCTCTCGTGTCTTCTGAGGATCGCGCAGATCTGCGTCTTTCGAGCCTACAAAGTGCCATTTGTCTTTGCTTGTTCCTTGTGCAGCGACGACGTCCTGCAACGCGCGGCCTACGAGACCTGTGCCTCCAGTAACCAGTACTACCCGGCCAGAATCGTCTCCCATGTCTGAAGACATGCGCGTCAAGTGCGATCTTTTTTTGAAAGTACCCAGCTTCTACGACTGTAGATGGGTGGCTTCCAGCATCCTTCTCACCTTTCGTCTTTCCATCAAGCACCCCCTAGAAGAATGAATCCCTTGGGTCAGTGAACCCACCTCTGCTAGTTGTAGCGCTCGTCTTCCGCTCCAAACGGAAGTTCGACGGCCCCGACGATGTCATCAGCATGGTGTCAGCCTACGTAGACTCGTCTGTAGAACAGCCACTGCACAAGGCGTGTAAGTTTGGGTCTGTCGCGTTACTCGATCGCATTTGGAACACTACAGTGGATCTGGAGTCCAGTGGTTGGGGGCTTTGGTCCGTGAGGAACCTGCTTCGGACGCAGAAATTGTATGGGAAGCTGCAGTTTTCGTTGTGTCTGCTGGAAGCTGCGAAGACCAACCGTGTGAACATTGCTCAATGGCTCTTTGAACGATTTCCGTACGGTGTTCGACAGAAAGTGATCTGTGATGCGGCGAAGGCTGGAGCGTTGGAACTCCTCCAGTTCTTTCACGCCAATGGCACAGTGGTCACTGATGAAGAGGAGGAAGAATGCGGATACGATGGATGGGACGAGGAAAAGGAGGACTGGGAGAAGGGGAGATTCATTCACTTCGGCGGTTTCGATGCCACTCACGCCGCATTGGCTGGACACACAGACCTGGTCAAGTGGATATACTTGACTGAGACAAAAGAGGAGAGAAGATACTTCTATACGCCGATAAATGCTGCTCTCGGTGTTGGGAACATTGAGCTAGGTCAGTGAATACAGAACCAAGTCGACCCGGAGCAATACGTAGAAGGATCCAAGGTATTACGTAGCGCTGCTGCTCATGGGCTTGTGGAAACTTTGCAGTGGTTCCAGGACAATGAGAAGTACACTAGGTGGGATACTGGGACGTTGATTAAGGCAGCAGAAGCCGGACAGCTCGAAGTGGTGCAGTGGATCATCGACCGAGACCGACATGACGACACGCTCGAAAACGAAAGTGATAGTCGTTGGAATGGAATTTGACGACGTCGTACGTACATGACTTGTTTAGGTGGAGAAGCAAGTCTTTCCATTCATGCTGCTGCCATCAACGGACATTTGGAAGTCGCGAAGTACCTCTATGCCAATATCGAGAAACCGTGCAACGAAGCAGAAGAAGAAACAGAGGAGCGCAGGCGAAACTGTACGGTTAATGCTCTATTGAGTGTCTTATCGTACTCCGACAGGGGTATCGTACGTAAAGTATCGGGGGAGACGATGATGTTGGCTGCGGAAAGAGGGTATCTGGACGTGGTCAAGTGGCTCTACACCGTGTACCATGCAAATCCTACTGTGAGTCTGTTTTGGGCCTATGGGAACATTGGTGAAAAATGGATACGACGAACATGTTCGTAATACCAAACCGGTCTTTTGCAGTGTGGTGGATGTAGCAGCAGGTAAGGGGCATCTAGCGATCGTGCAGTATTTGCTTCGAGTTGGAGGCAAAGCTGAAGACGAACCAGTTCACAAAAGACGACACACTGAAACACACCAAGAACTGAGCAATGATGATGAAGCGCCCACCATTGCAGCGTGTACTACTTTAGCGATGGACCATGCTGCTGCTCACGGTCACCTGGACGTTGTGCAGTGGCTCCATGCTAATTGCTCGCAAGGCTGCACTACAGATGCAATGGATCTTGCTGCGTGCAATGGTCATCTGGAGACTGTGAAGTGTCTACATGCCAATCGAAGTGAAGGGTGCACCACCAACGCAATGGATAAAGCTGCGGGAAATGGCCATCTACACGTGGTCAAGTGGCTGCACGAGCACAGAAGTGAGGGCTGCACGACCGATGCCATGGATCGTTCGGCAGGCGGAGGCCACTTCGAATTGCTAAAATGGCTTCATGAAAACCGGTTGGAAGGTTGCACAGATAGAGCAGCGAGCAAAGCTGCTGGCGGTGGCCACCTGCGCGTACTTCGGTGGTTGTTCGAGAATCGGAAGGAAGAATTTACCACCAACGCTATAGAGCACACACGGGGACGTTACTTTGAAGCGGTGCTCATCTTCCACAATATCGCTCAAAAAGGGCTTGCCAATGGCATTGAGGCCATGGATGCTGAGGCTCAGCCTGAGCAGTCTGTCACCTCGATTTCCGATTACTATCACGACATTGCCTGGCGTTTGTTGACCCCGGAGGAGCTATAAGGTCCAGTTTTCGGTTGATACGCGTTCATATTCGTCACTGGTTTCTCTATCGCTTTGGAGCTCCTGTTCTTGATACGTTTGATATTCCTGCGTGGTTGATCACGGTGGAGAAACAAAGCTACCGAACGAAAACTGGTGAAACTACAAGGCAACAAGAACATTTATTTTGCTAAGACCTTCAGTAGGTTTGGGCCCAAGCTCTTGAATTAAACAATGGTGACAGTGATGAGAGGTAGTGTCTACGTCTTTCTTCGAGCTAAGAGGCGCTCTTGCTCTTGCACAAGCTTGAGGCACGAGGAAGCATAGTTAGCTGTAGACGAAACATACAGTTCTACCTCTTGTTCTACTAGTAGTACTTGACAGCCTACCTTCCCAAGTGCTGGAAGTCTCAAAGCTGACAAGGAAGCAGGTCGACGTCGAGTTGAAGACTACGCGGTTGAAGCATCGCGCTGCTAAGGCCATTAGGAAAGAACTACCGCAAGTTCTGCACTATGGAAGAATCGTATCATCTTTACACAACGGTACATGTAGATGCTAGTAGCATCTTGCTACCGAAACGTCCATTTGACTCTCCACAGCCTTGTACATGACGAAGCGGTTGAGTTCAATACCGATTGACATCACAACTGTAGTCATCTGACGATGCTCCTCCACCCAACAGTCAAGGAGGATTCGACAGTGTACAGAGAGGATTTTACAGGGAGAGGTAGAAGAAGAACTTTAAACGTAGCCGATACCCCATGGAAAATTTGTCGTTCACCATCTCACGAAGTTGTTCGCACCTAAACTTCACTGAATTACTCAACTTCTCGAAACGCATAACGCACCGCGGGGCAGCACACAAGTTGATCGACCTCGACCTCTGCAGTATCCAAAGTCTTGCTTCTTACTCCTTCACAACTTCCGAATCGTCCCGGTTCAGGTATTGCAGCATCGAGTCTTCGTAGATCTTGACGTCCTTGAAGCCCATGACCTGCTCGAGGGCAAACGCTGTGTGTGCAGCTCGAATTCCCCTTTGGCAGTACGTGATCACCGGTTTCTCCTTGTCGAGGTGGAAGATGTCCACAAAGACCTTGTCCAGCTCCTCCTTGGACTTAAACTTCCCGTTCTGAATGAAGTCCACCCCTTCCATCCAGTTAAAGTTCACAGCTCCAGGAACGTGACCTGTGCGCGCGTTGCCATTGGCATCCTCACCCCAGAACTCACCGGGGGATCGTGCATCCACGAACTGCGTGGACGGGTCTGCAATACCGTCTTGCACGGTCTTAAAACCCACGAGCTTGTGCGTGTCCACCGGTTGCGTCCAAAGCGAAGCGGGAGTGTCACGGTCTTCAACCTCTCCAGTCTCCACTGCATTGTCATCTGCAACCCATTGCTTGACGCCTCCATCCAGCACCTTAAGTTGCTCGACTGGGAAGCCAAAGTGACGGAAGACCCACCACATGCGCGTGGCCTTGAGGCTCATTTCATCGTCGTAAAACACGAGCGTCGCGTCCTTAGAGATCTGCAGCGACTGCAAGACATCAGCAAATAGCTGTGAGCTCACGACGCCTGTGGACTGAGGTGTTGGGTCCTTGAGCAGTGACGAAGCCAGAGCGAGGGGGACGGCGTCCGGGATGTGGCCGCGAGGATACGAGGCTGGGTGGTTGCAGTCCAGCAGCAGCAACAGTGGATCACCCGAATCCTGAGCTGTGCGCACCCACTTAGAGTCGACAAGGGCGGAGAGCGATCGACTGGTGGATGCAAAGCAGTGGCTGAAGCGCGAGTGGCGGACGGGTGTGCAGCGAAGACGTACATGTAGCAACAGCATGGTGGATGGTGGACGTTTCTGAAACGTTCTACATTTAGAACCAATGGGACGTTTCTGAATAGAAGGCGTTCTACATTTAGAAGCACCCTATCTAACAGAATTAAGTGCGATAAGGGCTACCCATAAAAATGGTCACTCCCTATCTAACATAATAAAGCCCTACCCATTTAAAGCACCCACACTCTTGGCTTTCTAAAAATCCCACCCTAACCTCCGTTTGCGCTTACATCGGAGCGCTACATGCGCGCCACTGCAACGAAAGCAACATGGTGTAGTCGCTAACACGTCTTGTAAATGTCTAGCAAGTCTCGCCGTCGAATTCGCACTTGCAGGCGCGCAGGACGATTTCTAGATTCCTAAAAATCCCATGGACTCCGAATGGGATAACCCAGCCATGTAATGTGGATGGGATAACCCAGCCATGAATTCCTCTGTGGATTCCTCTTCGACTTGGATGACGATCTACTGAAGCCATGGCGCTGCCACTGGCAGTGCCAGCCTGACCTCACTCTACAATCTGCCAAGAGATGCCCACGTCTACAGAGAAACGAAACCGTATAGAGAAGTTGAGAGCGGCGGCAACACAGCTCCACCGGGACCCCCAGAACGTCAAGCTCTCACAGTATCTGCTCCGGTTCCTTGAGATGCCCTTCGTCGATAACTCCAACCTTTACTATCATAATGGCGTTCCTTACGTTTCGTGGATGGCTTTACAATCGAAACTAGACAAAGAATTGGAGCACTTCGCCTCTCATTTCGGAGGCGAAGGTCAAGTCGGGCTCTGAAGGAACTCGGCAAGTACGGTGAAGTCCAGCACACCTACCTGAGGTATGCCGACGTTTTTAAAGCACAAGCGCCTTATTGTTGCTGTGGGCAGTCTTTTCAAAGACTGGTTGGACCTCTCTTCGAAGGGATCACAAACAACCCCAAGAGAGACTACATGGAGTATCATGGGCCGCGCATCAGCGGGATTATCTATGATAAACCAGAGGAAGGATCTGCAGGGGTATACCTTCTCCATTGCGGTTCTACCTACTCATTTAACAATGAGGAATATGACGGACCCTACTTCATATTAAAGGTGGGGCAGACACTGAACATGGTGCGGTTACTACGCGAGCACCAATGCATTAGCTCAGACGTGAACAGAGGCGCAGTGAAGTTTTTGTTCGGGGTGGAGTTAAAGGACCTTGACCGCGTCGATGCAGAGTCTGAGCTGAAGACCAAGCTGACGGCACTTGGCCTCTCTCAGGGTGTGGGAACTCGTGGAAATCATCCTGCGCGCCTGCTAATGCGAATTCGACAGTGACACTTGCTAGATGTGTACAAGACGTGTTCGTGAACACACCATGTTGCTTTCGTTGCGGAGACGCGCATGTAGCGCTCCAGGGATTGGTAGCACTTCGGATTTTGGCAAAAATAAAATAATGCTAATGGAGGCCATCTCAAAAACTGCTAAATTTGTGATATTAATAAATGGCACCTTAATCAAAACAGATATCTGTGAAATATTACTAAACCATTAGTACTAAATGGGGCTACCATGCATTTCTCTTTGTAGCCTCAATGCGCTCGATCTCTTTGCGGTTATAGTGCAGAATGAGCTGTTGCTCAGCTCGGTCATTAGCTGTCCGAGTGCGGAGTGGACCCATAACAAACGATCCAGCTGAGAAAACCCGCTCTTGATAAGCGGTAGATGAGCAACGGCCCAACCAAACCCTGGCTAGCTTTGAAATGGAGGGAAATTGAGCATGTCCCTCTTCAGAAAACCACCTGCAGACGTCGACATGTTTACAGAGCTCTTCAACGTTCCAGACGCTTTCACCTTCCCGGTTCGCCACTCGACAAAGCCCCTGCTTCCATGATTTTTTGGGGTCTCCAGCACAGAGTAGACATATATGTGTGAATACGAAGTTTCTATGCTTGACCGACTTGTCTAACCGATGGATGACTTGCCACACAGAGTCTGTACCACGCTGGATATGGTGTGTCATCGACGCAGGGATACCGTCCACCAAGCAGTCCGATACATCCGCTTCTGGTTCCGGCTCTAGTGCTTCTGGTGTACTAAGCACTGTGGCTTGGCTGGAGGGCGAAATGCCTGATATGCTGCTCAATGTCGACTCGTATCCTGCGCCATCGACACCACGAAAACTGCGCACACAGTCAACACTGCAGAAACTAGCACAGCATACAATGACGCGTTAAAAAATAGCATACTGGGACTTGTCAGGCCTTAACGTTTCACAGCATACTATTTGGAGAGTGGAGTGTCTACACATAGCTCATTGCTGCACACGTGATGAACGCGGCGGCCGCAAATGGTACATGGGTAGGTTTTCGACAGGTGACCGAAGTCACAAGTGCTTTTTGCGCACTTCATAGCGGTCCGTACGACTTGGCTAAACACGAACTGAGCGCGAATGCACCCGAGTGTGAGATTGAAGGCGGGAATGTACCCAGTGCGACCTTCTAAGATTTAGCACCTTTTTAGTACTTTTTTAGTACTAATCGCAGCTTTTGCAAACCTGCTAATTTTGGTATAATACTAAAGGCGGCAATGCCCCAACCTGCTAACTGCTATAGTGATATTACTTAGAATATTTAGTACTAACAGTACTAGTTCGAAAACTGCTACCAATCCCTGTAGCGCTCGCACTACAACGATGTAGCTGCGAAGTAACTGCGGATTCCGTTACTTAGGGGATTTCCACGAGAGTAACGCTAAGGGACCTCTAAATAAGAATATAAGTCAATTTCCGCCAATCGCTGCCGTCTCATAATATTCTTATGTGGGGGGCCTGGTACCTCTCCAATCATCACTGGAGTCAAACTAAATATGATTATGTTCAAACAAAATAGCAGGGACTCTCTGAAAGGCAATACCAGCATCCTTGTCACGGGCGAGTAGCGTAAGTAGTGTAGAAGAGATGTTTGTTGTACTCAGTGAAAGGCGAAGTGAGTTTGGAGAAGGAGAAGCAGGCTTAATGTTCTATAGTAATACTCTAATCTAGTATAACAGCATTAGGGGGTATCAGAATTGCAAAACGTGGGTCTGAAATCCCATGGGATTTCGCGCCAAAATCACATGGGATTTCGACCCTAAATAGCATGTGATTTCAAATAATGGGTTTCGGGGGTCTCAGAATTGAAGCTGCACAAGCAATTTTGTCCGCAAAAGGAAAGTTCTGCTGCGTGCGCGAAAGAAGCACACGTCCATGCCGAAGGTTACTGTACGCCAGCATCTGATCGTGGAGATCGTAGACCTTCTCGCAGTTGCAATTCTAGAGGAAGAGCTTGACGATGAGCTTAAGAGATTTTGCTACGCTAGACGCCTTGTGAAAGCTGTTTACTAAAGACGTTTGAGACGCTTGTTACCCAAGTTGATGAATAAATGCACCGCGATATTTCCAAACACGGCCAACTTAGACATCTTAGGTGGGTCGTCTTTCCACTGGCACCGTGAAGAGCTTCATCTTGTCCTACAGCCAGCCCAAGATTACCTTGTAGTCGTCAGCCGTGAGATGAACTTCATCTGCATCCGCCTAAACAGTACGCTTAACTCTGATTCTTGTGGCATGGCTACATGCAAAGAGATAAGCCTTCCACGATGCGGTTCTTCAAGCATGAGAGTACTTACCGTGGTCGTTTGCCGTTGATAATCGGCACCTTGTATCCGCTGGGACTCTCCCAAGAAGGCGTGTCCCCTGTAGTTGCTACAGACGTGATGTCTGCTTGCGCGAGAGATCTTTCCCTTTCAAAATGAAAAGAGCAACTGAGGAAGATTTCCTTTTGGCGGATCACTTGTGGGATTTCCTAACTCCAGGCAAATCACCCACCTCCAGAGGTAGGTGATTTGGTGAGGCGCCAAATCACATGCTATTTCGGGCCGATATCCCATGTGATTTTTGCGCGAAATCCCATGGGATTTCGGACCCACGTTTTGCAATTCTGACACCCCCTATTCACAGGTTTGTGGTGAAGCGGACGAAAATTTTTCCCGGAGAGGCGATATCAGCCACGAACCCGAATAGAGTCGGAACGAGCGACAGGGGGACCTGTGATCCCCAGATCTGGGTCGAATCAGACGAAGGTACGATGGGTCCCGCCGGGGAACAGGCAACGGAGACACCGGCGAAGAAGCAAGTGGAGCGGTGTTCGTGGGTGATCCGAATCCTGCCGTGGTGTTCGTGGGTGATCCGAATCCTGCCGGAGGAAGAATGGGGAAATCAAGGATGTTCTCGCGCGATCAACGATGACGGGGTCCCAAGCGAGCACGATCGGCTTACCCTGGCGCCCCGAAGCCTCTAACAGCACGATCCAACTTCCCCGGGCGGCGACGAAGCGGGATCACGCAGGATCACGCAATGATCCTCTCCCGTATAAGTACGAGATCAGCTCCGGATCAAGGTCAACCCCAGGCGCGACGCAGACTCTTCTGGTGGCCTGATCCGGATTCTTTGAAGGATCACCAAGCGGGATCAGGCAGCGATCAAGCCCCGATTAAGTGCGAGATCAAGCTTCGGTTAAGTACGAGATCAAGCTTCGGTTAAGTACGAGATCAAGCTTCGGTTAAGTGCGGAATCGGCTCAAGATCAGGGTTAGGGGAACCAAGCTAGGGATCAGCTAGTGTCATGTGGTCGTAGGATAGTAAATCAGGATGGGATTAGTAGGCATAGGAATAACCATAAACAGACTCGAATTTGCCCTGAACCACTCAAGTGTCTTCGCTACGCCTGGAACCGGGAACTACATTGGCCCTACAAGCGTCAGGAAGGTAAGGATACGTGACCTAGTATAGCGGTTAAGTCTGGATAATATATTGGCCAGCTTTGCCCTATCTAGTGAACTATCCTTTAAGTGCATACATCGGATCGGAAGGACTTGGTTGTTTAGCCTAAGGATCCCGTCGAATCTCGCCCTCTCAAGACCCCCGCTATCGGAAGCGGAAAACAACGGAAAGGAAGGGACTGAATCCCGAACATTGGACCATTGGAAGACCTGGATCAAGGACCAGGCACCCGGATCAAGGCTCGAGAACTCGCCTACGACCGGGATCACGTACTCGGAGGTGGAGTGAAGAACTCCCACGCTACCTCAGACCCCTGCGTCACGCAAGACTTTCTTCCGACCTACGAGACACCTTCAGAAGTTACCTGGAAGAGCGTAACCCGCCTACCGACGGGTACACAAGGTGAAACTACACACAGCTAGATCACGGATCATCGGGGGACCCCCTCCGTTAGTCGGTGTCTGGGCGCAAGTGGTGATCGGGACCTGCCCTAACGAGATTTTGGCAGATCCGCTCCACCACAGATTTGTAACTGGATATCAGCTCAGGGGCTACGCTGTACCAGATAAAATGGTCACTTCAACAGCCTCCCTGCCACATTAGATGGTGACTGAAAATATCCAAATATAAGATATCACAATTCAACCATTTATTGTATTTTAGTGGTCAGTCTAACAGTCGCAGCTAAGGAAGCATACGTTGCTGACTCTCCGTTGGTGCATTCAGTGCTGCTGCTTTGCGAACGGAGGTCACGTGGGCAAGCCATGGCTCGTCTCTGGAAGAAAGGTGTGCAGAGGGATGCTGTGCTACATAGCTCAGCTCCGAGAAGGAAGAGGACAGCCAAGCAAATTCGAGCTGCTAAAATTGCTAGGGCTGCAGCGCAAACTGCGAATGCGGCCACAGACAGTGGCGAAATAGAACCCACCTTTCACGACAGCAGAAGACACGGGGAGCGGGACGGAAGTGCGCACGCAGGGGGTCGAGCCACAACCCCGCGGTGGCTTCGCCGCTCCCTAATGTCACTAAAACGGGGTCTTTTAGTGACAGTCGAGCCAGAAAGGCGAAGAGCGGGCACTGGGTTTGTCGCTTTTGCAAATTTACCAACGCCACTCGCTCGCGGTGCACACGCTGCAAGTGTGCTCGTGTACGCTGCTTCGTTGACGATGCAACCGTTGAGGCTATGGAAGCGGTTCAAGCAGCTGAACCGATGAACTGTTTGACTACGTCAACCGAAAATCTGACTGTTGCTCCCGACCAGCCGTCTACTGCCACTAAACAAACAGACACACACTGACTGCCACTAAACGAACTACAGACAGTGGCGTCTTAGAGAGCCACCTGATATATTCGAGTTTGACGGGGTTTGCGATCTCATAGGATATTCAAAAAAAGGTCTATTTGTTTATAATGTGGTCCACACTCATTAGTACCGGAGAGCAAGCCAGTGTGCCTCCAGCAATTAGCTAGCACCGATTTCGGCATCGCACCCCAGTCCGCAGCGAGCCACTCAATTGCGTCTGCTGTGTCTATCTTGTAGGGGTCATCTTCGCACAAAATTATAGGAAGAATAGCAGCAGCGGTTCTGTCGTTTAGAATGCGCTTCTTGATCCAGGCAATCACTCCCTGATCCATAGGCTGTAGCATTGCTGTCGTATTCTTGGGCAGCCTTGCAACAGTAATGTGCGACAGCTCCGACTCAGGCTCCGTGTGGACTGGGGCATTGTCGTACAGCAGCAATATCTTCCTATTAGCAACTTGCATTTTGGCGCTCAGCTCCACCATCCACTCTCGAAAGACAGCCGTCGTCATCCAGCCCTTGCTAGTTCCAGTGTAGTCGACAGTGTCGGGTTTAGATGGGAGCCACCTTAGATTCTTAGCCTTACCGAGCACTAGAAGGCGTAGTTTTTCGGTTCCGGTAGCATTAGACCCCACCAAAAAGGTCATCCCGGCCTTGTTCAGCTTGAGTGCAGGGGCGACACCAAGGCACATCGATACACGGGAGATAGCCTTGTAAAAAATGCCGCTTCGTCCACGTTAAAGACGTCGTTCAGGTCAAACTTAGCGATAAGTTTTTGTAGCTGTTCACACCCCTCCACTGCTGCAGTCTTGTCAGCGGAATGCATCTCTCCGTGAGCACGACGGGACCGATAGCCATACCTGGCCATGAAGTGCTTGCACCAGCCGCGTTTAGTGAAGCGTGGGAGTCTGGACTCTGGGATCTTGAGCTCGTCCGCCGCCATTTTAGCTAGAAAAATGACCGTGTCGTACGAAACGCATGCTCTGTCCTCAAAACGCGCGATCAATTCAACGAGATGGCGCTCCAAGAGCACCATTTCGGGTGGGCGTATGCGCTTCAGGCCTAAAAAGTCGATGTCTGTGGCGCGGAGATGCTTCTCGCAGCGGAGGATACGACTGATAGTACTCCTCCCGGGAACACGTGGAAGATTGAAGGCATTCTTGCTCCATGCTGCCAGCTCCATGCATGATAAGCTCGGGTTTTTCTTGCGCTGGTCGCACAGTTGAATTTGCTGCGCTTTGGTGAGGGACACCTGCATTTGCCGATCAAGTGTGGTCTTCCCGCCTCTTTTTGAATTTGAATTTACTGGGGTTTTGTATGGGTTAGTCGCGCCACGTCGCAGGTTCGCACCGTCACGTCGCGTTTCTAAAACATTATAATATATATGAATTTGCAGGTAATAAAGTGTATGGTGGATCTCTAAGACGCCACTACCTGTTCTATCGTTGCTGACGAGACAACAACCCCCGGGTTGGATCAACCTTTATGCATTTATTTGTCCGTTCATCATCTTTAAGTAGATGATAGGAGTCGGTAGGATTTCCGCGGGTTTGCCTAACCGATAATGGACCTTCCCAGCAAATTTGTCTTTTGTGCATGGATTGTTGTATATAAACTCATGTCCCTAGATGATTCGGTACTTGACCAGGGAAATCTCAACGAGGGAAAACCTTGAGCGAACAAAAATAAAAAACCCAGTGGAAAAAAAAAACTAAAAAGAACGCAGGAGATAGGCACGCTTCATGCAGTTGTATTATCAGCGTATTTCTAAACTGAGTGGCCGGATTCGGCTTTCAGGGGTTTTATCCTGAGCTGGGCCCTTAGTTCTCTGAACTGGTGCTTGTCTAAAGCTTTAGTGAAGATGTCAGCTATCATCTCTTTCGTATTGCAGTAGGTGACGTTGAATTCATGCCTCTACCTTTTTTTGCACAAAACAATATCGTACGCGTATATGCTTTGATCGTCCGTGAAGTTCGGGATTGTAGCAGATTTTGATGCAGCTTTGGTTGTCCTCATATATAATATTAGCCCGCGTTGTAGCAAAGCCAAGTTCTTCAAGGAGAAGTTTGAGAAAAATTATCTCTTGCATGCAGTGACACAGGGCGATATATTCTGCCTTTGTAGTTGAGAGAGCCACAGTGTGGTGCTGCGGGAGAGCCATGAGATTGGACTGCTTGCGAGCATAGTCACATATCCACCGACGGAGCGTCTCGTGTCGGGGCAGTTAGCATAGTCGAGTCACTGTAGGCAAGTAGCTAGTCGGCTAGGCTCTCCGAGGTAACGTCGGACGAGCCTCCCAGAAGGAGACTATATTCTTTCCTTCCTGACAGACAGTTTAGTCCACGAATGACTACTTTCCAGTGTTCCATGCCTGGATTGGCTAGGAATTGACTGACCTCACGCATTTAGAATGCCATGTCGGGTCGTGTCCCAACCATTATATACATGACACTGCCTACTGCTTGGCGATACGGAATTGATTTCATCACATCTTTCTCTTGTTCACTGCTAGGCTGGCCGCTTACGGAGAGGTTGGCATTCCGTTCTGCTGGTGTTGCTATAGGGTACGGAATGTAGTCGCTGAAGCGGTCAATGACCTTCGTAGCGTACTTGTGTTGGTGGATAAACATCGTTCGGTTCTTTCGGTCACGTTGAATAGACCAGTCGAGTAAGTACTTCACCTCCCCTAAATTTGACATGGAAAATCGTTGTTTCAGGGCTGATTTCAGCTCACTGACGAGTGCTGGTGTAGGAGCAATGATCAGTAAGTCGTCGACGTACACTGCAATATAACAAGTGACGTTGTCAACTGTGCGTCGAAAGACACATTGATCTTTAATGAGTTTCAGAAACCAAGGCTCTCTAGAAAGCCAGACAAGGTTTGGTACCAGACACGGGGTGCTTGTTTTAACCCGTATAAGCTCTTAAGAAGTTTGCACACTAGATGCTCCTTGCCCGGGATTTTGAAACCTTCCGGTTGAGCCATGTAGATCTCTTCTTTCAAATAGTCATTAAGGAATGCTGTTTTGACATCCATTTGGTGGACTTCAAGGTCGAGAAGAGCTGCAACAGTGAGAAGTAGTCTGAGTACCTCCATTCTGATAACAGGAGAAAAAATCTCATTGTAGTCGATGCCAAATTCCTGTAGGAAACCTTTGATCACCAGACGCACTTTAAAGCGATCAATTTCACCAGTGCCGGTATACTTTACTACGAAGACCCATCGGCTACTCTCCCTTTAGGAGGGGTTACCAACACCCAAGTGTTATTGTCCGTGAGGGACTTGTATTCCGATTTAGCTGCTGAATGCCACTGGTTAGCGTGGGAAGACTTTATTGCTTCCCGATACGTAGTGGGCTCTGACACATACCGAATGGCTAGTAATGTGTACAGTAAATACTGACGTTGCTCCTGTTCGTGGATGTCTTCCTCAGAGTTGAGGGTTATGACACAGGCCTTCTCAGAGTTGAGGCATTTCTCAGCGGCTTCTGCAGTGAGGCGGGGTCGCTTAGGAGCTGAAGTGTGCGGAGGTTCAGAGTAAATGAGCAATGGCTGTTCGATCAATAGCCTCCCTCAAAGAGGGCAGTACCTGTATGTTGGCTGTACCTGGTACGGTTTCCGTTGCAGGACCTGAAGTGGGTAATGGTGTTGTCACTGGTTCTGATACAGGTTCAGTTCCAGGCTCTTGTGCTATAAAAGCAGGTGCAGGTAACGCAGGTACAGATGCAGGTTCGGCAGCAAGTTGCTGCCTGTTGGTGGGTTGAGCGGGCTCTGGTGTAGATGTCTGTGAGCCTCTTTAAAAACTACATCGCGACTATACACAACGGGATGTGTGTTAATGTCCATCAGACGATATCCTTTCTTGTGGTCAGGTACGCCGAGATACATGCACAAACGGGCACTAGCGTCGAGTTCGTCTTGGTATTGCTCCGTGATGTGGACATATCCACTACATCCAAAGACTTTGATGTATTACATCGATGGGATTCGGTTGTACCAAAGCTCGTACGGGTTTCGACCATCCGTCTTAGAGCTAGGTGTCATGTTGATGAGAGCTGTCACGTGACAGACACACTCGGCCCACAATAGCTTGGGAAGTTTGCCGTCCAGTAGAAGGGCTCGGACACGCTCCATAATAGTACGCATGCGGCGTTCTGCAACTCCATTCTGCTGAGGAGTGTACGCGTTGGTGGATTGTGCATGAGTCCCATACTTTTTAAAGATGATTCGACCCAACTTCTCGTACTCTTTCGCATTGTCTGCTTGGAGACGTTGAATCTCGAAATTTCGTGAGACTTATCGTCTTCAGCACTGAACGTGTACTCAATGACAGAGATATCTTGTCTAAAGATGTTCAGGGCTTTCTTCCTGAAGTCTTCGTAGCTGTCGTACAACTCGCTACGGTTCTTAATTACATAAGTGTACATGAATCGAGAAAAGTCATCGATGAAGGTCAAGAATAACGGCAACCAGTAAGACTAGGCACAAGTAGTGGACCACAGATATCTGAATGGATTTTCGACAAAAGGTGATGTGGCATGTTTAACAACTCTATTAGAGTAAAATGGGGAGCGGTGTGACTTTGCTAACGTGCATGCAACATAGAAGAAATCTGTCTTCTAACCTAGAGGTACAGATTCGTCGAGTCCATCTATGGCTTGGCTCCTAGATAGGTCATTCAAGACACTAACGTTAGGTGTCCAAGGCGTTTATGTAAGAGCAGAAAGGAACGTTTCTTACCTGAGGCAATAAGGGCCGCTGGTGGTGCCGCTGGCTTGGCTTGGAACTGATACAGGTCCGTGTTGTTAGCCATGAGTGCCTTGATCTTGAAGCGCTGGTCGGTTTGCATAGCGCACTGTTTGCGGTCAAAGCTGAAGCGAAAATCATGCTTCACTGCTGCTGGAATTGACAGCAGGCTGAATTGGAGCTGGGGAGCGTACAAGACACCATGGGGGATAAGCTTCTGTATGTTGCCCTTGGAGTCAGAGATTTGCAGCTCGACCCGTCCAATGCCTTCAATGGGGATCTGGTTGTTTCCACCAACAGTGATCGATCCACCACTAGTGGTGATGTCAGTAAACCACTGGGATTCATGGGACACATGACGTGTGCAGCCAGAGTCGATCGTCCAGGTGGGGTCAGGTTCAACCTCGGCTTGAGCGGTAAGGCAAAACTGGGGATTAACTGTGGTAGCGACAGCAATGAGACCGGTATCACGACGTCCTTGAGACACCTTACGGTTGCCGGAATCACTGTCGTTGTCATCATCGTTGCCATTGTCTGACTCGAGAGGGCGATCGTTGTAGCGCTCTTGGCCACGTTGTTTGCTACCGTTCCCGTGTTTCTTGTTGTTGTTGCCGTTGTTGCCCTTCAAATCTCGGTTGTTGCTTTCCTTGTAGCTGCGCCTGTTGTTCCCATTGTTTGAGCTCCGATACGGATGATCGCGCTTCGAGTTACCCTTGAAAGCAAAATTTGCTGGGAGTACCGTTCCAGCTTTGACTCGTCCATCACGCAGGCCCTTTTGTAGACCGCGGCACTGACGAATGTTGTGGCGTGGGCGATCACAGTACGAGCAGATATTGGCATTGTCGCGCTCTGGAGCATGCGATGCATAAGGCCCAGTTGCCACAAGAGCTCGCTCACTTTTGGTTGCAGGAGTCTCAGGCCAAGGTGTAGCGCTCCTGAGCTTGGAGGTCACGAACCTTGCCTCCGATACTCTGCTTGAGATCTTCATACGGGATATACTTCCGTTGGCCCTTCCAAATGCGGAAAGCATCCTTCCACGACTTGGGCATCGAATGGAACAGGTAGATAGACTTCTGCCCCTCTGTCATCACCAACTCGGTGGCTTTTGACGCGACTTTCATCGCGTTCTCAAGTTTGAGAAAGAATTCAGTCAAGTCAGATCCTTCCTCATACTTGATCTCCATCAAGTAGTGTTGGATGAAGTACGGGTCACCGTGAAAGGCTGCTCCCTCGTACTTCTGGCAGATGTAGTTGAAAATCTCGTACGAAGTCGTGAGATTCTTGACCAGCCGCACGCGCATGTTGTCGATCGTCTTCATCAAGAAAGCTTTGGTCTTGGCTTCTTGGCGACGGCGCTCACGCTGGGTAAGAGGCTAAGGCTTCTCTTTCTTCGAGCGCTTACGTGCTCGGCGAGCTTCACGCTAGTTGAACGGCCGGATGGCTGGAAGCTCGTTGCGCTTGATCGACCCATCTGAGCTGGCTCCGGAGTCATTATCAGAGTCCGAGGGTGGTATTAAGCTCGTCGTCGTTCTCCTCGTAGTCGACAGCGTCAGAGTCGACTTCAGCGTCCTTGGGAGCCTTGGCTGGAGGATCATCATCGTCCGACATGTCACTAGCGCTCTCTTCACTCTTTCTTCTGACACACCATCGTAGTCGAGCTGCTTCACGTAGCCGAGCAGGTGCTTGCCATCGAGTGCTGCGCACACGCGAGTCTTCCACACGTCAAAGTTTTCGGCGCCGATGAGTCGTGGTAAGTCGTCGCTTGAGGCTTGTCTCGGGCTCATAACCTCTGGCGAGTAGCGTAAGTAGTGTAGAAAGAAGAGATGTTTGTTGTACTCAGTGAAAGGCGAAGTGAGCTTTATTAGAGAGAGAGTTCCTTGGTTGGAGAAGGAGAAACAGGCTTAATGTATGGCTTCTTCTATAGTAATACTCTAATCTAGTATAACAGCATTCACAGGTTTGTAACTGGATATCAGCTCAGGGGGTACGCTGTACCAGATAAAATGGCCACTTCAGCAGCCTCCCTGCCACTTTAGATGGTGACTGAAAAATATCCAAATATAAGATATCACAATTCAACCATTTATTGTATTTGGTGAGTCTTTGGTGTGGTGTACACTACTCTTATTTACTCTACTTTATTTACTCCAGTTTACACTCTACTTTTTACGAGATGGATGCATTAGTTTTGCAAATGGGTTAGGGTGAGCTTTTAGAAAAGCACACCTAGGAACTAAAAAATGAGCTTGAAAAAAATCCGTTTTAGCAACATTGATCTGTTTTTGGAGGTGAGATGGACAGGATTAGTTTTGTGAGGAGGCGATGCTTCAGAAAAATAAAATGACTCGAGGGCATTAAACACAGGGTCCATTTTTAGTAAACAGGAAAACGACGCTTCATCGTCGCAGCCCCGAAAAGAGTTAAAAAGGCGATTTTTGCTGTTTGTCGTGGCTGTTCTCTGTCTCCTTAAGACCCTCAATTAGGGGTAAAAACCTGTTAGACTTAGTACGGCGTAAAAATACCTGGTGTAAGAAGTCGCCGAATCGCCGCGGAAAGGCTAGCCTTGACAGCGCTTGGCGGTGTTGCTGGTCAAGCGCAGCTATCCATGACCAGACAACACTGCCTTGGCGAGGAAGTCATACCGGAGAAGCTGCGTACTAGAGGCGGAATCTAGCTCCCAGTATCTACGTCTAAGGCAGGTGTCCAAGAGTCCAATCGTCGAAATTATAGGTAAGCGAAGTGGTCGTTCATTTGGCTCTGCTATTGATTATATAGATCGCTTTTGGCTACAGGGTCAGTAATTTTTGCCTTGGGTTGCTGCCAGAACTTGACTAGTTATGTCATTCTTCAATTTTCCGGCTTGGAAACACATTCCCCACCCTCCATTCCCAGCACCACCATTTTCCGGAAACCTACCTACCCCAGCCCACTATGCCAAGAGGAGTCCTTGGAAGTGCTGAAGATGCCGCCGAGCTCATGGCAGAGGTCAACACTCAGCTGCGTGAGCAAGCTGCCGAGGAGACAGCAAACGTGTTCGTCTCGGAGAAGGATCTTCGAGAGTTTGCAAAGTCGGTAGACGTTTCGGCCGGCGTCTCCCTGAACGTGATCATGTGTGTTGCAGCGGTCGATCGGCTGCCAAACAACCGTGGAACGCGCATTACACTGGTGGACGGCTTCATGCAACCGCACTGGAAGGCCTACCGTCGGAAGCTGGATGCCATGGATGCCTCCTGTAAAGACGCTCGCGTGGTGAAGCTGATCGTGTGGGACCCGAGAGTGCGTTCGGTTGGCAGGCCTCGCTTTCAAGTAGGGGTCATCTACGAGTTTAAGAAGATACACGCCATGCAATTCTATCACGACGTCCTACAAGGCAGTCTTCAGGCCGTGGGACCTGCGAACCCGGGGATCATCCAAGAATATGGGGACTTTGAAGCTGCAAAGCGTGCCAGACTAGCGGCCAACGCCACCCACTCGAACAAGGACGAGGGGGAAGAGAAGGAGGAGACTGAGGAGCTAATGTTCTGCGGAGAGGAGCTCGGGTATCTGGCGTAGGTAGCTTGTACGTTTAGTTTCAGCACCTTTTTTATATTTCTTTCTGTTCGCCGCAACAAGCTCTGCCAGGCGTGTCCATGCATCTAATATATGTAATTGCCGTATCCGTATTCTGAAAAGCTTAAATGGTTTTGGCTAGTGACTGAACAGTAGGAATGAGTGAAGAAGATGCGGTGCAAGCAATGCTACGGGCTTCAAAGAGATGTATCCTCGTTGAAGGATCGTGAAGACGCCATATCTGGTTTCGCCACGCCTGAACCGATGCCGAGAAAAAAAGAGATACAGCTGAAAATGGATCGCTATTTAACCAAGGGTGGTGACCACTTCACACAAGCTAGATATGCTTGGGAGTTGGTGAGTCTGTAGCATTGGTTAGCGAAACAGAAACTAAATCCAGTATGCTGTATCAGCCAGGTGAGACAAGATCTATTGTTCAAGTGTTCGCGGAGTTTGACGAACTTCCACGCAACTCCTACAACTATCGCCCTAGGGGATCGCTGTTAGAGGTACGCTACATCTGACCAGGCAAATACTTCGAGACGGTGGCACTAATATTTGAGTGGAAAAGGACGATATACCGATTTGTAAATGCACGGCCCAAGAATCTGGGTGTCTTACGTGCGAAACAGGATGCGAGAATAGAAGTGTTCGTGGAAATCGGGTTGGTATTCAGCCGTTATTTTTGACATTAACGATTTCATTTTGAAATAGATGCAAATCGAGTGCGTTGCGGGCAAATGCGCTTCGAAGGTTTTCTGTAGCAACCAGAGATTTCAGCAACGCAGACCCTTGCAGCTCTCGCTTGCCCATTGTGGAGCTAAGGGTATAGAACTAATTGCCGAGCAATACATATCCGAAGGCGCGTTCATAATCGAGTACACCGGGGAGGTAGTGACAAAGAGGGTGTATTACGATCGATATCCGGTATGTTCCATCATGTTTGGTATTTGCGACGCTATTTTAATGGTTAGTGTTTAGGAAGACTGGTACTCAGCACTTCTATGGCGTGCAGGCCAATGACTTCGAAATCATTGACGCCATGCATCAAGGATCGTTGGCAAGGTTCGCGAACCACAGCTGTGCTCCAAATTGCACACTGGAGCGTTGGAACGTCAATGGAGAAGTTTGCTGTGGCTTATTTGCAGCCTCTGCAATCGAGCGCGAGACAGAATTAACATTCTTCTATGGAGGAACGGTGATGAACGAGAATACGGTGAGTATATTCAAGTGTTTTTCGGTTTGAAATATCGATCTAATAGTGTATGTTTCCCCAGTCTCGCAAATGTCAATGCCGTCGTTCGGGTTGTCGAGGGTTTGTGCCTATTTGAGCGTTGTTAATAGGTAACGGTACAAGTGAACTAGGCCTCGGACTGATTTTGGTGAAACTGGGCTGTGGTGAAAAGTCAATATGACCGTACATGGCTCATGGCCTTACAGTCCTTCGTAATAGTTTCCTTGGAAGTGCAGTACGGTGAGTTGTCCGAGTAAACGCGTCGGTTAAAGCTATTCGCGCGTGAAACTTAGTTGAAGCGCGCGGTAACAGTCCATGCTACAGCTAGATGATCACCAGAGTAGCTAGAACATTTGGCGTGGTGGGTAGCGCGAAGGGGTGTGAGGAGTACGGATGCAAAATTTAGCTAGAGCGTGCCTGGCTGTACTTGGATGTCCGCTGGCGCAAGTAGAACGAAGTGAAAAATGGTGTGGTTGAATTACAAATATGCGCGCATGCTGCTTACTGTTTCGGTCAGAAGGGATGCGCGGTGGCCAGAAGGATCACTGTGAGAGTTTAATCACAGTTTGCTAGGGATGTTAAGACTACGCCGTCGCTAGGCGGCCTGCTCCAGGAGATTGCTTAGTTGCCTTGCCTTAGGTTGGCGCATGGACCAAGCTGTATGGACACATGGTGACGCACATCGGCTGAAAGGTCGAGAGCTGTAGGTTAAGTTGAATACTGTCGCGGTGATGAGTTCGCATCCGACCGTCGGCGGGACGATCGCCACGGTAGCTAGACGGATCGGTGGGATGAACAAAGTGAAGGCGTTGACGGTGAGGGATACTATCCCCAGTCGGCGAATGAGAAGGATTCCATGCGTGCACCCACGAAACTTTCAGCAAGAATGGATGCGCAGTGGCTAGAAGGATTAAGATGCGAGTTCAACGATAGGTAGAACGTCTGGTGACGCAACGTCGCTGCTAGACTGTGTTGGTTTATTCCTTCTATTTGTTAGGTTCTGCATTGTGAACTCGATAACTGCAGAGCAATGTCATTTTACAATTACATCACTGTCTCGTTACCAGTATGCAGAGTGATGCGAATCAAGCGCCGCCAGCAACTCCGCCTTGCTGTCGCCTAACCAAGGCTTCTGCAGCAACCCCGCTACCTGCAGCGCTGAAACGACATTGTATACGACCACCGTCGGTGAAGCAGACATGACACATTACGAAATCGTCCGCATTCGCTGTTAGCTTGGATTTGCCGACATCAGAGACACGGTCCAAGATTCCCCCCCCACGGTATTTCCGCCATTTCTGGAAAAACAAGCACAAATGGTGGACACTGCCGCATTGCTGCCCCTAAAGCGATCGCGCTCCAACGTGCAATTCACCGCTGACACCAAGACGATACAGTGCATGGATGCCAAAGAATCACCAACGGCCAAATTGGATCAATGTATCGAAAAGGTCGCTGCTGGTAGACGAGAGTATGCTCGGAGAGTCCTGGCCGCGCTCGACGAGGATAAACAACGCCGCCGCAAATTTCATGAGGTGAGGAATCGATTTTATATCGAGCGCCTTCTAGAAATCAGAGTTAAGGTCAGTGATCAGATGATATCTGAAAATCTCGCTCGCTTTCATGACCGAAGCCAGAGCTGATAAAAAAAAAACATTTGTTTTTAGCTTTTGTCGTCTTTTGGTTTTGGTTAACTGCCAGCCCCGGCACGGACAGTAGTTAAGATAATAACATGTCTTGGTCAGCGTAATGCACCACTACCTACGCGAATTCTTCGCTGAAGCGCCTGGCAACAGAACATACCGCAGCTAGATGATCGCTGAAGTGGCTAGAGCGTTTGGAATAGTGGGTTGCGCGAAGAAGTGCGACGATCACGAATGCGAAACGTAACTAGCGCGCCTGGCTGTACTTGGAAGCAGCTTAGTGCATCTAGAATGAAGTGAAGGCAGCGCAGTCGAATGCGAAGCATGCACGCATGCTGGTTGTAGTTTCGGCCAGAAGGGACGCACAATGGTTAGAACAATTGCAGTGCAAGTTGGATAGCAGCTTGCTTGGCCTGCAAACCCCACGCCGACGCTAGAGGGCAGGCGCCAGAAAATTGGTGATAGCTGCCATGTTCTAAGTCGGCGCATGGGTCAAGCTGTACAGACAGTATGGGCCTGCTGACGCACGATGGTTGAAGTGTCGGGTATTAGAGCTACAGGACAAGCCCGATACTGTTGTGGTGATGAGCCCGTATCCGACCGTTGGCTGACACTGATGTGAAGTAGGCAGCCGTCGTTCCCCATTGAAGCGGATGGTGAAACATTCGCGGTAGATCGAATCGATCTGATCGATCGCCGGTGCAGCCAGAAGGGTAGACGTGAAGGTGAAGGGAAGGAATCAGCAGCGAGTGGTCACTGCTTTCAGCCATAGCATTCCGTGTGGCGTACGTGCGGTGGTGATTGGAGCTACGGCGAGATGAAACTCTCATCTCTCATTGAGAAGGGTTGAGTGAGTGCGTTTAGACCAGATAGGGTCTGCAGGGGCTAGAAGGATTGCAATATTACTTTGAAGGTGTCCTGTTGATGCCTTAAGTCTATGTCGCCGCTAAATGATGTGTAGCGGCTGCTGTTAGTTGGGTCGTGAGAGTTATGACATTTTGCCGGGATTGCTTCACTAAGTTAGGGGTGGTATGGCCATTGAAGTTGAAGTGATAGAAAGGTATTAGACTGGCGTACTGGCGTATTGAAAAGACCGCCTCACAGATAGGAGAAGGCTTCTTCTTCTGTGCCACGTTCGGTTTCGTTATTCCAGCCTGGTGATTTTTGACAAGAGCGTGTCACTTGCACATTTGCTTCAAGTGTACGATGACAAAGTCGAAAAGACCAGCTACCAGGGCTCGAGCAGCCCGCGTGGCAAAGGCGACCGTACGACAGGTGAAAGTATCCTGTCGGAAGAAGACAAAGTGTGGACGAGCTGAAGCTATGGAAGCGATCGAGCTAGCCGAGCAAGCAGCGCGAATTCAGCGAGCCGAAGACACGAGGAAGCGCAATGCAGCTGCTCAAAATTTTCCGGAGCGATCGAAAAAGACAAAGAGAGAGGCAGAACTAGATTCACAACAAGAGAAGCTTGATGCAGATGCGAAAGGTAATCTGGCTTCGAGTGACCGAGGTTTTGTGGCAATCTTAACTAGAGCTTTTGTGCTTCATTTGTCCACGCGTAGTATTCTACGAGAGCATTGACGATCCGCTTTATCGGATATGCGGGAGCTGCGGGGAGTTATCCAAGTCAACGAGGATGGCAGAAACGCTACGAGCTTTCGGGAAAGTATTTTTCTGCATTGAAAAACGAGCGAGGAGAATGCGAGCCGATTGAGGAGGCGATCACGGAGCCAGACAGCACCGGTGTCTGCTTTATCTGGATTTGCTGCCGCTGCAATACCTCACTGACCAAAAATGAAATACCTAAATTTTGCCGTGCTAGTGGCTTTCGTATAGCACCAATACCGCCGGAACTAGCTGTAATCAACCGAATGAAGGTACGTTTGGTTGGTCTCGGTGTGTCCATTACCACGTGCATGAATCTCTACAAGGACCAACAGGAATTCACAAGAGGGAATGCTGTGAACTACTGGAATGACGTACGGGAAGTAGTAACCTCATTACCGCGACCACTGTCAAAGTGTGGTGTGGTTCTGCTTAGAACTGAGTCGAGTCAAGAAGGTGCTTTTTTCAAAGTCCGACCTGATGTTGTACGAAGTGCATTGCAGTGGTTAATAGTTAGCAATCCCCTGTACGCAGATCGATTTCCGAGGAAAATTTAGCAGAGCTCGCCAGTGTTGATCTTGATGCAGATGTACCGAGTATTGTCTTGACAGACTCGGAAGGAGAAGGAATTCATGTAGGAAGGCTAACGTTAACATATCCGGATTGGGTGAGGATGGAGCTACTGATCCAATAACGTTTCCGCATCCAAATGCTGCAGCGGACAAGTTTATTGGTGGCGAAGAGTCGTTTGAACTAGAGGCAGAGACTGATCAGCAGACCGAAGTTGAGAAACTTATAGATGCAGCGAATGCGGCAGCAGGAAAAACAATTTACCCCACCGGTGAGTTACATTGCAAATGGGATCTAATAAATGAATACACGACTAAAATGCTGATGCAGAACTGCTTTCCGACACTCTTTCCTAATGGAGAGGGAGGATTGCATGAGCTGGAGGCCGGGGAGTGCCGGATCCATGAATACAAATTGGCAGAATACTGCGCCCACATCATGGCATGATTTATGGTAACTTCAAGTTTTTTTGCTTGAATTTGATTCAGCGCAGGCAAATAGATGGTCTGGTCCGGAGGGTGGGCTCCCCTCAAGAAAATACTGCAGCACCAAGTCAGACGCCAATAGCAGGCTGTTCTGACGGGCTGAATTGCGAGACTCACGCCGCTATGCAATTGTTGGAATCTCTAAAACCTTACTTTCGAGGTGTTCGTGGTAGCGGGCTTTACTGGGCCAATGTGCGAGACGATCTTATGAGCATGCTAGGGAGTCGTGTTATGCCTACAGGGTGGCCTACTTTTTTTTAACCTTAAGTGCGGCCGATACAATCTGGTCAGACTTTTTTCGGGCGTGCGATAGCACATTAACACTTGAGCAAGCTAGGCAACTAAGCAGTTCTGAGAGGCGACGGTACTTAAACGAAAACCCAGACATCGCTGCTCGTCATTTTGACAGAAGATTTAGATCATTTTTTTTAGCAATGTTCTATGCGGAAAAGCTAAACCGCTCGGAGAAATTACTGATTTCTTTTGGCGTGTTGAATTTCAACAGAGGGGCTCTCCCCATACACATGCCTTGCTTTGGATCCGAGATGCTCCAGATGTGCTCTCGTTATCTGGAACTGAATTTGGCCGAGTTAAATTGGCATCATACGTTGATAATATCATATCGGTGCTATCTAAAACACCAAATGAGCTTGAAAAGTGTAGATGTGAAACTTGTATCCGGGAAAGAAGCGCGAATCTAGATATTCTGTCAGCAAGATCTCCTAGCGCTAAAACGTCCAAGTGGGAATGTGACTTATCTCGGATTGTGCAGCGTGTTCAGCAGCATATCTGCTCGGCTACTTCAGCTTGTAGAAAATCTGGGAATGTGTGTAGATTTGAAGGAATTAAGAAGTCGGACCAATGTTCAGGTGGATACACCTGCAGATGGTGTTGCAGCAGTTCAGGTCAATTTAAAACGAGAGTGCGCCACGATTAAAAGCTATTGCCCCGCCCTTCTATCGATTTGGCGTGCCAACATGGACATTCAGCTCATAGGTAACGCATACGGAGCTGCTGAATATACTGCAGCTTATGTTAGCAAGGCAGAACCCGACACGATCAGATTCAAAAAAATTATCAGTGCTGCTGTAAAGCGGTGTGATCCCAATTTGCCGAATCATGCTATACTAAAGCGGGTTGCAAATGCGACGCTGTCAATAAGGGAAATTAGCGCACAAGAGGCCTACTATATTCTGCTAAGAGAGCTGCCACTGCACAGTAAGTCAAGACAGGTTACTCGAGTAAAAGTTATGAGGCATGAGCTAAGGTATTATCGAGTCGAACCGTCCGACTGGGAGCTGGACGTTGACTGCTGGCGTGAGAATGGACCGCGTATCGAAAAGGTAGAAGCTGCGTACATGGCGCGACCGCGAGATTCTGTATTCAATGACACGACACTTGCGACGTTCGTGGAGGAATATGAATTAGTTGATAGGATTAGTTCTTCCGAAGCAAATTCTGACTACTGGAGTCAAAAGGATACATAAAGCTTCGCTCAATGCCACATGTGGTGCGTTGAACTCCATGGTTAGCGCCGGGCGCGAGCAACCCTCACTTTTGCTTTGCTGAGTTATTTTTGCACAAGCCGTGGCGATCTTTGTCAGATCTGCCTGAAAGCGATGAAGATTGTATTCAGCAGTTTGCTATTGAACAGGAAAGCGCATTACGGGGTGAGCTAAGAGAGGAGTCCGAATTAGCAATCTCTCGCCACGAGAATATAGAGATTCTAAAAGGATTCAGACCCCATGGAGCAGCGACGACGTTGCCTGCTTCTCAATACGTATTTCCTGAGCCATCACTCGACGATGTTTCGATGCTAGTGCCTACGAAAACATCAGACGAGCGTCCTGTCACCTTGAATACGTCGTGGTAATCAAAACATAAGTACACTGCATCCGATGTCGAACGAGCACGTGAATTCATCAAAAAGCACGTCAAGCCCTGGATAAAACTTCAACGCGAGCTCAAGATAAACAGCAACAGCAATACGAGTCACGTCCAAGAAAGACAAGGTAGCAAATACAAATACCCTATCTCTACCACTGATGTGAACACTACACTGGACATCATGGACGAGTCGCAGTGGATCCCGTTTGCGCTGGCAATGCGGCAGTCACGCAAGCGATATGCCGCTGTAAGAAGCAATTTGGAATGTACACCGCTGTCCATAATCATACACGGAGAGGGTGGGTCTGGAAAAAGCTGGCTGATTAACCACATAGTTAAGGATGTGCACACTGTGTTTGGTGAATACCACGCAACGCGTCGTACTTCAAGACGTGTTATGCTCTTAGCTCACCAAGGAACGGCTGCTTTCAATATTAAAGGCCGTACCATTTGCTCTGCTTTCGAGTTCCCTTCGTATTCTCGAAGCGCTTTTATGATCCCGTACAAGCCGCTGACAACCCTAAAAGGAGGAGCTGCGACTCTAAAGCGGCTACAGGAGCAATATCAAGAGGTGCACCTAGTCGTTATAGACGAATTTAGTGTTATCTCTTGCGGAATGCTGCATTGGATAGAGCAGAGAATGAGGGAGATTTGGCCGAAGTGCAGACACTTACCATTTGGCGGTCGAGACGTAATTTTTACTGGAGACTTAGCGCAACTGGATCCTGTGATCCCTTACTCGCTTTCCACCCTCCTAGCTAAAATCAACAATCCCGTGCAGCAGCTAGGTCGCGAATTGTGGCAAGGAATTCAACACATATGCTGCTTGACCAACCAAAATCGGGGAAAGGCTGACCCGGAGTGGTTTGCTGCTCTCAGTCGTCTGCGGCGGAAGTGTGTAACAAAAGAAGACATTGAATTTTTAACACTAGAAGCTTTAGCCCTCGAACAATGCCAGATTGGGCTCCGGCAGCAAAACATATCGCCTATATGAATGCCGATGTTGCCGCGGCCAATCCCAGCAGCTAACCCGTACGAGAACCACAAGCAACGCGATGAGTCGGAAGTGCGCTCGTTGCTGGAGAAGATTCGTCCGGAGATGATCACGCTCGACCCGAACACCATCGGTCGTGTTGACATGGACCCGGCCGAGGAGCAGGAGAAGAAGATTTACCAGATGCAGCGTGCCAACGGTGATGGCAGCGCCAAGAAGCCCATTCGCTCGAAGCACTCGGTCCAGTTGAAGCGACTGGCAAAACAGCGAGATATTCCGGCCGAGTCTGTTCAGGCACTGCTAGATGACGCTGAAGTAGCAAATTCAAACCGAGATAGAGTGGTTGGGACTCAAATTAAGTTGGCTGTCGGCGCACCCGTGACTCTGACGTACAACATGGAACAGTCAGCAGGCTTGTGCAATGGAACAAACGCCGTAATTTACGACTTTATTTTCTGCACGGGCTCGGACTTACCTATCGTACTTGTACAGATCACGGACATGTACATTGGCCCTTCGTTTCTACCTGGTGTACCAAATATTGTGCCAGTTCTTCCTAGAAAACTTAGCTGGAGCAAAACAACTAGTGATCTCAGCGTTTTTCGTGAGGGAGTGCCGATGCGTCTAGCTTACGCAATTACCGTTCACAAGGTACTAGGTCTTACCTGCGATAAAATTGTGTTCCATTCGTCATCTGTTCCTAGTACAGCTTTTGCGTACGTGGCGTTATCCCGGATCCGCTGTCGTGATGATATCGCCTTGACATCACCTCTCTCGTTAGCTAACGTCTCCACCTCCCGCGCGCAGTATGATGCATTTTCTGCTGAAGAGGAGCGGATACACAGAGCTGTCGAGGAAACTACAACTGCGGCGGTAGATGTGGTGGCTTCAATGAAATTACTAGCTCTACAGCACAATCAGCAGCAACAGCCTCGTTAGATCTGCTGAAGTTAGTAGCGGTTGGTCGTCCACTAATACGCGGATGCGATCACGACGTCAAGCCACCACAAAACGCTGGCCAGCCTGCCTCTAGCGGCGCCTCCCGATTATTCCAGTGTTTGTGGCCTAAGGCCACTGGTCTTCAAAATGTGAAGAAATCTGCGGCGTTCATCGGTCCAAGCCGTCAGGGCGATGCGACAGCGTGCTTGCGCAGGTAAATTTGTCAACAGAGGCCCTTACCGAGTGCAACTTATCAAGCTAGGGACAACAATCTCTTCGGGTGTCATTAAACCAATAAAAAGGAACGCGTGTCGGTCTCATCTAAAAATAATATGTTGACGCTCTGTTATCGCTCTTATGAGGAACACTTAGGTTTGGCAGCCCGGGAAGTATGCGAGGCGCAACAAAAAACATGCTTGCTTACAACGTCAAGTTTTTGTTGTTTTCTCTGGGCGTTGGTAATACAAAATACACGTTAGTTTCCAACACGCATACCAATTGTTATCGACACACACTGAAATAACCACAATACGTACTCTACAGCTTCCATTGCGGCTTAAATTTCGCGACGACGCTTTGCTGCTTTGAACAAGCGGGCATGCCCTGCCTGAATCACTCTTTGACGACGGACTTCGTGACCTGTACAAAGCGACAACTCAGTTATAAAGCTAATGTCCAGTGCTCAAATACAGGCAGCACGTACGATGAGTAGTTCTTTTCGCCTTTGCTGTTCGGGCATGAGCGGCCCGAGCGTACACCGCCTGGCGCTTCTCAGCATCAGCTGTCGTTGCTGTTGTTGTCGTGGGCGGAAGCTTTTTTGCAGCCGCCGAATCTTGGTGTCTAGCATCGTTGTCGTGACGAGCTGAGTAGGGAGCGTATATTGCACGGTTAGGCATTAAATGGAACATCTAACCTGGTCTTCTTCTTGTGTAATAAACATGCCGTCTTCTGATTGAACACGTAAAGCAAGAATGATTGAGTCAGCGGACACTTACCAATGTGCAGCTCCCCACATTTACTACGCGTGCACGGCACCTTTGATGGCCCTCTTCTTGCTCCCGCTTCCCGTGGTTGACTTCATCTTAGCCATGAGTTGAGTCAATCAAAAGCTTTTCGAGAGGGCGTCGCCCCAGAATAGTGTATACACACAATTTTGGGCAGTCGCCCCTAAAGCAACCGCCCGCGGATGCTCACCTAGTTTAGTGGACAGTCTTACAGTTGCAGCTAAGGAAGCACACGATGCTGACTCTCCATTGGCGCATTCAGTGCTGCTGCTTTGCGAACGGAGGTCACGTGGGCAAGCCATGGCTCGTCTCTGGAAGACAGGTGTGTAGAGGGATGCTGTGCTACATAGCTCAGCTCCCATCTAAATAGGGAAGACCAGAAGGAAGAGGACAGCCAAGCAAATTCGAGCTGCTAAAATTGCTAGGGCTGCCGCTCGACCTGCGACTGCGGCCACAGACAGTGGCGAAACGGTGCCAGAGAACCCACCTTGCACGACAGCAGAAGCCACGGGGAGCGGGACGGAAGTGTGCGCTCAGGGGTCGAGCCACGACCCCTGCGGTGGCTTCGCCGCTCCCTAATGTCACTAAAACGGTATCTGTTAGTGACAATCGAGCCAGAAAGGCGAAGAGCGGGCACTGGGTTTGTCGCTTTTGCAAATTTACCAACGCCACTCGCTCGCGGTGCACACGCTGCAAGTGTGCTCGTGTACGCTGCTTCGTTGACGATGCAATCGTCGAGGCTATGGATGCAGTTCAAGCAGCTGAGCCGATGAACTGGTGACTACGTCCACCGAAAATCTGACTGTTGCTCCCGACCAGCCGTCTACTGCCACTACACAAACACCGACTGTCAGTAGACACACACACTGACTGCCACTAAACGAACTACTATCGTTGCTGACGAGACAACAACCCCCGACCAGTTATATTACGAAATATATGGTGAATATTATAGGGGTCGGGATATTTCAGTGGACCGCCGGTTTGCAACCACAGTCGAGGTCTGGGAGGTGGCCTATATTAATGATCGGCGTGAAGGAACGTTGGCCATGGAGTACCGTGTTCTCTGGGTGCATCCAGACCGAAGCTCTACCTACGGACATGGGAACCAGCTGTTAAGCTTAGAGAAGACGACTTTTCGGATGAAATGGCAGTTGTCGATCGTTGGAAGGCGTCAGATGTGCCCGTGTTCGAGGATTTCTGGCGAACCGAGCAAGTTGGTATGGGGCTTCTAGGCGCAGATGAGGACAATCTGTGCGTTTTCAATGCATTGAAGCGTGCAGCGGAGCTGTTGGATCGCCCAGATCTCGTCACTCAGCAAGATATTGAGCAGTTCGTCGAAGACAGACTCGTGCTGTACAATCAAGACCTTTCGAGAAGGAGCAACGTGGGTCGACGTGCGGGACTTCATGATTCGCCTGCGAGATGCTGGTCGCAACATCAGCTACAACGCATTCGTCAAAACCAACTACATGACGCCAGCCCGCCGCGGAGCTCGTGTGATGAGGGAGACAACGCTCGGAGATGGAGTCTACATCGTTGCTGCCTACAACCATAGCCACGTCAGGCATGCTGCAGTGCTTACTGTCCAAGGAAACAAGTGACTCGTCTACGACAAGAATGGCGAACAAGGTAAGCCGATCTTGTCCGCAAGGGGTTGGATCAACCTTTATGCATTTATTCGTCCGTTCATCATCTTTAAGTAGATGATAGGAGTCGGTAGGATTTCCGCGGGTTTGCCTAACCGATAATGGACCTTCCCAGCAAATTTGTCTTTTGTGCATGGATTGTTGTATATAAACTCATGTCCCTAGATGATTCGGTACTTGACCAGGGAAATCTCAACGAGGGAAAACCTTGAGCGAACAAAAATAAAAAACCCAGTGGAAAAAAAAAACTAAAAAGAACGCAGGAGATAGGCACGCTTCATGCAGTTGTATTATCAGCGTATTTCTAAACTGAGTGGCCGGATTCGGCTTTCAGGGGTTTTATCCTGAGCTGGGCCCTTAGTTCTCTGAACTGGTGCTTGTCTAAAGCTTTAGTGAAGATGTCAGCTATCATCTCTTTCGTATTGCAGTAGGTGACGTTGAATTCATGCCTCTACCTTTTTTGCACAAAACAATATCGTACGCGTATATGCTTTGATCGTCCGTGAAGTTCGGGATTGTAGCAGATTTTGATGCAGCTTTGGTTGTCCTCATATATAATATTAGCCCGCGTTGTAGCAAAGCCAAGTTCTTCAAGGAGAAGTTTGAGAAAAATTATCTCTTGCATGCAGTGACACAGGGCGATATATTCTGCCTTTGTAGTTGAGAGAGCCACAGTGTGGTGCTGCGGGAGAGCCATGAGATTGGACTGCTTGCGAGCATAGTCACATATCCACCGACGGAGCGTCTCGTGTCGGGGCAGTTAGCATAGTCGAGTCACTGTAGGCAAGTAGCTAGTCGGCTAGGCTCTCCGAGGTAACGTCGGACGAGCCTCCCAGAAGGAGACTATATTCTTTCGTTCCTGGCAGACAGTTTAGTCCACGAATGACTGCTTTCCAGTGTTCCATGCCTGGATTGGCTAGGAATTGACTGACCTCACGCATTTAGAATGCCATGTCGGGTCGTGTCCCAACCATTATATACATGACACTGCCTACTGCTTGGCGATACGGAATTGATTTCATCACATCTTTCTCTTGTTCACTGCTAGGCTGGCCGCTTACGGAGAGGTTGGCATTCCGTTCTGCTGGTGTTGCTATAGGGTACGGAATGTAGTCGCTGAAACGGTCAATGACCTTCGTAGCGTACTTGTGTTGGTGGATAAACATCGTTCGGTTCTTTCGGTCACGTTGAATAGACCAGTCGAGTAAGTACTTCACCTCCCCTAAATCTGACATGGAGAATCGTTGTTTCAGGGCTGATTTCAGCTCACTGACGAGTGCTGGTGTAGGAGCAATGATCAGTAAGTCGTCGACGTACACTGCAATATAACAAGTGACGTTCTCAACTGTGCGTCGAAAGACACATCGATCTTTAATGAGTTTCAGAAACCCAGGGCTCTGTAGAAAGCCAGACAAGGTTTGGTACCAGACACGGGGTGCTTGTTTTAACCCGTATAAGCTCTTAAGAAGTTTGCACACTAGATGCTCCTTGCCCGGGATTTTGAAACCTTCCGGTTGAGCCATGTTGATCTCTTCTTCCAAATAGTCATTAAGGAATGCTGTTTTGACATCCATTTGGTGGACTTCAAGGTCGAGAAGAGCTGCAACAGTGAGAAGTAGTCTGAGTACCTCCACAGGAGAAAAAATCTCATTGTAGTCGATGCCAAATTCCTGTAGGAAACCTTTGATCACCAGACGCACTTTAAAGCGATCAATTTCACCAGTGCCGGTATACTTCACTACGAAGACCCATCGGCTACTCAAAATCTTCCTCCCTTTAGGAGGGGTTACCAACATCCAAGTGTTATTGTCCATGAGGGGCTTGTATTCCGGTTTAGCTGCTGAATACCACTGGTTAGCGTGGGAAGACTTCATTGCTTCCCGATACGTAGTGGGCTCTGGCACATACCGAATGGCTAGTAATGTGTATAGTAAATACTGACGTTGCTCCTATTCGTGGATGTCTTCCTCAGAGTTGAGGGTTACGACACAGGCCTTCTCAGAGTTGAGGCATTTCTCAGTGGCTTCTGCAGTGAGGCGGGGTCGCTTAGGAGCTGAAGTGTGCGGAGGTTCAGAGTCAGTCTCCGTTCTAAATGAGTAATGGATGGCTGTTCGATCAATAGCCTCCCTCAAAGAGGGCAGTACCTGTATGTTGGCTGTACCTGGTACGGTTTCCGTTGCAGGACCTGAAGTGGGTAATGGTGTCGTCACTGGTTCTGATGCAGGTTCAGTTTCAGGCTCTTGCGCTATAAAAGCAGGTGCAGGTGACGCAGGTACAGATGCAGGTTCGGCAGCAAGTTGCTGCCTGTTGGTGGGTTGGGTGGGCTCCGGTGTAGACGTCAGGCCTGTGAGAGAGGGAAATTCGTCCTCTTTAAAATCGACACCACGTGCGTTTATGTCCATCAGACGATATCCTTTCTTGTGGTCAGGTACACCGAGATACATGCACAAACAGGAACTAGCGTCGAGTTCGTCTTGGTATTGCTCCGTGATGTGGGCATATCCACTACATCCAAAGACTTTGATGTATTGCATCGATGGGATTCGGTTGTACCAAAGCTCGTACGGGGTTCGACCATCCGTCTTAGAGCTAGGTGTCATGGTGATGAGAGCTGTCACGTGACAGACACATTTGGCCCACAATAGCTTGGGAAGTTTGCCGTCCAGTAGAAGGGCTCGGACACGGTCCATAATAGTACGCATGCGGCGTTCTGCAACTCCATTCTGCTGAGGAGTGTACGCGTTGGTGAATTGTGCATGAGTCCCATACTTTTTAAAGATGATTCGACACAGCTTCTCGTACCCTTTCGCATTGTCTGCTTGGAGACGTTGAATCTCGAAATTTCGTGAGACTTATCGTCTTCAGCACTGAACGTGTACTCAATGACAGAGATATCTTGTCTAAAGATGTTCAGGGCTTTCTTCCTGAAGTCTTCGTAGCTGTCGTACAACTCGCTACGGTTCTTAATTACATAAGTGTACATGAATCGAGAAAAGTCATCGATGAAGGTCAAGAATAACGGCAACCAGTAAGACTAGGCACAAGTAGTGGACCACAGATATCTGAATGGATTTTCGACAAAAGGTGATGTGGCATGTTTAACAACTCTATTAGAGTAAAATGGGGAGCGGTGTGACTTTGCTAACGTGCATGCAACATAGAAGAAATCTGTCTTCTAACCTAGAGGTACAGATTCGTCGAGTCCATCTATGGCTTGGCTCCTAGATAGGTCATTCAAGACACTAACGTTAGGTGTCCAAGGCGTTTATGTAAGAGCAGAAAGGAACGTTTCTTACCTGAGGCAATAAGGGCCGCTGGTGGTGCCGCTGGCTTGGCTTGGAACTGATACAGGTCCGTGTTGTTAGCCATGAGTGCCTTGATCTTGAGCGCTGGTCGGTTTGCATAGCGCACTGTTTGCGGTCAAAGCTAAAGCGAAAATCATGCTTCACTGCTGCTGGAATTGACAGCAGGCTGAATTGGAGCTGGGGAGCGTACAAGACACCATGGGGGATAAGCTTCTGTTTGTTGCCCTTGGAGTCAGAGATTTGCAGCTCGACCCGTCCAATGCCTTCAATGGGGATCTGGTTGTTTCCACCAACAGTGATCGATCCACCACTAGTGGTGATGTCAGTAAACCACTGGGATTCATGGGACACATGACGTGTGCAGCCAGAGTCGATCGTCCAGGTGGGGTCAGGTTCAACCTTGGCTTGAGCGGTAAGGCAAAACTGGGGATTAACTGTGGTAGCGACAGCAATGAGACCGGTATCACGACGTCCTTGAGACACCTTACGGTTGCCGGAATCACTGTCGTTGTCATCATCGTTGCCATTGTCTGACTCGAGAGGGCGATCGTTGTAGCGCTCTTGGCCACGTTGTTTGCTACCGTTCCCGTGTTTCTTGTTGTTGTTGCCGTTGTTGCCCTTAAAATCTCGGTTGTTGCTTTCCTTGTAGCTGCGCCTGTTGTTCCCATTGTTTGAGCTCCGATACGGATGATCGCGCTTCGAGTTACCCTTGAAAGCAAAATTTGCTAAGAGTACCGTTCCAGCTTTGACTCGTCCATCACGCAGGCCCTTTTGTAGACCGCGGCACTGACGAATGTTGTGGCGTGGGCGATCACAGTACGAGCAGATATTGGCATTGTCGCGCTCTGGAGCATGCGATGCATAAGGCCCAGTTGCCACAAGAGCTCGCTCACTTTTGGTTGCAGGAGTCTCAGGCAAAGGTGTAGCGCTCCTGAGCTTGGAGGTCACGAACCTTGCCTCCGATACTCTGCTTGAGATCTTCATACGGGATATACTTCCGTTGGCCCTTCCAAATGCGGAAAGCATCCTTCCACGACTTGGGCATCGAATGGAACAGGTAGATAGACTTCTGCCCCTCTGTCATCACCAACTCGGTGGCTTTTGACGCGACTTTCATCGCGTTCTCAAGTTTGAGAAAGAATTCAGTCAAGTCAGATCCTTCCTCATACTTGATCTCCATCAAGTAGTGTTGGATGAAGTACGGGTCACCGTGAAAGGCTGCTCCCTCGTACTTCGGGCAGATGTAGTTGAAAATCTCGTACGAAGTCGTGAGATTCTTGACCAGCCGCACGCGCATGTTGTCCATCGTCTTCATCAAGAAAGCTTTGGTCTTGGCTTCTTGGCGACGGCGCTCACGCTGGGTAAGAGGCTAAGGCTTCTCTTTCTTCGAGCGCTTACGTGCTCGGCGAGCTTCACGCTAGTTGAACGGCCGGATGGCTGGAAGCTCGTTGCGCTTGATCGACCCATCTGAGCTGGCTCCGGAGTCATTATCAGAGTCCGAGGGTGGTATTAAGCTCGTCGTCGTTCTCCTCGTAGTCGACAGCGTCAGAGTCGACTTCAGCGTCCTTGGGAGCCTTGGCTGGAGGATCATCATCGTCGGACATGTCACTAGCGCTCTCTTCACTCTTTCTTCTGACACACCATCGTGGTCGAGCTGCTTCACGTAGCCGAGCAGGTGCTTGCCATCGAGTGCTGCGCACACGCGAGTCTTCCACACGTCAAAGTTTTCGGCGCCGATGAGTCGTGGGAAGTCGTCGCTTGAGGCTTGTCTCGGGCTCATAACCTCTGGCGAGTAGGGTAAGTAGTGTAGAAAGAAGAGATGTTTGTTGTACTCAGTGAAAGGCGAAGTGAGCTTTATTAGAGAGAGTTCCTTGGTAACTTGGATACGCGAACACGTAAATCATTATCATCATCATCAGTTCAGGCTTAATGTATGGCTTCTTCTTTAGTAATATTCTAATCTAGTACAACAGCATTCACAGGTTTGTAACTGGATATGGCGCGCCGCGATTTTGATCCCGTACTTTATATCGGTGGTGCGCTCGCTGCAAGTGCTTCTCCACTGTGAGGCGTAGCGGATATGTTCATGGAGATGCCTTCTATCTGTATGCGAAGTTTCGGTCAAGTTTCGCCGCTTGATTCGTTATAATGGGCTCGCTGAGTCGCCTGCACATATTGCACGACTGTCAAAGTATATATTGCAGTGCCCACTCCTTGCGGTTGCTCCACGGATGAGTCTACACTGACACAATATGATCTATGCTACAGTCAGCAGGGGTGGAGTCACGGGGCTAACTGCCGTCGACAACGTTCTCTTCAATGATAGATCATTGACAGTCAGTCTTCTTACGTTGTTGGCTCCTGCATCGTTATGCCAGACGTGTCGGGCATCGAATACACAAACATGAACAACAATGCAAGTTGTATGATGTAACAGTACACGTGAACGATGTGAACTTCACCAGCCTCTCTGTTGTAAAATTTACGCTACGTTGGATGAAAACATTGTCAGTTCTGCTAGTGACCAGTCTCCAAACTTCATTGATCTTCTGGGACCAACAATCTCATGCAGTCGTTATAATAGTCGTAAATCCAGCCATCCAATTGCTCGGCATCCACGACCTCAACTCTCTTGGCAAGCCCTTGTTGCTGGATGTTGCGTAAGATCAACACCGTTTCATACTGGCCTAATAGGGCTGCAAAACGAATACCTTTGCAGGTAAATTCCTCCTTCCGATTGTCGAGCAACCACCGAAGAACGCGTAGGTTACCAAAATCGGCATCATCCATTGTTCGCGTTGTGAACTGTGCTCCATGTTTGTGTAGCCATTTCACAATATCCAAATAGCCAAAGGCAGCAGCATTAAGCATTGCATCATGCGTACAACCTTCCAACCGGTTCTCATGAAGCCACTCTAACAACTGGAAATGGCCTCCAGATTCATGGCGTTACGCGTACACCCCTCACTTCTGTGCTCGTGTAGCCACTTAACAACCTCCAAGTGGCCATTACCCGCAGCTCCATCCATCGCTTCAGTGGTGCAACCTTCACTTCGATTGGCATGTAGCCATTTCACAGTCTCCAGATGACCCTTTTGGGCAGCAACATCCATCGCATCAATGGTGCAGCCTTGCGAGCAATTAGCATGAAGCCATTGAACGACGTCCAAGTGACCATTAGCAGCAGCAGCATCCATCGCTATAGTAGTGCACGCTGCAACGATCGGCAGATCGTCAGAACGAATACTCTGTTCGGAGTACGCTTCAGGGCGTCGCTTTTTCCGAGCCGGTTCGTTTCTTGCGTTGCCCCCGACTTGAAGCAAATACTGCACGATCGCTAGATGTCCCTTGCTTGCTGCTGCATCCACCACACTGCAAACTTCAGAGCCAAATTCCTTGTCAGGTGCGCTGTAACCAGTCTCACTGACAAAGCCACGGGCCCAAAACAAATTCATACTAGGGTCAGCACGATACTCAGTGTAGAGCCACTTGACCACATCCAGAAACCCTCTTTCTGCAGCCATCGCCATCGTTTCTCCTGACACTTCCTTGATAAAGTCGATACTCTTCGGGTGTGAAAATTGAAAGCAATCCTGTAGCTCGTAGATCGTGCGACTCAGTCTGCGCTGCTCTAGTTGGCGTTCTGCTTTGTTGCGTGGTTTGTCGATGCTAGCATAGAGGTACTTTGCGACTTCCAAGTGCCCATTAATGGCTGCAGCATGGATGGCCAGACTTGCTTCTCCACCGAGGCAAGTGATGTATGTGCCACGAGAGACACTGTCACCTGTACTTTCGTATCCGAGCTCGTCGTCGTTTCCATCGCGCTCGATGATCCATTGCACCACATTAAGCTTTCCTGCTTCTGCTGCCATTATCAACGCCCCGACATCCCATTCAGTGTAGTTACCATTGTCCTGGAACCACTGCAAAACATCCACCTTGCCGTTCATAGCAGCTCCAAGTAGTGCAGCGCTGCCTTCTGAATTCATCTCAAATCGGTCCATTACCCATCCAGCTAACTCAGTGTTGGACGAGCTATCATCGCTCTCCACCTCAGTTGTGTCTTCGTACACTGCGTATATCCACGTGGCGCGTTTCGCCACAGTGGCTCGAGCAGCTTCAAGACCGCCGATTGGGTGGTCAGGTTGTCTCTCTCTCTCCTCAGCGTATTGATTCTCCTCGTCGTTGCCGATTACCATGCCATTGGTGCGAAAGAACTTGAGGATTTCCAGTGCCCCAGCCTTCGCTGCGTCACAAATCACTTCTCGTCGAACACCGTACGGAAACCGTTCAAAGAGCCATTGAGCGATGTCCACCCTGTTGAACTTTGCAACCTCCAGTAAACACATCGTGAATTGGTATTTCCCATACAATTCATGTGTCCGAAGCAGGTTCCTCACAGACCAGACCCCCCAACCACCGGGTTCCAGATCCGCAGTACTGTTCCAAATGCGGTCGAGCAATTCCACAGACCCGAACTTGCACGCCTTGTGTAGCGGTTGCTCCACGGACGAGTCTACATAGACGGACACAGCGGTGATGACATGGTCGACGTCGTCGAACTCCGGTCGGGGGCGGAAGATAAGCGCTACGACCAGCAACGGCGGACTGGCAGGCATGATCGATGTACTGTAGGTGCACTTGGTACTTGGAGTCAAGATGACAAATGGGTGCTGGAAGCCTATGCCAAGCCAAATTGCCTTGTGTCCCTCTGGTTGTCCTACCGAAAGGCAAGTATCCTCTAGATGACCATAGTTCTTTGAATTCTGGATCTCCCACGCCCGTTAGTGACGATGCACACAGTCTGAGAATGAATTCAATCGAGCCAGCTGCAGTGCGCGGATAGCCCAGATCCACCGCAAGGCCAACTGGTGCGCCACTGCTGACCTTATAAACAACCGCTAGCCGCAGTGACAGGGAGTTACGCGTCTGGGTCTGCTGCAGCATATCACGTCGAATTCTGGACCAAGAAGTTGCACGAATGATTTCAAGGGGTAATTGCCATGCAACCTGTGTTTGCTTTGTGGGGCATCCACTACAATACCTACCCGGTGCGAGCCCAGCGAATGTGTTCATAGCGCGTCGGGCGTTAAACCGTCGAACAGCGTAAAGCAACACACTGCATGGCCAAATTGAATCAACAAGTATGTGTTTGGGAAACTGGACAATACTTCTCAGTCGTATGTCGAACTACATTGGAGAAACGTCAGGCGGTATCGAAGAGCTTCAGATTGATCCAAGTCTTGATCTGGAATTGCTATCAAAACTATCTGAATTGCTGCTGACATCCCCACAACTCGAGATAGCTCGAAGATACGCAGACGAACAGCTTGCCACACGAGATCAGCCTCTTTAGCAGTCTGGACACTTGCTTGCCTGGACTGCTGCTGCTGATATGCGTTGACACCACAAGTCAGTGCTACCACCCAGCAGTTCAAAATCTCAGTACTTCCAGCCACGAAAACATCTCGAACACTAAATCGTGCAATATCTTCGTTGTCGTCTTCTCCGAGTCGAAGTGAAAAGCCATGGGATATTGTCGAATGCAGCGTAATTCCCTTGATGTCAACCAGTGGAACAGAGACCAAGTCAATCCCAAGAACTTGCAGAGCTGATCCGTCCTTAGTCAGCATAAGCACCACAGAATTCGAAACTCGATCGTCTCGAATGAGTTGGAATTGACTTCCACGTTTGGCTTCATGGATCCCGATCAAATTCAGTCTCTACAACGTAAAACAGTCAATAAAGCGTTCTCTTGCCCAGATCTTTCATTTGACTTACCTGGAGCTCTCTCAGTCGTTCTGGAAGAGACTTGTTTGAAAGTTGAGGTGTTAGCTCTGACTCTACTAGCAGGACGTCTTGGAAGAGCTGCTGAGCTCTACGAGGGTGAAGCGGTAGCAACGTCATCGGTTGTGTCAACGGACGCGACCTCAACAGATCTGGATAATATCTTGAAACTTCTGATAGCAACCAACAAATCCATTCACATGTTCTTGTTTTTGCGGTCTTGAACCTGCAAGAAGAAGCGGAAGAAATTGACTGCGCCTTGCATTTGTGTCAAAGTCACTGCCGCTACAGGCAACTTGGCTACAAACACTTGGAAATGTCGAGATAGACTTGTCCATGCACGCTAACTGCTTGGATAAAAGACACGAGTGTTGACAATAGATGGCATCAAACGCCATGACTGGATGCTTCATCTCCGTGGAACAAGAGCGGAAAATCGATACATTCACCAACCGGAGCAGTTACCCTCGTTTCTCCCGACACTTTCTTGACGACTCACGCGACTTTGGCTGGACACACAGACCTGGTCAAGTAGTTGTTCGCGACGGTCAACGAGGCGATGGAGAGAAGATATGACTACATGGCGAGAATTGCTGCAGTCGGTGTTGGGAATATTGAGCTATGTCAGTGGATACATACCCAAGTCGTCCCGGAGGAGGAGTTCGAAGAACCCGAGATATTACATGGCGCTGCCGCTCATGGGCTTGTGGAAACTCTGCAGTGGTTCCAGGACAATGAGGAGTACACTTTGTGGGATACTGGGACGTTGATTAAGGCAGCAGAAGCCGGACAGCTCGAAGTGGTGCAGTGGATCATCGACCGAGACCGACATGATGACACGCTCGGATACGAAAGTGATAGTCGTTGGAATGGAATTGGACGACGTCGTACGTACATGACTTGTTTAGGTGGAGAAGCAAGTCTTTCCATTCATGCTGCTGCCATTAACGGACATTTGGAAGTCGCGAAGTACCTCTATGCCAATATTGAGAAACCGTGCAACGAAGCAGAAGAAGAAACAGAGCAGCGCAAATTGACCCACCGGATAACCGAACTATCAAAGTGCTTTCGGCAATACCCAGACATCATGAAGCTGTTTCACCAGTTTTCTTCGGTAGCTTTGTTCCTCCACCGTGATCAACTACGCAGGAGTATCAAACGTATCAAGAACAGGAGCTCCAAAGCGATAGAGAAACCAGTGACGAATATGAACGCGTATCAACCGAAAACTGGACCTTATAGCTCCTCCGGGGTCAACAAACGCCAGGCAATGTCGTGATAGTAATCGGAAATCGAGGTGACAGACTGCTCAGGCTGAGCCTCAGCATCCATGGCCTCAATGCCATTGGCAAGCCCTTTTTGAGCGATATTGTGGAAGATGAGCACCGCTTCAAAGTAACGTCCCCGTGTGTGCTCTATAGCGTTGGTGGTAAATTCTTCCTTCCGATTCTCGAACAACCACCGAAGTACGCGCAGGTGGCCACCGCCAGCAGCTTTGCTCGCTGCTCTATCTGTGCAACCTTCCAACCGGTTTTCATGAAGCCATTTTAGCAATTCGAAGTGGCCTCCGCCTGCCGCATGATCCATGGCATCGGTCGTGCAGCCCTCATTTCTGTGCTCGTGCAGCCACTTGACCACGTATAGATGGCCATTTCCCGCAGCTTTATCCATTGCGTTGGTGGTGCACCCTTCACTTCGATTGGCATGTAGCCACTTCACAGTCTCCAAATGACCATTGCACGCAGCAAGATCCATTGCATCTGTAGTGCAGCCTTGCGAGCAATTAGCATGGAACCACTGCACAACGTCCAGGTGACCGTGAGCAGCAGCATGGTCCATCGCTACGGTAGTACACGCTGCAATGGTTGGTGCTTCATCATCATTGCTCAGTTCTTGGTATGTTTCAGTGTGTCGCCTTTTGTGAACTGGTTCGTCTTCAGCTTTGCCTCCAACTCGAAGCAAATACTGCACGATCGCTAGATGCCCCTTACCTGCTGCTACATCCACCACACTGCACAATACCGGTTTGGTATTACGAACATGTTTGTCGTATCCATTTTCACTAATGTTCCCATAGGCCCAAAACAGACTCACAGCAGGATCTTCATGGTACACGGTGTAGAGCCACTTGACCACGTCCAGATACCCTCTTTCCGCAGCCAACAGCATCGTCTCCCCCGATACTTTACGTACGATACTCCTGTCGGAGTACGATAAGACACTCAATAGAGCATTAACCGTACAGTTTCGCCTGCGCTCCTCTGTTTCTTTTTCTGCTTCGTTGCACGGTTTCTCGATATTGACATAGAGGTACTTCGCGACTTCCAAATGTCCGGTAATGGCAGCAGCATGAATGGAAAGACTTGCTTCTCCACCTAAACAAGTCATGTACGTACGACGTCGTCCAATTCCATTCCAACGACTATCACTTTCGTATCCGAGCGTGTCGTCATGTCGGTCTCGGTCGATGATCCACTGCACCACTTCGAGCTGTCCGGCTTCTGCTGCCTTAATCAACGTCCCAGTATCCCACAAAGTGTACTCCTCATTGTCCTGGAACCACTGCAGAGTTTCCACAAGCCCATGAGCAGCAGCGCTACGTAATACCTTGGATCCTTCTACGTATTGCTCCGGGTCGACTTGGTTCTGTATCCACTGACCTAGCTCAATGTTCCCAACACCGAGAGCAGCTTTTATCGGCGTATAGAAGTATCTTCTCTCCTCTTTTGTCTCAGTCAAGTATATCCACTTGACCAGGTCTGTGTGTCCAGCCAATGCGGCGTGAGTGGCATCGTAACCACCAAAATTGATGAATCCCTTTCTCCCAGTCTTCTCTCTCCTCGTCCCATTCGTCTACATTATCATCTTCATAGTGCCATACCGTTAGCGCGAAAGAACTGGAGGATTTCCAACGCTCCAACGTTTGCAGCCTCACAGATCACTTTCTGTCGAACACCGTACGGGAATCGATCAAAAAGCCATTGAGCAAAGCTTCCAGCAGACACAACGAAAACTGCAGCTTCCCATACAATTTCTGCGTCCGAAGCAGGTTCCTCACGGACCAAAGCCCCCAACCACTGGACTCCAGATCTACTGTAGTGTTCCAAATGCGATCGAGTAACGCGACAGACCCAAACTTACACGCTTTGTGCAGTGGTTGTTCTACAGATGAGTCTACGTAGGCTGACACAATGCTGATGACATCGTCGGAGCGGAAGATAAGCGCTACAGCTAGCAGAGGTGGGTTCACTGGCATGTTCTCACTCAAGTTAAATGAAATGCAGGAAGGATGCTTGTAGCTTCGACCCGGAGCGTTGAAAGTACTACGCGTTATGTTTTAAGCGATTTGAATAAAAACATATTGAGCAGAATGCGTTCCTCAGATACTGCCGAGGCTTCGGGTGGTGCTCCGCGGTGCTGAAATGCGACTTGCGAGAAGTTCGAGTAGTTCAGTGCGAGATAATGGCCGACAACCATTGTATTGACAGTTAGCTTTGTTATGCTACGTTTAATGTTGTTCCATCTCTCCCTGTCGAATCATCTGCGTGCGCTGTCGAATCCTTCGCGCTATGTCCTTGACTGTTGGGTGGCGAAGCATCGTCAAATGTGTACAGTCTCGTAAGGTGGCTACGGTTGTGATGTCAATTCCAAATGTTCGGTATTGACAGGTATCTGCACTCCACCTCTGCGTCATGTACAAGTCTGCGGAAAGCCAAATGGACGTCTCAGTAGCTTCAACATGTGCCCTTGTGTAAGGCTGATACGCTTCTTCCATAGCGCAGAACTTGCGGTAGTTCTTTCCCAATGGCCTTAGCAGCTCGTCACTGAACGCTTCAACCGCGTAGTCTTTAATCCGACGTCGAGCTGCTTCCTTGTCAGCTTTAGAGACTTGCTGCACTTCGAAAGGTAGTCCGTCAAGTAGAACGAGAGGTAGAACTACCTGTCCTTTGTTTACAGCTAACCGTGCTACCTCGTGAGCCACGCGACAACCAAAAGAATAACCACCAAAAGCATATGGACCCTCACTTTGACGTTCACGGATAGACTTCCAGTAGAACCTAGCGAGCTCCTCAATACTTTTAGTTTGCGCGCTAAACTCAGAAGCTTGTACACCCACGACTTCAAATGGCAATTGTCGGGCCAATTCCAACAGTTTCCAGACTGTTCCATCAGCATCATGAAACAGGAAAAGTGTCAGTGCAGTGGGCTCTTTCGTAGACCAATTAAGCGGAACCATCGTCTCGGACGTCCATTTCTTTAAATCCACGATAGAAGCAGCACTTGTAGCCATTTCAAGCAATGACGACGTCCGGAAGAACTGTTCCAAGGCCAAAGGAAGACCTCGAGCTTGAGCAAGAGCTATAGCGCGGATAGCAGCCAGTGAGTCTCCACCTAATTCAAAGAAAGACTTGGACATTAGATTCTCTTCTTCGTCATCTCTGAGTCCAAGAGCTTGGATCCAAACCTGCCGGAGGATGTCTGTAGCCAACTGTACCGTGATTTCCGATCCTTTACTAGCTCGTTTGATATCTCCATTAACTCGACCATTATGTCGATCTGAATCTGCAAAAGTTGCAAGCGCTCGAAGATCAATTTTCCCATTGGGTGTTCGAGGCCAACTACTCACAATTTGAATCGACTGAGGCACCATGTGAATCGGTAGGTGTTCATTCAGGTAACCACGCAACGTATCCGGATATTTTTCCCCAACTGATTGATCGTTGATACTTTCATTTGGCATGACGAAAGCGACGAGAATTAAAGAGATTTGTCGTCGTTTCTGACCGAGAGTTTTAAACTGTGGAATGGAAAGAACCTCAGCAGCTTTGATGCTCTCATGGCGTAAGAGAACGTTACGTACTTCTTGTAGTTCAATTCGCATCCCGTGGTGCTTCACTTGTGCGTCAGTACGTCCAAGAAATACCAGATCTCCACTGGGGAGCCACTTGACCAAATCTCCAGTCTTGTACCAACGTCCTTGATTCGGTTGTGATGAGATCTCTTTAATATCTTCATGCTGAATGAACGCTTTCTCCGTAAGCTCTGGACGGTGCCAATAGCCATGAGCAACACCCGTTCCACCGATATACAATTCTCCAGGAACATTTACGGGAACAAGTCGTTTGTGGGCATCCAGAACAACAACTGGATGGCTGTCGATAGGTTTCCCAATAGGAATGCTCTGTAGATTAAAGGAATCCGTCTGGAATGCCAATTCTCGAGGTATCCGAAAGGCTGTGGAAGTGATCGAAGCCTCAGTCGGTCCGTATTCATTCACAAGACACGTTTTGGTGTTCTTGTGTTTGTTGTAGAATTGTTTCGCCAGTTCAATTGGAAAAGCTTCACCCGCGAGTATAACGTTTTTAACAGAAGCAGGAAAAGAATCTCCTCGGTCGCCCAAATAATCCACAATCAGCGCGAAATACGAAGGAACGAACACGCAAAACGTGATGTGTGGGGCTCCGAGTAATACGTTTCGCATGTAGTGAAGTTCGTGTAAACCTTTAGAACGCGTAATGCGAGCACTTCCACCAACCAACAAAGGCGAGAAGAGCTGGGATAATGAACCATCCAGTGTTGTCGATGTACTTTGGAGGAATACATCAGACGATGTCACCTTGTACGTACGCACAGTCCACCACAAAGTCGTCATCAATGCAGCGTGTGGAACAACGACCCCCTTTGGATTACCTGTTGACTACAGACGTACACACCATTTAGTTTGCTACTTTTCATGTAGTAAAACACACATACACAAAACGTACCCCGGAGGTGTATAGAATATATGCGGTTGCGCTTCCAGCATCTCGTGGGTCTCGCTTCTGTAATCTGGTGACCCTGTTTAAGCGTTCGTGATCTTTTGCAAAGCCATTTCTGTCGGTCGTTAAGAGATCGACATCTTCATAGCGCAATACACGAGGTAAAAGTTCATTGTCGTCTCCAGAATCTCGTGAAGACGATGATACATACGCAGCAATAGCTTCGTGCTTCCGTTGAGTGATGATCACGTGAAGGGCGCTGTCTCTAGCCATGTAGCGTAAACGTTCACGTGGGAATTCCGGGTCAAGAGGTACGAAAACCGCTTTCATCCGCAATATGCCTACTATCGCTGCAACATTCTCCAGTCCTCGATCCATTAGTAGACCAATATGAAGCTCTGCAGCGTTACCAGGGAGATCGAGCATACACAGTGCTTTAATGACACGACTGCTGTTATCCCACAGCTCTTGATATGTCCACTGTATATCTTCAAAATGAAGTGCTGGACTAGTCGGAGTTTGTCGAACTTGAGTAGCCAAACATTCGTGTAGAAATGCTGGAGATTGTCTTTCGGTAGTTAAAGACTGGGGGATTCCCCACTTGGAGACGAGTTGTCTTCGTTCGGCCTCGGGAATCATCGAAATGGATGGAGAACGAACAGGAGCAGTTGGTTTGTTGGCCACTTGCTCTAGTAATTCGAAATAGTATTTCGTGAATCTTTCAATAGTACTTCGTTCAAATCGAGCAGTACGATATTCCATAGCTCCCTCCAATACTCGACCAGTTAGAGAATCATTGAATTGACGATATCTCATCGATAGCATGAGGTCGAACTTTGCCGTATGACAAGGTAGCACCAACTCTTTATACTTGTTGGAGCTTGAGTCATCGCTACTTTGTTCCCATGAAAACATGATCTGGAAAAGTGGGTGCTGCCATCGTTGCTCGATTTCTCCATCGACATGTCGACTGCTGTGGGCTGAAGCACGTAAATGTTCCAGGACCTTGTGAAACGGGATCTCTGAGTGGTTGTACGCATCTAAAACCACTTCACGTACAGCTATCAGAAAGCTTTTAAAATCCTCGTTTGCAGTGCATTTTAACCCCAGACGTAGCGGAAGCGTGTTGACGAAGTAGCCCATAACATCCTGCAGCTCTGTTCTCTCACGTCCCGAAGAAGGAGCTCCAATTACGAAATCTTGTTGGCCTGACAACCGCTCAATGAGCAGATAAAACACAGCGAGAAGACCCATGAACATGCTCGCGCCTTGAGCATGACAAAGTTCCGAGAACTTCTTCTGTAAAGCATGGGAAGATCTGAAGACTACAACGTCACCTTTAGTTGGGATTGATTCCAGTACAGTAGATTTTTGATCGTCATTCAGAGGCGCTCGGTCAAACGGGAGTTCAAGTAGTGAGGGAGCTCCACCCTCTGTAAGTTGCCCCACCCAATATTGGAGCAAAGGTGCTGCCACACCGGAACGCATCTGCGACCGCTGCCACACTGCAAAGTCTCGGTACGTTAAGTGAGCATCATTTAAAGCCTCAGTCTCCAGTTGCTGTAGAGAATCTCGTGCTGTAACGGGTTTGTATAGAAAATGTGCGTAAAGTTCATGAAAGTCTTTCCAAAAGAGACAACTGGAGGCTGCGTCTGTCACAATGTGATGAAGTACAACAGTCACAATCCACGGTGTGGTAGATTCCTCTTCCGAGCTGGTAAACACATACACTCGAATGGGAGCTTGAAAGGCCAAGTCGAACGGTTCATCGATGGTCTTTGCCACAAATGTAGCCATTTCAGCGTCATGTGAATTGCATGTAGACGTCCACTTCTTCATCTGAACGACTCGGACAATATCCAATTCTCCTTGGAAATGTGAAAGCGGATGTACATATTGTCTCGGTTGTCCTCCTGCATTCGTGTCAATATCAAAACATGTCCGAAGCGCTTCGTGCTTGATCATCAATGCAGCACAGGTGCCTCTCAATGCAGTTAAATCCAGCTTTAAATCAGTGAAGAGCAACGCTCGAACGACGTTGTATGTCGTGCTGGACGGCTGCAACTTCTGCACTGCGAACATCTGCAGCTGGGCATACGACAGCTCGCAGCTCGCATCTTGAGACCTCTCCGCCAATCCAGGACGTAGCGTCGATCCTTTCTCTTCATTACATTCCTCGTAGTCACTTAGCATTTGTGCCACCGCGTTCTGCAGTGTCTTGAGCCGTCGAACTCTCGAGCTCTTCACGTCATTTCCTTCCGTCCTAGAAAGCAGAAGAAGCTGTAGCCAATGAACTGTCACGTCCAATTGCCCTGCGTCTAGAGCGCGTATCAATGCCACTAATTCCATTGCCGCATTCTCATTATTCATTGAGCTGTTGCCATGCACATTGACAGCCATTGCGCACTTGACTGCAATTGGGAACCGTTACAAACACGGCGTTTGTTTCCACCAGTAAGATACGAGTGTTATTGTTGAAAAGTCAAATGTATTTTTTATTTTTAGCGGTCAACGCCGAAAGCGCTCAGGGCGAGCTCTGCATCAGCCCCGCATACCGGGCGTGTACCCGGCGGCTCCGGCTGTAGCCATTTGCAGGTTGCTACTGTGCACGTCATGTACACCTGCAAGTTGTAGTAACGATGACAATGTAAAACGCGCTGACGTCCCAGTAAATATTATGGAAAGAGAGTTCGTAGTTGTCCTGATGCGCAGTTCTTCAGCTCTCTGCGCGTCAGGCTATAAGGCTCAACAGGCAGCAAAAAAAATCGAGAGCAGGCCATTTCCCACGTGGCCGCTCGTCTCTAACAGGGTTCACCTACTGTATCAGAATCGCTTCGTCGCTGCAGCAGCCCGCTGCCGCACAATGAGGAGGATAAACACGAAAAGAAGCACCGCCAGAACCGAGATCAGTCCAAGCAGCCAGGCATTCCAGCGCGTCGAGTCGTCACCTGCGAGTTCCTCGCGGTACTTCTGAGCCCAGTTGGGCACAATCATCAGGTCTGGCCGTTGTCTGTACAGCTCCTCCTTCTCGCGTGGGGTAAGACGTCGCATCATGGATCTGACGAGTTTTTTGCGTTTCTTCCTACTGCGAGGCGTGATCTGCCCGTCGTTCTTACTGCTGTAGTTCAGGATCTGCGGTCGAGGACTGCCGTTACCACTGCCATCTCCATCTGCGTCCATGAGAGAGTGCGTTTCCTGCTCGTTATTGTCATCATCGTAAAACTCTTCGTCTGCATCCAGTACGTCTTCATGCCACTGAATGCCCTTCTTCTTCTGTTGACGTTGACTCGAAGTCTTCTTCTCAGGTTCCAGTACAGCAGCTGAGTACGCCGAGATGCGTTTCAATGCTGGTCTCAGCTTCGGTGTGCGAAAGTGTTTACCATCACTCTGCATGGCATCCGGCGAAAGCTGCAGACCGTCTCCGTCCGTGTCGAGATCGTCCAATTTCGACATTCCTGCCGACGGGGATGTCCCGGACAGAAGATCATATTCCTTGGTTCCTGGTTTCACCAAATTCTTTGCTCTTTGCAGCGAACTAGCAAAGGCACCCCCAATAATCCCCACAGCTTCAGCAGGGGACATTTTCGTCTTGGCAGCGCCTCCAATTTCCTGATCCAGCTCCATCATCTCTTTCACCTCATTTGCGATAGTTTTGGCACGGCGATGAGCCACTTCCATGGCATGTCTCGAGACTTCCGGTGAGAATAGCGTCGTGTCCACGTAGTCCTTCTCCTCGATCGGTAGCTTCTGCGTCATGACGCGCAGCGGAGGTAGTACGTGCTGCTGCTTGGTGCCATTCGGGAACCCATTGCTGTCCTTGTGGACATTCACATCCACCACGACAGCGTCGCTATGACCATTAATGGACCCATTAGCCATGTTCACGTCTTTATTCTGCTCATCGTCGCTGTCGCTGTCCGAAACTGGCACAGCAACCTCGGGCGACTCTGCGCCGTCTTTCGATATTTTCACCACCGCCGGCTGCACGAATTGCGACTCGAGTGTGTCCACGTCCAGTACCGTCGACGCAGAGGAATTCTCTGAAGCAGCGGGAGCGTCATCGTTCAAAGAGACCGTCTCCATGTACATGGTAGACGCCGTAGTCATGAGCTTCGTATGTGTGCTGTAGTGGGTCAAATAGACTCGCAAACAGATAGAGAGGAGGCTGGAGAGGGGGTACGTCTACTGAAGGGGACGCGCGGGGGCTGAGAGGCCTCAAAGGAGCGGGAGGAAGGCGGGCGCACGCTCGAGCGACTGCGCACTCTTCAGTTCTCGTTGAGAGTGAGCTTGAGCCTCTTTTCCGCTCGTGCGGAAGGGTAAATCCTTCTGTATGGAATATATTCTGTTCAGTGACTTACTTATAGTGACATTCGGGGCAAACTGCACTATTGAAGAGAATAATGGAATTAAAGAAAAAGAACCGTTAATACGATTTTTTAGAGTCTAAAGCAACCGACACGAGGATGTTTCGATACATCGTCGAGGTACACTGAAGCTCTGCCGCAAAGTGGCTCCTGTTGATGCCACAAGTATCCGCGACAACAATTGAGTCCGCTGACAATACTTCGCCCGGTATGATTGAGTCGGTGTATAGCATTGATGTTGCACTTATTCACTGGGTCTCCATCGGGCCTCGAAAGTGTCGTCATTCAGCCTCGCGTCGCTCTAAAACAACACGTACGCGATGGTGTCGCCTAGAGTGCCGCCGATCATCGTACCGATACCTGGTCGCACTACTGTGCCCATAGCCGCACCGACACCGCCCGTAATCACTGCCAAAGCAGAGCGAGTCGCGTTGCGACCTGTGGAGGACGCAAATGTCGACAGAGTGTCTTCGTCCTCGGTGTCGCTACCGCTGCCCTGGATACCCTCCTCAATCGACCGCAGCTTCTTGTTGGACTTCTTGCCACCTTTCCTTGACACGAATCGTCGGTACAGAATGACCACGAGTTGCTGGGTCTGCAGGAACGAAAAGACCATCGCGTGTAAATGAACACAGATAATTGCAGACAACAAATGCCATTACAGCAGTAACAACTTACCTCCTCAACCAGGAAGATAGCCAGGTGGCTCAGCATGTTGGCGCGCATTCCTGTCTTGATCATCAATGCAGCGGCGGTCATTCTGCTGGACGTACGCGCATACTTGCGCATAGCAGACTTGCTGATGTCTGTAAAGCATCAATAATTCAGTATGACAGCAGCGAGCAACAAGGCATAAGTTAAACTACGAAAAATAGCTTCAATGTCTGCAGAAGACGCACCTTTGATGAGCTTGCTGACGATCTGAGGGCGGCAAAAGCGCAGCGCCACCTCCTCGAGCGAGCGCACGTACGTGGTGATGCTGAGCGACTTGCCGAAGGACTTGGCACTGGTGATAGTGAATTCCTCCATTGAGGGGGCCACGAATTCCTCCTTCTCGGCAGCGGCATCCACGTCCTCGAACTCATCCTCGCTGGATTCCTCCTCGTCCGACAGCTCCAGGTCCAGTGACGCCACGTACGCATTGAAGACCATCAGTCCCTGCATGGCCACTGAACGCACAGCCAGAATGGCTACATCCTTAGGGTAGAAGTGCTTGAAAAAAGGCTTCTTGTCCACCAGCGTGTAGGTCTTTTGCGGCTGCTTGGCGGCGACGACGCTCATCCTGGCAACTTGGCTGTATTAACTGTAACAATCACGAAGAGGAAAGCAACAGTGAGATCGGCTCAGTGTATTACTCGCGCAAAGTTTCCAGGCCGCTGGCCTTGTACACGCACCGGCGTCCAGACACTCCGGCGGTGACGGTCGTCGCTGCAGCAAAGGAGCGGCTGCGCGCACGGATACCGGATACCTGAACCGGTTTCAACTGATACCGTTGACATCAGCTGAAACCGGTTCAGGCTAGCTTGCCGGAAACTTTACCGGTAATCATACCGGTACCTGTCAACGAAACACGTTGAAGCCGCTCTGGCCATTTGACAAGACACCCCGCAAAGGATACCTGTGCCATGGACTCCACCAGCATCCAGCGTGTCTTCCGTCGTGACGTCTGCACCGGTCGTGTTGCTCTCGTGACCGGTGGCGGTTCCGGTATCGGCCAGGAGATCGCCATCAAGCTCGCCGAGTATGGCGCCAAGGTCGCAGTCTTCGGCCGACGTGAATCTGCTCTCCAAAGCACCATGAGCCTGATGCGCGAACGTGGCGTTCCTGAAGGATCGTGCATGTTTGTGCAAGGCGATGTGCGCTCCTCCGAGAGCGCTGATGATGCTGTGGCGCAAGTGGTGGCGCGCTTTGGCAAGCTTGACGTGTTGGTGAACTCTGCGGCTGGTAACTTCCTCGCTTTGGCGGAAAAGCTGTCGACAAACGCGTTCCGCACGGTGATGGAGATCGATGCCATTGGCACATTTAACATGAGTCGTGCAGCATTCGAGCCTTTGAAGAGAAGTGGTGACGGACGTATTATCAACATCACGGCCACGCTGCAACTGCCAGCTACTTGGTACCAGGTGCATGCTTCCGCTGCTAAAGCTGCGGTGGATAGTATCACACGCTCACTCGCACTGGAGTGGGGACAATTTGGCATCCGCGTGACTGGTGTGGCGCCAGGACCTATTGCTGACACGACGGGCACGGCTAAGCTGGGAGGTGACGTGGACCCAGAAGAGAGGAAGAAGGCCGTGGCAAGCCAGATCCCAGTCGGTCGTGTTGGCGCTAAGACGGACATTGCTGCAGCAGTGCTCTACTTGGTGTCGCCCGTGGGCAACTTTGTGTCGGGTGACGTTTTGATTGTGGATGGTGGACACTACCTTTACAAGAAACCTATCATGCCCCGTGAAACCCTGGAGAGTTGGTCCAAGAAGATGGAGAAGAAGTCACGTGTCACGGCTGACTCGAAGTTGTAAAGCAGAGTAGTTGGTGGAACCAACTTGGCTCTGAGATGTCGTAGTTTTTGCTTATCTTTCGAATCAATGAACTCACATGGAACATGTTCTTACTGCACGAAATGAATACTCCGGAGTATCTGAAATGAAACAACGTACTATCGGCAGGCATGGCCGCTTTGTTCGCATGTCAATAATGTCACCGTAGCCAAATACCTTTGGACAGTTTACTTGATCACAAGTGCTATGCAGAATTTCTTCGTGTTGGTAGATTTGATACAGTACAAGCTTCCTAGCGATCACAACGTGGGCTTTGGGTCTTGAAGTCCTGTAGAACAATCATTGATTCAACTTGAGATTTAGTTGTCACTCGATTTCAAAGCAATAGATCTTGCCGAATGCAGGATTCAACAAGAAATAACACGAAGGAGAAAGCCAAGCTAAGCAAGAAAAGCACGCATTAGGTGTATTTCTTGTGGCTTGAATCAACTCGTCGCGTAGCAAGCTTCAACCAACATGGACAACGTCTCAGAGTTGGAAAAACGGACAATTGACCATCATGGCAGGACAGTGTGACCACACTAATCCATACAACAACCGCCACTCAACCGTTCCCACTCTGCTGCATCCACCCATAGGGAATCTGCTCTAAATCATTTCATTCAACTACGCGCGCAGCCACCAGTCTGTTCAGCAAACGCCTAGTGGTGGCTGTAGTCGAACTTGCCGTTAACGCGCTTCCAGAAGTTGGACTTCTCCTTGTCCTCCTGAGTGGCACCACGCGTGGGGAGGATGCCGCAGATCACCCAAGCAGCACTGTATCATAACAAGGGGGAGGGAATGTTAAAAGACGGATAATAAAATAACGTCGCTAGTATCTCCGTAAACGTACGCTCCGGCGATGAGGAAAGGCTGGAAGTAGGCGCGCTTGGCCTCGTGCACCAGGAACTTGGTGTACGGCAGCTTGTGCCATCTGACGGACTTCTTGGCAACGGCTTCAGACATCGTTGGATCTTGGGGAAGAGGCTCTTGGGCTTCCTGTGGCGACGGCGATGGCTGTTGTGGCGAAAGAGAGGCCCAGAAAGCTCGAAGAGAAAGGGGGGGGGGGGAGTGTGGCCACAGACGCAACAACGCATTCCCCGTTAAATTCGGTGACAAAAAGTTGAATTTAAACGGAAGATGTTTTGAAAAATGATATTCGTACTTAGTAGACCACAGTTGAAGACATGGCACTGACCTTGAGGATCGCTAGGCCATCTACCTCTACATGTATTGAAACATTTTGAAGAAGAAGTGCAGCCTTCATCTGTCAGCATCGGAAGGGTGCAATGACAGCTTGGAATGGGGTTCATTCACGCGCCGTAGCCACTGCAAGTATGCAACGAGGTCACTGAAACACGCGAGCAGCACCACTGCAGGGTAATACAGCGAAAGGGTAAAACAATGTGGCTCACAAGGGTAACAGTACAGGACGAGAGTACCCTTAAGCATCCAAGTTTTTCAATTGGAGAAGCAGCCAAGGACCTGTAGAAAAAACCGCAACAAACCGCAACATGGCTTCCTCCGTCAGAGCAGATTGCCAAGAACGGGTACTTGGTAACTTGAAAAAAGGCCTCGGTAGCTCCTTCGACTGAGATGTGGGCCCAGATAACCTGATTCCGCACTTCATATCTGCTGGAAACCTGTCACCTGTATGCTGTCTCTAGCCCCCTGAAGACGAATAACGAGATCTGCGAAAGAGCTGTAGCTGAGACGACACGACACGATGCAGAAGCAAAATGCGAAGACGCTTGCTCGAAGCCTTTGAATTCACCGGAAGAATAGACGCGCGAGTCCATTACGGATTTAAAGCGGGATCAGACGGTCACAACGGCTGGCAGTGTCTAGTTGCAGCGCTTCCTAAAGCACAGCTTAGTAGTCCTCATCTCCGCCGAACATGTCCATGCCGCCGCCCAGGTCCTGTATCATAATAAATTACCATCAATTCAGTGAGTTCACCAATTAACGTCCCAAAATTCATCCTCAAAGTTCTACGTACAGCCTCCTCTTCCTCTTCCTTGGCCTTCTCCTCAACCTTCTCGTCCTCAGCGCCAGCGGCACCAGCAGCGGCACCAGGGGCGGCAGCGGCACCAGCAGCAGCGGCTCCGCCCGTGGAGATGAGCTCCAGAATCTTGCCCTCCTTCGACAGCAGCGACGAGAAGAGAGTGGGCCAGTAGGGCTCCACCTCGTTGCCAGAGGCGTGCAGGATTTGCTGGATGGCCTCCGGGGTGATCTCGTGCTCCCCGTCAAAGAGGATCATAGAGGCGTACGCCACGCACAGTTCGTCGTGCTGCTCCTTGGTGATCGTCGACATTCTTCCGCTTGTGCTTTAGCTTTCGGCAAATAAATGCCCCGGGCGGCTGGGACGACGGGGCTGGGCCTATTGGTTGGCGGCGAGCTGCTTTGAGCATGATCTTCGCTAAGTACGAATTGTGTCAAGCATTGGTATTTTCATGTGGTGCACATCATGAATGTTGCTGGAGTAAATACCTTTTTTACACCAGCGACATCTTTTTTTTTCATGTCGACCACATACAATATATATGTACAACACACCATCAATATTTTCAAACACTCGAAGCGCGCCATCCTTTCCGCACCGACGCCGTAGCGAGAAAGGAACGGCGGAATGCGCGGCTCTAGTGTCGCCGATAGCGCCCGTAGCAAGTGGACGTCTCGAGCGTCAACTGACCCGTTCGCTTCTGCATCTTTAGCTGCTCCCGACGCCCAAAACGGACACGAAACGACACCGTTATTCACAGATCAGCAGAGCGACGGAAAGGAAAACCGCGTGCCGTTAATTGGCCGTAATTGGGGCCATCCAAACGTCAGTATGGACCGGTCAAGGCAGCAGACGACTCTAGAGGAAGAACTACTCCCTCCTACACTTGATTTCGAGCCTTCTACGTCTTCCACGCTGCTGGGAAAGCGTCCGAATCCAACAGAGGATACTCCACGCTCTCAGAAGTCAGTTTACAGGTCTACAGGCGCCCAAGACAGCAATAATATTGAGAGCAGGCAACTGAGAGACCCACTGGCAAGTGCTAATGCTGTGACACATTTCGAATCGCGAGCTTTGGAGCTTCATGGATATTTACAAGAGCTGGAGGACCATCAGGAGGAGAATGCTGGATATGGTTCAATTACGATGCTTGTGGATGATTTCAGCCATATTGGACAACTTCATTTTGGATCTGTGGCACTAGGGGAGAGGAGAAGCAGACAATTGACGCTGGAAAATGCCAGCGAACTGGGAAATGCTCGAGTTAAATATGAAGGATACGCCATGATTCGTAATGGTGAAAGTGAGCCATCACAACCCAAGACGAGATTCAAGTGCGACCTGCATGTGTGTGTGGTAGACGCCCTCAAGTCGGTGACGCTGAGAGTGACATTCGAGCCTCTATCTGTGGATGTTGGGAAGGAAATTACAGCAATGCTCAAGTTTACTGTGAATGACAGGTTTAAGCTGCAGTGCAGAGCGACAGGCAAAGTAATGCCCCGTGTGCCGAGGTTGAACAGGTTTGGACGTTTGCGAAAGGCCAAGACTTCGATTGACACAGTTGTGGTTGCTCCAGGTGCAAAGCACACTCAACCTCCCAGAATACCTGCAACAAATTCCAGGCAAAGGACTCCATTGAATGCAAGAAACACACACTTCACGATTTCAAGTGCCCTGGCACAAAGCGAACGCGAGCCGGAACAGGAGCCTGTCCTGAGACCAAGACCGAAGGTCGGAGACAAACGGCAGTCGTCTGTAACTATCGATTTTTCGCCTCCACGAAATGGCTCAAAGCGACGAAAAACTGAGCCTCCAAGGACCTTAACACCCAGGAAAAGTATCGGTGCTTCTCAGGATCCGGATACAAAGAAACCCTACTCGGGATCATGGTGGAAGCAGCGCCAAGAGTTTTACGATGAGAATTGGATGGCAAAACAGACAGAGGGATTTACCAAATGGATCAATTACGTACTGCTTGATGGAACATCCCAACGTCTGGGAGGTGGTGACACAGAAGGCGAAGAACAGGATGTTGGAGACAAGCGCAGGTTTGATTTCTCGTCGTTGCGTGTGCTTGCCCAGAAGCGCATGGAGTCCAGGTGGGCACAGGCTGCTGTGGAATTGTACCATTCTCCGAACATGGATGACATTTTATTCAATCTCCAGGATGAGATTGGAAACAAAGGGCTACTTTTTCGTGCGGATCGTCCAGTGTATGCTGATGTTGGGCTACAAGAAGATCTGATCAGCCTACTGAACAACTACCACCCTGTGTGGCTTTGCTTGGGCCTCTATGCTGTGCTGGGTAGCCAAGTCATGAGACAGGAAAAATGCTCTCTGCGGGCCATTTTCCGTTCAACCACTGCAAATGCCAGTGGAAAGAAGGAAAACTCACCGCTGGACCGGAAAATGCCACGCGTGCTACGTCGGATCATCTTGAACCACTTGGTCAAGGATGCACACGTCGCTCGGAACTACCGCCTGGTAAAGAACCTGATGACTCCTCTAGACGGATCTACAGCGGACCGCAACGACGGTGGTAATTCCTTCACGAATACCAAGAAAAATATCAACGGCCGCGAGTACTTTGATTCCCTGACACAGTCGTTCATGCTCAAGTTCCTCATGTTGGTGATATTCCTGGACCGTGCAATTGAGCGCAAGGCGGACAAATTCCCACATTTCCCCTGTTTATTCCGAATTGTGCCTTCTGTCAAGAAAGCAGCACCGGGTAAAGCTCAAACAGTCACTAAGAGCAGCAAACGAAACACCAATGAGGATGGCGACGCACTGTGGGTGAAGAACTCACAGGTGTTTGTGACCGAGTTTTGCAGACTCTTTTTGGCAAGCGAAGGTCGCATTGATAAGCACCTGAAACATCTCGGCTACACTCTCAAACACCAGCAGACGCCGCTGGATGAGATCGATCTGGAGGTTAGAAGCTTGGAGGTAGACTTGCGTGATGGCATCCGACTTGCGAAACTCATGGAGGCACTTACAACTACCGCTGTGCCATCCGCGACTGAGCAGGACGGAGAGGTAATTCCTCAACCTAAAGCATTATCAACATTTCTGCGTGTGCCAGCACTGTCACGATTACAGAAAGTTCACAACGTCGAGATTTGCCTGCATTTTTTGCAAGACAAGTGTGGGGCAAGTGTGCTAGATAACCTTAAGAGCAACAGTTGCAGAGGAGGGAAGAAGCACCGACTAAGTGGGCGTGTCCGTGTGTCTTCATCTGGATTTGCAGGCTTGCACAGCAAGGTCGACGCGAAGTTGGTGGAAAATCTGGCTAAAGACATCGTGAACGGCCATCGTGAGAAGACTCTAGCACTATTGTGGAAGCTAATCAGTTCTTTCCAGCTGCAATCTCTGGTGGATGCTGAGACCATGAGATGCGAGGTTGTCAACGTTGTCAAGCGAATGAGTTTCCGAGCTAAGGACTTCTTTGACCATCAGCAACATAACGCTCCGCTCGTCCACACGGATGAACATGAATGCTATGGGCTGTTGCTGGAGTGGTGCCGTGCAGTCTGTGCCAACTACAACGTGGAAGTGAGTGACTTCTCTGCTTCGTTCGCTGATGGAAAAGCGCTTTGCTATCTTCTCCACTACTACCATCCGATGTTGTTGTCGAAGTCGGATATGCTTTCGACAACCAGCGACTTGCACACTCCAGATGTTCAGGGGATAAGCGAGAAAGCTCTTTTAGCCAACGAACAGCGACATTTCGCAATCATCAACGACCGCGTCAAACAGCTTGGAGAAGTCCCAGTTCTCATGCCTCAGCAGTACAACACGAAGAATCCGCCAGAGGAGAAGATGGTGGTGACGTTCGTGTGCTACCTGCAGTCGCGCTTGATGGACTCATATAGTGAAATTCACGCGGCATCTCGATTGAAACGCTGGTGGAAGAGCCCGTTGATCCGGTTGAAACTGCATCGCAAGAAGAACCGCAGCGCTCGCACAATTCAGCGATTCTGGTATACTTCCAGTCATAAACGGCTCGCCATTCGTCAGTGCCGCAAGCTACTGCGAGCAGCACACCTCGTCAAGAGTTCAGTGCAAACGTGGACAGCCAGAAAACACTACATTCGTTTCCGAAGATCTGTGGTTGTGATTCAGCGAGCGTTCCGTGCCCGCCGGCAACTAAAGATTAACGGAGATTCTCGTGGTGCAGTTCTTGTTATTGAATACCACTGGCGGAAGAAACTTCGTTGGAAGCGCGAAGAGGAGCGACGTCTTCAAAGCGTAATGCAACGCAAGGTCGCACAGAGAGTGCGATCCAGATCGGCTTGCGCAGTGATCGAGAGATTTTGGTTGCAGCGTTTATCGAGAGAAGCAGCTCGCCTCGTTCGCCAGCAAATGATTGCCGACCGGCAGCTAGCTGTTATTCGGATTCAAACTGCTTGGAGGCAAAGCCGCCAGCGCGTAGTAGCAAGGAAACAGCGCATGCATTCATGGCAGCAGATGAAGCGTGCAGCACGAGTAATCAAGCGGACTTGGAGGGCCTTCCAGCACCGTCGCGAAGAGACTCAGAGAGTTGTTGCTCTGCAACGCTTTGAGCAGATGATGAAAGAAAAGGAACTCCAGAAAAGGCACCTCAAGCTCAAGCAAAAAGTGGAAACTCGTGCGGTCAAGTGCGTTCAACGATGCTTTCGCCAATTCACATTGCGCAAGCGAAAGGTGTCAGCAACTAAGCTGGCAAGTGTATTCCGAGGCAGAAAGCAGAAGATTCGGTTCCAGAAGCAAAAGCGCGCTGTGGTGTTGTTGCAGCGAAATGCTCGTGTGTGGCGTCGGAGGAGACAGCTATCAGCACTGTCGCAGTTTTACAGCATGTTGAAGACTTACCAGCGAATGAGAGCTAGTGAAGCCCAGCGACGAATGATACGGAGCCAGGAGCTCAAGCACAAGGTGGAGAAGAGGGCTGCTTGTCGTATTCTGGCTGTGTATCAATCGTACCGAGATCACAAGCGAGCACTTGCTGCAACAAAAATCCAGAGTTTGGCACGCTGCCTGCGAGTGAGAAGAAGGTATTGCAATCTGCGCCAAAGTGCACTCCTGCTTCAGAAGAATGTACGGATATGGCGTCGCCAGGGGCAACTGCGCACGCTGTTAACATTCCGGAGCATGCTTCTGAGCTATCGACGCATGCAAAGAGAGGAAGAGGAGCATCGCGAGCGTGTCCGTCAGGACCGTATTCAACGTCTGCAACAGAGCGTGGCGCATCGTGCTGCCTATCGTATCCAGTCGGTTTACCGATTCTTCATTCATCACAAACAAATGGTAGCAGCTACTCTTATCCAGGCGACGTACCGTGGTTTCAAAGGGCAACAGCAGTACAACAAGACTTGTGCTTGCGTACGAGTGGTGCAGCGTGCTACACGTTCGTGGGTGGCTATGACGAAATTCCGGCAAGCTCTTCGTCTGCATCGTGCAACTGTTACAATCCAGAAATGTGTGCGCGGACGGCTTTCACGTCGGATTCGGTTCAACTTTTACGATCTCCAGACTCAACTGCGACGACTGCGTGTCTTGACGTCGTGCTGGAAGATTGAGTTCTGGTATGTGGCCCGCACGAAGAAGTATCGAAAAAAGCGTACGCTGATGGTGCGAGCTCGCTGGACACAGCTCAGCGCTGGAATCACACGGAAGCGTATAGCCGACGTGAAGAAGATCGAAATGTGCTGGAGATCGTTCTGCTTGAAGAGTGCTATTGATAAGCGAATTCAGCACAAACGGCAGTTGAATTCCTCAGCTCAACGTGTGCAGGTGTGGTGGTTGGGTCTGTGCTGTAAGTGGGCGGAACGTGAGCGACGAGCGGAGGAGAAGCGTCAGCGTGAGATGGAGGTGATGGCACTGGCCATGGCTAAGACACGGGCAGAACGGATCGTTGGTTCATGGCTCCGACAAAGGGTAATTATACCTTACCGCGAGCGAAACGTTCATTACGTTGCAGTTCGAAGGCTACAAGCTTGGTCCCGGGGAATGCTGGTTCGCCTACATCAGAGTGCCCCCGAGGTCACCCAGCAGCGCAAAAAGCTGTCCAAAATGAAGTTGGTTGGACAGGAATCACATACCAACTCCGTCACTACGTCTACTACTCTTCAGCAGTTGAGAGTCAAGACTAGCGAGGCGAGGAGCGTCCAGACAGAGCAGCCGGTGACACTAGGTGGACGACTGGACATGGCCTTGCACATGCTGCTGCACGGCAAGCGATTACAAGACATGTTGTTTGCTAGTCATACCATCGAGGTGTGCACGCGGTACTCTCGAGAATGTTGCCGCAAGTGTGTCCAGCTCCAGATCTCGTCGACAATCTTCGCAGCTATTCGAGGTCTCAACCGCAGTCGCCCGCACGTGGAATTGTTACATCAACTACTGCTCGTGTTGAAGAATTTGACGGTGTACCGGAGATCTGCAGACAAGAGGAAGCCGAATCGGGAGGTTGCTACTGACACAGATGACAGACTTGACGTGGATATGCGCGCTTTGGACACGCTGGTGGATCTGCTTCACATTCATCGAGACATGCATCACGTCTTCGTGCTATCAGCGGATGTTATCAAGTATTATTTGACCATGTTAAAGCCTCTTGCGGACGGAAACGAGGGTGTCCGAGAGAGCTGGACTGAAGCGGAGAAGCGTCTGACTGGTCTTCAGGAATTGCTGTCGAGGAAGTTGGCACTGTTCAATGCCACTGCTTCGTTTAGACGCGTGAACCAGATCCCGGAAAAGCCAAGCGGAAACAGCCTTATGCGGAAGATGAACCCAAAAACAGCCGTGGCCATTATGGAGGAGCTCGTGACGCTGCTGGAGAGATGAAGGTAGTAAAGGAAAAGAATGACGAGTAGAAGGTATCACTATTTTATTATGCATGAATGTCTTTTGGTCTTACAAAAGTCTACGCTGCGTACTTGATGCTGTGTGGCTTGCGCCGAATGTTGAGAAGCTGTAGGTAGCACAAATTGAGCATCTTTGACAAGAAATTATCCATTGCATTTACATTTAACAACAGTTGGACGCGTTCTGCGTTATGCCTGTAGGTAGCAAAGTGCTTGCCTCTTAAGCCCGAGACTATTACAGTCCTCAACTGTAGCTCACCATGGGCCTGTACCAAATAAATCAATCAGTAAAACACCCTCATCATCATCAACTATAGAACGTACTTGTCCAGCAAACTCTGGCGCTCGTCAGACGTGGACCCACTCAGGTCGTATCTCTCCAGCTCGCTCTTCTTGGTCTCCTTGTAGTAGATCATAGAGGACGCCACAAAGAGAGCTCCATACAGCGCAGCAGACTCAAAGATGGGTGCGGGGCTTTCCACGCTCTTGCTGATCTTCATATACTCGGGCTGCACCTTGACCAACACCCCAACCAGCAGCAGGAACAGGAAGCCGCACAGCGACACCATGGAACAGGTCAGCGCCCCTGTCAATAGAGCAAATGTTAGTGTAGACTCCGAATTTGAGACTCAGAGATGCACCGACGTACAGAAAACCTTGGACATTGTGATTGGATACTACGTGGAGATGTAGAAGGCCCGGGGGTCGAGTGCTGGAGCGCCGGGAAGCTGCGATATGGAGGTGCTTGGTCCCGTTCGGCTTGGATCTGAGTACAGTATGTGGAATAGGACGCTTCTAAAAAACGCATTTTATTGGTTGATATGTATTTAATACTGATCGATGATTGGTGTATATTCTACGTTTCAGATTGAGTAGTGCAATCTGCTAGCTGTTGCTTGTCAATTTTGTATGCGCCGGTTGGTAATTGTGGGAGAGTTCAACAAAGATACGTATTTTATTTCGGGACGCATACCTTAAGTGCGGAATTAAAATCATCCAATAAGAGTCAGTTGAAGCCAGTGTTTATTTAGTCCAATCGCAGATCGCCGCATTACGAAAAAGAACACGTCGAGCGCAAGTCCTCCGATCGCCATCATGTACGACTTCTGCCTCACGCTTCCTGTACGTTTCCGCGCTCTTTGGCGTCCACCATGCAGCTCATTCTCTTCACCTTTCTCTTTTCTATCCATTGATATCATTTTAATTTTCAATCTCTTTCTAATACTTACGTTATCGTCTGATATCTGAATTCCGGTGGTGTGTTCCTTTAGTATGGCATGTTGCTGGGCCTGGGCGGCCTCATCGGCTTCGTGAGCACTGGCAGCACTATGTCCCTCGCTGCTGGTGGTCTGTCTGGCGCCTTTTTGAGCTTCGTGGGCTACTGCAGCTACAACGAGTACACGCAGAGCCCGGTGACGTCCAAGTTGTGGCCTGCGCTCTCGTTGGCTGTATCGGCGCCTCTTACGGCCGTCATGACTAACCGCTACAACAAGACGAATGCATTCTTTCCGGCGGGTTTTGTTGCTGCCTACAGCGCGGGGATGTCCATCTTTTACGTGTGGATTCTGACCAAGAAGAGCAACCCTCAGTACAAGAAGAAGGTATAAGAGCTTTCTGGTCAATAAAAGCTGCTGGATCGTAAGTTCTGCAGTCAGTTGTTCCCTTTGAATTGGTGTTATATTGCTGCTGTCTTTGATATTACGGAACCTACCTATGCACTACGTTTGATGTAGATCAACAAGTATCGGAGCAGGAGAGCCTGCTACCACGCTACTAGTACTTCCTAGTAGAGCAGAGCGTTCCTAGATGATGGCAGCTGGTGCCGTCGTCCCAGAGCTGTGAAACTGGAGTCACTGGAGCCTTCACTGTCACTGAGTGTCGCCGTGTTCGCCTTTGCCGCCTTATACTGCTGTGCAAAGGACACGATATCACGCAAGGCGTTCGCGAGCCACTCTCGGTGTAGTGAGCTAGCAACTTGAAGATCGAGCGAGCGTGACGGCGTTACGAGCGACATACACGACTCGGGGTCTACTGCGACGGCTGCAGCTGCTTTCTTGTTACCTTTACCGAAGGAACCCGTTTTGGTGCTGTCGGGCGTTTCGACGACTTCAAGCTCGTCGACAGCTAAGAATTCAACGCTACGTTCACCATGTTTGCGTCTCCAGCGCAGTTGAAGTGGATTGGTGGGATCATAGAGCAAGCGGGAGGTGTGAGGTCGACCACGCCGGCCAAATTTCGTCACGATGGTGTCATTTACCACGCTTGTTGCCAGTGTCAACGTTACAGTGAGACGTTGTTTGCGTGCAGTGAGAGCGCGATGCTGTTTGGCTCGAGAGCTGATTTCCCGCTGCACCTGCTGTCCCAATGCGTTGAGCTGGGGATAAAGTTCTTCTTTCGTCACTTCCTTCGCTGTATACTTGGACAGCAACGACCGCAAATGAGCTTTGGCCCACGGGAGCTCGTGCATCATCGACTTGACATATCGAAGTTGCCTCAACATGATACCGTGCTGAGCTGGTCCAAGCTCCATGAAGTTGGCGGCGCTCATAAACGGAACGCGAACGCAGCGATCGTTCCAGTGCCACACTACAAAGCGAACAGGTTTCTTGGCGATCACAAGTTCTGGAACGCCACCGCTTGTGCGTCCACGTAAGCGTAGTACCATTTGGGTTTGAGTGGAAGGGACAGGAGAAACTGGTGGAGACGGAGACGACGTCGGAGATCCAGACGCTGGGTTATTCGAAGAAATTGACTTTCTCTTGGTGTTGAAGGCGATAATTTGCTGCTTGGTGACTGAAAAGCTCCTGCTGTTGCGACGACTAGATGGCACATTGGGAACGGTGATGTGACACACGCTCGTTGATTTCCGACGAGCACTCCAAATCAGCTTGGTGGACTTAGTCGCATTTGGGGAAGGTGCCGACGCTCTGCCCCGCTCAGTACTTGCATTGGTGGTCAGTGGACCAAAACCGACAAAAGAAGGACATTTGAGAGGACTCTTCTTCATGGAGAACGACTTTCGTCGTAGCGGTACTGTTGTGGTGATCTTGGAGGTGGTGCTATAGCGTCTTAGCAGACCTGGGCTCATCGCCGAGGGATTAACTTCTTCATCCTCCAGGAGCTGCAAAAGCTCCTTCTCCGGGAATTGGAATTTATGGCGTGAATTTCGTCCTGCTTCCTGTGACGAGGACCTGCTGTTGGCGCTTGTGCTTGACTTATCCGAGTCGCTACTCTGTCCTCCATCGCTCCCTCGAAGTAGTCGAGGAACCTGAACACCCTTCACAACGACATTTCCCGTCAAGATCGGTAACAGTTCGCGAAAACGGCGTGGGGGTACTGGAGACAAACCAAGCGCGTAGTTGATCGGTTCCTCCAGCTCTGCAACTTCAGTGTCATCAGGATGCAAGCTGGGCTCCTCTAGTACTGCAACAGAGTCATCACGATGCAAAATCGTGTCAGGTTCTTCTAGCACTGCAACATCCGAGTCATCACGATCCTCGTCAGGTTTGGCTTCAGTATGTTCTTCCTCAAGTTGGTTCGAGACTGCTGCCATGTCTTCTGTGATTCTATAGCCGATATCATCGTCCTCATCGACGCTGAGATCGACATCAATCGCTGCTTCTCCCAATCTACCACACAAATCGGCCTCACATTCGACCTCCTGTTGCTGAACCTCCTCCTCAGCAACTTCTTCGCTGTGTTCTTGCTGATCTTCACTGGGATGAATTTCATTGTGATCGTCTTCCGGAACTTCATGCTTCTCACCTCTTGTCACACACTGCTGTACGAGGTGCACGAGCTGGTGAACCTGCGGACTAGACGCAAGAAACAGTGTGAGATGATGAATTTCCGTTGGAAATTGGGCATTTTTCGTACTCCTTGGGATAGTTTCGACCCAGCTCCTGCACCTGCATCAACATAGCAGCCCACACATTCGCATGTTGGAAACAATCAGAGCTATATGCAGTGGCCTTCTTCGCCTGCTCAAGCTTCGCATGCATCAACAGCTCCGTTATCGCTTCTCGACGTTCGTACTTGGGGCATCGCGCCAGAGCGTCTTCCACTGCGTCAATAGCCTGCTGAACAACATCAATACGTCCAGGAGAACGACCCAGTACGATCGAAGACGATAGAACATTCTTGTCTTGCGAATGTTCACCTTCATTTTGCCGTGGGGCATGATTCGTCTCCATCATGGGGAGCGACGACAATTTCAACAACGTGTCATCGTCACTTTCCAGTCCATCGCTGTCGTAAGCCGGTAGCTGCGCCTTTGTGGACGGTGGCGAAGTGGGTTTGCTTCTTCGGGTTAAGGACTGCTTGCGAGTGCTAGGATTGTTACTCGCCATGCCGAACCAGCGAGCAAGGCGCGAAATGAACGATTGAAGGCCGGACTACAGGGCAACAGCTCGTTTCGGATGCGACGTGGAGGTAGGGCTCTAAATCGGCGGGCTGAGCGATACCGGCCTATGAGAATGGTGGCTGAGGTCTTGGGAACTCTGCGGAAAAGCACGTTCCCACCGACCGGATAACTGCTTCCTCTCTTGAGTGAAGACACAAATGCGATGCAGCTCTGGTAAGGTATATTTATCTACCTGTAACATGACGCTGGAAACTCGGGGCGGAATACCAGACCAGCAAACGGCTTCATTGTTTTTAGCTCCATTAGCAGAGATCCAGCAAACGCATGGCTTATCGTTTCCCAGACTTCAAAGCCTCTCAATCTCGCCTGATCACTGAAGTTTGTTTTGCGTAATGAGCCAACCGTTACTGAAGAAGTTGAAGTTGGTGTAGCCATTTTCACGCTGAACAACGTTACCTTGGTACGTTAATCATGTGTTCAACACGTTCACTCACGCGTCATTCATGCCAAGGCCTTCATTATTGCTTTTTTGTAGATCAATCTATATAGTACGACAACCCCAGCAATTCGGTCAAGAGGATCCGAACAGCTAGAGATGGCAGACTCTACGTCTGCTTATCTCGCTGCCTAACAAGACTGCCGCCAACCAACTGCGTAAATATCTACACAGTTAGTTGGCCGGCGTTTTTTTCTTCTTGGGGCCGCGTGGGAGCTGCACACCCAGTGCGCGGTTCAGCTTAGAAATGATCTGTCCGTTGGGGATGGCGCGTCCTGACTCGTAGTCGGCAATTACTTGCGGCTTCTCGTTAATGAGCGTTCCCAATTGCTTCTGGTTCATCTTTTTAGCCATGCGCGCCTTCATGAGCGCTTGCGACAAACTGCGGTCCACGGCGTCGTGCTTAAAGTTATCCGTGTCTTCCTCCAGCTTGCGCATGTTGACGCCCGCTCCGCTGTGTGCGCCCTTGTTCGTACCAGCACCATCTGCAAGTAAGTGACCATCACTCTGTCAGTTTCCCATTAAAGTACGAAAATAGATATCCTGCCACGTACACTTGGTCTCTGTCACCACGTTGCCGGCACGACGCGCACTGTTAAGCGCTTGCTGCTTGGCAGCGCCACGAGGAGGCGCACGGCTTCCCCATCCAGCGGTGTCCCAGTCCTGTCCTTGCGAGAAGTTGCTCATCTTGTGTCTTTCTTCACTTGCGTAGCTTGTGAGGTTTTACGAAGTGAGAACGGTTACGTACCCTAGGGGGACAACTGACCTTCACTCTGACATTCGAGAAGGTTTGGGCCATATGTCGCACGAAGCATAGTAAAGACAAGATATTAAAGAAATGGTGTGTACCACATGAAATTGGTGTTTACGTCGCGTAACGATCAGATCCGAAGCAGTGGACAAGGCGAAAATGGTCAAGACGGCGGGCCCCGACCTCAAGCGATACATGGACAAGCGGCTGAGCCTGAAGCTCAACGGCAACCGCAAGGTGTCGGGCGTTCTTCGAGGATTCGACCAGTTCATGAACGTCACGCTGGATGAGACCGTCGAGGAGGTCTCGGCCACTGAGTCCAACCGTATTGGCATGGTGGTAAGTTTTGCACTATTTATCCAGAATATTGTATATCTGGGAGCATGTGGAGCTAATGATTTTGTTGTTGCATGTTGTAGGTTATCCGAGGCAACAGTATCGTGCAGTTCGAATGTCTGGAGCGGATTTAAACTTCTTTCTACTCAGCTCAAAGCGTTTTTACGAATGAGCGAACTATGACGCTAGTATATACCTTCGAAGTATCGTTTTGCTCTGAGAGTGTTGCATTGCGTGTGTGAGATGACAGTCTTCATTGAAGACTTTTGCTGGCTATAGAGGAGATACACAAGTCATATTCAATTTGCAGCAGAAGGTTTTGACAACAAAGCAGGGGGTCATAGCTGGATAATCAACGTTTCAGCACAGCGAGGCCATCATACTCAGCCAAACTGCCTCGTCATCGTCGTTGGCACCACCTTTCACCAGGAACGCAATTGTGATTCTTTTTGTTTTGCTTTTTTTCCAGTGAAGTTACAATCATAATCTACTTTGGAGGCTAAGCGGCAATTCAAATCGTGCAAGGCACCATTCGAATCTCTAATAGCGTCCGCGGCCAGAGAAGCCACCCCGGCCACCGCCGCGACCACCTCCACGTCCACCAAAGCCTCCTCCGCGGCCACCTCCGCGTCCACCAAAGCTGCCTCGGCCTCCACCGCGGCCACCGAATCCACCACGACCACCTCCACGGCCTCCACCACGTCCACCACGTGCACCTCCACGACCACCGCGGCCACCAGCACCTGCGGGCTTCTTGCCAGGCTTCTCCGTAAATCGACTGAGCGGCAGAAGCTTGTCGGGGCTAATAAAGACCTTGTCGCCAGCCTGGAAAGATGAAGCCGATACGCCCGTCTCAGGTTTCACCGTGAACATAACTTCATTGATAGAACCGAGGATCTCGTCGACCTTGCCAATGCGGGTCTTGTTCTCCAAAAAAGCGCCGGCGTTAAAGTACGGCACTTTGTCGTTGGTGCTCTTATACACCATCTCGTTCTCGCACGCGTGCATGAAAGATCCCAGCTCTGTATTGGCAACAAATAGCAATAACGTAAGTAAAAGTCCTAATAGTCACGAATCCGTCAAGTTGTTGCACGCACCAACAACGAAAGCCGGAGGTCCTTCAGGCTCGCGGAATCCACCGCGACCACCTCCACGTCCACTAAATCCACCACGGGCACCTCCACGTCCTCCGCGTCCTCCACGAGCGCCTCCGCGTCCACCCCGAAACGACATGCTGCTCTAGTGCCTGCTGATGCTTGGGCGGTGCTCAATTGATTGACACAAGTGCGAGGAGCTCCGTTCAGCCAACCGATGGTTGGCGTCAAAATGATTCGATTTTCAGCGAATCAAAGAGAGGCATGTAGGATTTGATTGGATGGAAAGTTGACTTAGAATTTGTATCGAGTTTGGCCCGCGGGACGGGTGTGGGTCCATGTTGAAGTGAATTTGTATTAAACGTTAGACTACAAGAAGCAAAGCAGACAGAAAACGACTTAGTGAAGTAGTAGCAAGGCCATCGTGATCGTTGCCGCTAGCAGTCGACCAGCGCTGAATTGTATCGCTTGCGCGGAGGAATCCTTACCTTTACTGTCACTACCTTGGTCGTTTCTGTTCGTTGGTGGTGGGGTATCTGCAACAATCACACCAGGAGTGGTTGTGGGTGATCTCGTAGCCGGTGTTTCTGTAGTACTGGTTGAATCTTCAGATAGGTCCAACGAGCAGAGCTGAGAATCACCAGAGCGTTCGGAGGTGTAGTCGCAATCGACATACAAATCTCTCTTGTCGAATTCGACGGTGTAGCAGGAAAAATCTGAGTACTCGAATAGAACTTGGGCCCAACTTAAGTCATAGGAGCAGGAATCACTCACGATAGTGTAGTCACCGCTCAAATCAATGCAGTTGCAATCCCCCTCGGCTGGTGCGAGATACGACATGGCTGTGACTGTCGCTGAATCTTCTTCGTCTGACATGGTTCCTCCATCAATTTCCGATTCCGAATGTGTATTTTCGGTTGTGCTTTCATCGCTTTCAGCTGACGAGGCTTCGCTTGTGTAGTCCATATAGCAAGGGACAGAGTCCCCCATTGAAAACCCGTTGTAGTCACATTCCGCGTACATTTCTGAGTCGTCAAAGTACATCTCGTAGCAGCTACCATCAGAATATTCAAACTGAATGACTCCAGCAGCAGGCGTGGAAGAGCACCCCTCTTCAAACCCCAAATCTTCCTCAGGAAATTCCATGCAGCTGCAAGTGTTGCCTTCCGGCACGACGTAATGAGCAGATAAGACCGCTACACTCCCGTCGTCCGTAGCTGTTTGGCGAAGCAGGCGTGTGATAGCATTCGTGCTAGGTTCTGAAGTGGTGTTGCTCGCCTCGTTGAACGAATTCGGTTTGTGGTAGAATCCCAATGATTCGGGTGTCAACTGCACTCCGGTTCCCCAGTTCCCCGACTTGATTTGAGGTGAGTCGTTCATGAACATGGCAATAGACTGTAACGGGTTGGTTGGGGTAGTTTAGGTGGCAAGTGGGTGCCCTCTGTCGAAATTGGAAATGAGACTGCCTGCACTGCTCACGGGGCGGTAAGCTGCGTTGCTTTGGACTTGAAGTAGATGGTGTTTCTATATGCCATGCTACACATTTCTACTAAAACCTTAATCCATGGGTAGATGTTCAGCAAGATTTTCCACAACGTAAACGACCAGTTGAATGGAGTAGGTGAACAACGGGTGCATGTTCAGTGATAGAGTTTTTCCTTACTTCTGAAACTGAACAGCTACCAGTAAATCAAGGCTTGTACGTTGCAATGGAGCCAAACCGATTAATATTTGAGCCCAGTGCGGCATTTTCCGCTGGGGTAAGGTAGTTCATGTATTACTAATAAAACTCAACCTTTTTGGTGAGCGTATTGAAGACAGAATCTATTTAATATGTGTATCACGTGCCTAAGCTTAAAGGGTTAAGCCCCGCGTTATTTTGTTGCTTCAAAGTAACTCGCAAAAATATGAATGACTAACAAGAAAGTTATCAAAGCACTTCGAAGTATAGCATATTGACGTGAATCTCGAATCAATCAACGCGTTGTGGACGATTAGGAATTTACGCCCCTAAAAAGCAACTTTTCGAAAGACAGCACTACAAGACGGAGATCATCGACCTCACAGATGACGGCGACGGCTAAGGAAGTTAGCTTGCAGTCAATTGGGGACGACAGAAGGTTGGACGGTGACTACAAGGCTACAGAGACCGGAAGATGCTGGACGACGTTGAGGTTCAAGGCCAATGGCTACGATGGAAGATCGCAGCAGGAGGAACGACTCAGCGGTGGACTAGCAGCACACAAGTGGAGTACTGGGACGGGCGACGTGAGCACAAGGAAGGAACGGTGGAGAAGACGCGTAAGAGTCGCCGAAGGAAGATCCTGGCGGGGGCAGCTGACATACTTAGGTTAGGAGTAGTATAGTGGGCGGCGGTAGTTAGGAGAGCTCTTTGGCGTGCGGACTGGCCGTCGAACCTCTCAGTTACGATTTCGCACGGTCGTGAGGAGTTAAGTAACTAAGACTTACGCGTGGAGTACTGCGGCAACTGGCCGGCTTCACCCAACAGCATTTTGGGGTTATCTGGGGAGTGGCCTTGTTCTGCGGTATACTGACCGGCAGGGACCTCTGGAGTAATACGTTCCAGGAGGCACGAAGTTCTGGTACGAAGATGAGGATGCATGCGTAGTGTGGCGGGGATCGCGGCTAGCTACCGCGCAGTTGTGGTGCTTATTGATAGCGTCTCGACTAAAGGGTGTCCACTTCAACTTCAATGTGGTGGTGCATTCGTCTTGTATGATGTATATTGTATTGGGATTAGCACGAGGACAAGCTACTAGTCTACCCAAGGCTGTAGTTGCTGTCAAACGTCTTCTCCCTAGCCGTCTCTACTGGACAATGTCCACCGGGGTCTCTCTGGTGACGTGCTGACTCTAGTTCCTGCTTGCGTGACCACTGGCTCCCTCCAAGTTGGAATTTCAAAGCGTAAAAAGGAAGTAGTGCCGACATGGTGGTCATACAGGGGCTTTCTGGGCAATGTTTCACTGGGTGAACTTTGCGAGCCTAGTCACAGAGGGCGAGAATCCTACACGGGACATCCTGTACTGGGGATGGTGCAATACGGGCACTAGACAACACTGGTCTATCCAACCGGAGAGGAATGGGCAATACGGGCCTATGGTAGACACAGACACAGATGAGCACTGTTACTGATATCCCTACACAGCACAGTTTACTGAGGTTAGATACTGATGACACAGACACTGAACATACGGGTTGGTTTTGTTTTACAGATACGGAAGACTAAGTTCACGGAGAGGAATGGTACAGAGGACGGGAAATAACGCGAGAGACGAACGGGCTGAAAGGCGGTCTTCTTTCCATGACGCCATAGCTGAGGCGGCGCATGTGGCGAATCCGGGAATAGCGCAGGGAGCAGACAAGAGGGTTCCCCAAGCAGACCTGCACAGCACAGGAGGAAGTTTCATGCCAGCAGCGTCAACTGTACGAGTGGCAGCAGGCCATACACCTAGGGCCAGTGGTGGAAGCGGAGGCACTGTCCTGGTTGAAATTCCTGGTACCAGTGGAGGATCACAGGGTCCACCGGCAGCACCAGTCGTTCCAGCTCATGCAAGCAGCAGTGAACCTCGGTGGCAATGGCAACGGTGACGGTGATGGTGGGGACAACGGCAATGGTGGTAACGGTGAGCGGGACAGTGCACAAGGCGGTGGAAACGGAGGACAAGGCCAAGCAGCAGCACTACCCGCAGGAGATGGCGGTGGAACAGGACTTGGAATCCATGGAGATCAAGCACCAGCACCTCCAGTACCACCAACGCCTCCAGTACAGATAGCACCACAGTACTTTGCAATGCCACAGGCGCCACAGTGGATGTATCAGGCACCGAGTCGTGAAAAGAAGCTTCGGTTGCCAAAGTTCAAGGGTCTGGGAGAGCCAAAGTTACGGTGAAGGCCTGGTTAAAAGCGGTCAAGAATGAATTACGCCGACAAACTGCAATCTTACGCACGGATTGGCGAGAACATGAGGTGTTCATTGAAATGGTTGCGAGCCTGGAAGGTGAAGCCCTCATGTGGTACGATACGGTTGAAGACGCATTCAGCAGACGAGAGGATCAGACGTTTGGTAATTTGAGTCGGATGATGCGGGACAGATACATGGTGAAGCGTTCGAACCCGGAGGTAGTCGCGAGACTACGACAGCGACGTCAACAGCGAGGCGAGTCTCTAGTAGAATACGCACAGAAGCTCCGCGAGATTGCTTCCAGTAATCCGGTCGACGAGGAGTGGTTGGTTGACTCGTTCCTGTCCGGTATGAACAACACTTGGTGCTCGACGTTGGTTCGTGGACATCGGCCGGCGACTTTGAACGAAGCGGTGAACTCCGCTGTGGATCAGGTTGGAGAGTACGGAGAAGGTTATGGGGTGGACCTCGCTACAGCGATGCAGAGCACGACGAACGGGCAGCATCGGCAGGCGCCGTCCCAACAGCCTTGGTCCCAGATTTGACACGGATTCAGCAGATCTCAGTGGCAGGTGGAAACTTGGGAAGTGTCGTGTCAGGATATGACGACGTGGGCTTAGCTACTGGACCTCCGCCACGGTATGACGTTGAGGGACGGTTAATGGTGCCTCAGGGAGGTGCCACACTTCAGAGTGGTGGTCAATGGAATGCAGTCATCCCAGCTGGATACAAACTGGTACCGGAAGAGACAGTGACGGGTCAAGCAGCCAGTACGACAACTCCAGCAGCTACGGCACGGACGGCAGCCCATACCCGACAGACGACAACCACTAACCAGAGAACGGATGCGAATACTCGACAGAACCAGCGGCAGGGACGTACGCTCCAGATGGAAGCTCGGGGTACTCAGCAGCAGTCGCAGCAGCAACCCCAACAGCAGCGTTGGAGCAACGGGAGAAACTATGGAAACAATGAGCCGCTTCGGACGCGTGAAGACCGTTTACGCAACCACCAGCAGTATTTGAACAGAAAATCTCAGCAACAGCAACCAAACCGCACGGCAACAGCGAAACCTGATGACATGTGCTTCTACTGCCACGGATTTGGGCACCACGCTCACGCGTGTGCGCTTAAGAAAGAAGACACGGAAGAAACCAGCCCGTGGTGAATCAGAACAGTGAGACCAACAACCAGAACACGGCTGGCGGTACGGGAAACGGCTCGCGGGTGTAGGGGCCCCGACCCAGCATCACGCGAAGGACCAACAGGGGAACGAAAGAGCACGGGTGAGCCAAGCGCTAGCCAGCTGGAGATGGAAAGACATGTGCAGTTCCAGCATCAGCTAGTAGCGACAGCAGCACCTGGACGAGAGCAGTTGCCAGAAGCGATTCAGGTGACTGGGCGGAAGAAGACGGGAACGGAAGAAACGGGCTTACTGGAGTCGGGGTTCAACCAGGCGGGTAGTGGACCTTGGACCAGTGGAGCTAGAAACGAGAAACAGTAAAGATGATGCGGTGGCACAAGAGAACAGCGAGGTGACATCGAATCAGACAAGTGAAGAAGGAGTGCACGGTGCTGACACAGAAGAAGCGGAAGTGTTGGCAGAAAACATTCACGAGAAGAGTCAAGTGGTGACGGCAGGCGGAACAAGCGTCGCCGAGTTCATTTGAAGTTAGCGGGAGTTTGAACACTGGGGATGGCGGATCCTCGGCGGGCATAGAGGGCGACATCACGGGTGAAGCGCCTCTGGCAGAGCCCAAGACCCCGGATACAGACCACTGGACGAAGAAAGAAGACCGGACCGGATGACACCACCCCAGAATCACGGACGATATTGACAAGTGGGGATGGCGGAGTCCGTGAACAACTACAGCGCGGCAATTGACAGGCATACTAGACGGTGAGTTGACGATCTTGGACAGATCCGCGAGCAAGGGTCCTACAGCTTAAAGCAGCTCAGCGAAGACGTGACATTGGTGATGCTGAGGCAGAACGACGATGGGACCGGAAGGTGTCAGCTCTACAGGCACGGCGAGTACGGAAGGAGCTGTACGTGTAGCTCGAAGACAGGTAGCAACCGTGACGACGACTGAACCGGCTCAAGACGCAGCAATTCCAGTGACTACTGACCCTCAGACGACTGTTGTGGAAGAGAGAGCCCAGCTGGATGGCGATGCCGTGCAAGTACGCGCCTCGCGAGTACGACGACGACAACAGAAGCGTCTAGCGAAAGCATGCGCGAAGGAGAAGAGAACTGGAACATCGCAACGCACAGACGAGGTATACGGACGACAGCCTGTACAAGTATGACGAACATCGACGCACCCACGGACGAGCAAGTACCTTACCGAGCAGTGCGGTCAAAGATGTACAGTACGCAGAACCTGGAGCTGTCAGAACGAGTGAAGACCAGTAAGACACACCGGACACACCGAAGTTACGAGTATCACAGCGGCAGTACTTATCACAGTACAAGTACTCAGTGGAATGAGACGGCAGCACGACATTGTACGACTGAAAACTACGAGCAGTGCAAGCACCGACGGTGGATCAACTACCTACAGCGGCGGTGACTGTACGAGGAAAACTGACGGCAGTGAAGCTGGACACAGGGGGCTCAATATAGTGTTGCAGGAAGGAGTTGGCGCGAACACGGTACACGGCTAAATGTACCTCCTCCTGTGGACTTTATGGAAGGCTTTAGTGGAGCAGCAGTACGGGTGATCAGGAGTCTATCGTTTCGTTCTTTGGACACAGTATTCGCAGAAGTATGACAGTGGATGCCCTTATTGTAGACAGTGATACCGAAGATTTCCTGGTTGGAGAGGACTGGATGTACGACCATGGAGTGAAGATAGATTTCGTCTCTGAGATGAAATGGTACGAGAACGACGTAAAGAAGGTCGTGCCTTTCACTGGAATTGGATCGCGATGAGAAACGTGAACGAGTGGCTAAGATACGGCTCCTGAGGAAGGCTAAGATCCATACACAAACCTGTCATAACGTGGAGGTATCAGTACCTGAGGAGGACGGAACAGTTGGCCTCTTCATCCCGAAGAAACGTAAGGAGCCCTACTTGCTTGTGGCACCGACGTTGGTGACTGTGAAGTCGGGTAAAGTAAAGGTACCGATCCTAAATCTGGTTGGCAAGACAGCAACGTTACCGAGAGCAAGAAATGCTAGGAACATGGACGCCTCTGGATGACGAGATGGAAATTCTGGATTTGGGAGGTGATCTCGAACGAGAACGTGTGGTGAGTGGCTAGATCAGATACCGGTACAGGAGAAGCCGCTTAGCAATGAAGAGACGTTGGACTTCGGTGAAATGGATGATAAGGACAAGGAACTTCTGGTGAAGCTGCTCAGGAATTATCCAGAGTTGTTGGAACCGAAGGAGGGATGTCCACCGGCAACGACACTTGGTGTAGAGGCATCACATCAACACTGGGGATGCACCACCGATCAAGATTCGACCCCGACGGTATTCGAAAGGCCGAGCAGGAAGTGATTGACGCCGAAGTACAGAAGATGTTGCATGATGGAGTCATAGAAGAGGGCACCGGGAGCATGGGGATTCCCAGTGGTCCTAGTTCGGAAGAAAGATGGCACTGTTAGATTCTGCATCGACTACCGGCTACTGAACAACGTCACCAAGAAGGATGTGTACCCGTTACCGAAATTGACGAAGCTCTGGATACTATGCACGGATCACGGAGATATTCGAGCCTAGAACCTTCATGCGGGCTATTGGCAGGTGCCTGTAGCAGGAATGGACAAGCCTAAGACAGGGTTTGTTACTCGACAAGGATTGTTCCAGTTTGTTCGAATGCCTTTCGGCTTAGCTAATGCACCGGGAACGTTCCAGCGGATGATGGATGCAGTTCTTCGAGGACTTACATGGAGAAGCTGTTTGGTATATCTGGACGACGTGATCATCTTTACTGCGGGATCAGTCTCGCGACACGTGGTTGAACTGGCCTGTGTGTTGGACCGGTTGTCACGGGCAGGGGTTATCACTGAAACCGAAGAAGTGCAGTTTCGCCAAGACGAGACTGGAGTACCTGGGCCACAGCTCGACGAGCAAGGGATACGACCCTTGGAGTCATTGGTGACGATGAAGCGGTTCCCGACACCGGAAAATCCTGACGAGGTGCGGAGATTCGTGCACTTGGCCGGTTATTACAGGCGGTTTTGTGCCACCACATTTCGGGACCAAAGGCCTCGCCTTTGACGAGGTTGCTGAGGAAGAGTTCGGCATGGGACTGGGGGCCTGAACAACAGGAGGCGTTCGAGGTCCTGAAGACGGAGCTAACGGAGAGACCTCTGTTGGTGTATCCAGATTTCACAAAGCCATTCAAGCTAGTGACGGATGCGTCAGTGGTGGGATTAGGTGCTGCACTGATGCAGGACCAAGGTGCTGGTGATCAGCCGGTAGCCTACGCATCTAAAGTGAATTCGCCTACTGTAGCGAAGTACGGGATCACAGACCTGGAGTGCGCGGCCGTCATTTGGGCCGTAAAGCTCTTTCGACCATACCTGTACGGTAGAAGATTCGAGTTAGTCACGGATCACTCGGCGCTGTCATATTTGATGAAGAAGAAGGACCTTACCGGGCGGCCATATCGATGGGCTCTACAACTGCAGGAGTTCGACTTTCGCATAACCTACCGACCAGGTTCTACTAATGTGGTGGCAGACGCGCTGTCACGCGCTCCGGTACGGACCATGGCGGCGAATCGGCGGAGAAGCAAGCGAAAGCGGCGGCAAGCTAACGCGATGACACCTGAGAACGAACGTACAGTTGGCGGCAACGGGGCAACCTGCTGGGGTACAAAAACTACCGTACCAACCAAGGACGCAACGACCGACATGACTCGTACGAGTACAGTACCGACGGATGGACATCACGATGGAGGCGTAGCTGGAGATACAGCAGAGGAAAACCAAGACTCAGATGACGACGGTGACGGATCGGGTGACGGACAGCTCACAGATACCGAGATTTGACGATACCAGGCAGAGGACAAGTTGTCACAACGGTTACGAGGGCAGCAGCTACATAAAAGGACTAACAGTTGTTGTTCGAGACGGACTGGTGTATTTACGTGAGGCGGATGGATCTTTACGGGTGGTTTTACCGGCCCCACTCGAGCGAAGGCACTGCGAAGCTCATGACTCGATCTACGCGTGTCACTTGGGAACTCCACAGACGTATGGACGGCTAGAAGATTTACTGGTGGCCCGGAATGCGTGACCAAGTCAAGTACTGGGTACGAAGCTGTAGAGATTGTGCAACACGGAAAACGAGACCAAAGGCAGTTATACCACCGCTTCGAAGCTTGGGAGTTGGTGCAGTTGGCGACAGATGGGCGCTTGACGTAGCAGGTCCGCTACCGAGCACTGCCAGAGAAATCGCTACGTTATCGCGGCTGTCGACTACGCTAGCAGATATGCGGTAATGATTGCAACTCCAAGTCATACAGCAGAAGATATCGCAAGGTTTTTGACGGAACGTATCGTGAGTATGTGGGCCTATGCGTGAGTTGATCATGGACGGAGCTCCAGAGTTGAATGGACTCGTGGTGACCAGATTAGTCCAGCTAATGCAGGCAAAACAGACCAAGCCTGTACCGTATCGACCTATGTTGCTAGGACTCGTGGAGAGATATCACAAGATCTGGAAGGACATGGTTTCACAGTACGTGGACGAGAAGCAAAACGATTGGGACGATTGGATCCCGTGTGCGATGTACGCCTATAACGGAGCCCGACATAGAACTACAGGATACTCTCCTAATGAGCTTATGATGGGAGACGGCTCCGTGCTCCTAATGAACTACTGAGGTGAGTCAAAGTGGCAGCAGATCGACGGCTGGCCGGAGTATCACCGAAAGCGGTGAAGAACATGGCATCGGCAGCAAAGATTGCAAAAGTGGTGTTAGAACGTGATCAGCTACGGCGTGAGCGGTATTACAATCAGAAGGTCAGAAACAACGTACACTTCAAGGTGGGCGATACGGCGTGGCTCTTTAAGCCTCCTAGAGGAACTGGTGCGACGAAGCTTGCTCATCAGTGGAGTTGGTCCCGTGAGATTAACAGCAGACGGAGGCTTTGACAACTGGATCGTCCGAAGAAGAAGAACACAGGCGAGGAATTGGTTGCTCACTGCAGCTTCCTGATCTCGTACTACAGACCGAGGGAGTCAGTTGACAGCGATAGCTGACCAGATACTGGAAGACATGGCCAGGATGAGGAGCTGTTTGGTGACGATGACGTTGAATACAGGTCGAACGACACTGCGGCGGCGACAGAACCAGCATTCGTAGCAGAAGATGAACTTGCACCTGAATCTACGACACGTACGATCGTCAGTATTCAAGATAACGCTCAGGCAGCGGAGATGGCCACAGTACCGATAAGTGCAGCGGGTTCGAGAACGAAGGAGAACCACAGAGGACGTGACGACACGGTAAGGCCAGCTTGGAGATTCCAGAATAGCTACGACGTCTGCAGGAGTTGAAACGGAGGACCCGGATAAGGCAGCAGGCACCGGACAAGATCAACGGGTACCAAATGCAATTAATACGCTGTCTACCGAAAACCAAGTAGCGATTACGGTGGCGAACAATGGCGTCACAACAACACCGGCGACGAAGCCACGAAAGCGAAAGCGCGCTGAAGCTCAAGGACCAGATGAGCAACAGGAGCAGCAGGCCAAACGACGTGCAGAAACAGAAGCGCGAGAGGCACGAGCAGCTCGACGGAGTGCTCTACGTAACCAACCGACGAAGACAAACACCAAGGAAATGGGTACAGCTCAGAATCGCAGGGTATCAAGCCCTTCGACGACCCACAGAGACGACGACACGGCGATTAATGACGGAGACGTCTCAGCAAGCGTCAGTACTGTAGCGAACGGACCTGGAAATGAAGGTGGTGCCGCTCGAGCTTTGCGTGGACATGGACAAGGACGTTGGCCATCAGCAGCCAAAGTTATTATGGCCGAAGCAGGCGCTGGAACAGTCATTGAGCGAGGACAGCGCAAGGTCAAGAACAAAGGCAGGACGCTATGAGACCCAGTATCGAGTTGAATACCAAGATCGACCAGGTGGACCAGTGGTGCCAGCCTGGCTCACTGCCCAACAGTTCGAGCAGTTATTTGACGAAGGGAAGATCAGGGGACGATCTTCAGGCGAGATGGCGTGGACGATTAGGAATTTACGCCCCTAAAAAGCAACTTTTCGAAAGACAGCACTACAAGACGGAGATCATCGACCTCACAGATGACGGCGACGGCTAAGGAAGTTAACTTGCAGTCAATTGGGGACGACAGAAGGTTGGACGGTGACTACAAGGCTACAGAGACCGGAAGATGCTGGACGACGTTGAAGTTCAAGGCCAATGGCTACGATGGAAGATCGCAGCAGGGAGGAACGACTCGGCGGTGGACTAGCAGCACACAAGTGGAGTACTGGGACGGGCGACGTGAGGCACGAGAGGAAGGAACGGTGGAGAAGACGTAAGGAGTCGCCGAAGGAAGATCCTGGCGGTGGCAGCTGACATACTTAGGTTAGGAGTAGTATAGTGGGCGGCGGTAGTTAGGAGAGCTCTTTGGCGTGCGGACTGGCCGTCGAACCTCTCAGTTACGATTTCGCACGGTCGTGAGGAGTTAAGTAACTAAGACTTACGCGTGGAGTACTGCGGCAACTGGCCGGCTTCACCCAACAGCATTTTGGGGGTTATCTAGGGGAGTGGCCTTGTTCTGCGGTATACTGACCGGCAGGGACCTCTGGGGTAATACGTTCAGGAGGCACGAAGTTCTGAGGTACGAAGATGAGGATGCATGCGTAGTGTGGCGGGGATCGCGGCTAGCTACCGCGCAGTTGTGGTGCTTATTGATAGCGTCTCGACTAAAGGGTGTCCACTTCAACTTCAATGTGGTGGTGCATTCGTCTTGTATGATGTATATTGTATTGGGATTAGCACGAGGACAAGCTACTAGTCTACCCAAGGCTGTAGTTGCTGTCAAACGTCTTCTCCCTAGCCGTCTCTACTGGACAATGTCCACCGGGGTCTCTCTGGTGACGTGCTGACTCTAGTTCCTGCTTGCGTGACCACTGGCTCCCTCCAAGTTGGAATTTCAAAGCGTAAAAAGGAAGTAGTGCCGACAGCGTACAAGACTTTTTTTATTGAAAACATACACACAATGCGTCACTCAAAGCAAATGAATTTAGCTTAGACGCCAGCAGATGCGAAAAATCATTCTACAGAACTACAATAAAAAAGTAATGTAGAAGAAAAAACTAGTAAAGAACCAGCAAGGCCACAGTGATTGCCGCTAGAAGTCGACCAGCACTGAATTGCGTCACATGCGCAGAGGAAGGTGGAGATTCACTACTCTTGTTGCCTTCGTCTGGGAGTGACCTGGTAAGTCGGTCTTTTAAGTCTTTGACTGGGGTTTTAGTAGTGGTTTCGGCGTGTCAGTTGAATCTTCAGCAGTACTGGTTGTATCTTCAGATAGGTCCAACGAGCAGACCTGAGAATCACCAGAGCGTTCGTCTGTGTAGTCGCAATCGACATACAAATCTCTCGTGTCGAATTCGACGGTGTAGCAGGTCGAATCCGAGTAATCGAATAGAACTTGGCCCCAACTTTGCTCATAGGAGCAGGAATCACTCACGATAGTGTAGTCACCGCTCAAATCAATGCAGTTGCAATCCCCCTCGGCTGGTGCGAGATACGTCATGGCTGTGGCTGTCGCTGAATCTTCTTCATCGACTCCACCGGAATCCGCTTCATCAATTCCACTCGACGAAGCATCGCTTGACAAGTCGATAGAGCAAGGGACAGAGTCCCCCATAGAGTTGTAGTCGCATACCGCGTACATTTCTGAATCCTCAAAGTACATCTCGTAGCAGGTATCATCGGAATATTCAAACTGAATGACTCCTGCAGCAGGCGTGGAAGAGCACCCCTCTTCAAATCCCAAATCCTCTTCAGGAACGCTCATGCACTCGCAGGTGTTGCCTTCCGGTACCAGGGATAGGAAAAATACAATATCATACGGATTGGAGGCCTTCATCCAAGCCAATAAATAATTGAGTTATTGCCACATTTTTCGACAATGTCAACCAAGTCAGTAGGTCACATGAATTGTGACACTATGTCGTCTTTTCTCATGAGTACTTTTGAACGAGTTGGTTGCTGTCGATGCGCGTGGATTCAGGAGGGGGGTTACCTCGAGAACCCTCCCACCGCGTCCAACCTCTCCGACCAACACGCACAAGTCATAGTCCGATTTCCTCGACATACATACAACACACAAATCAACTGATATAATATATTTCAGTTAGGAAATGACAAGCAACTGTAATAACCCGTGTGCCCTGTGTGCAAACGTGGCCACACCACCCGTTTGGCGATAGTTCTCGCTACCATCCATTGCCAAAACAACCACACATGTCAACGACATTTGGCTATAGCCAAGATTGACCTGTGTAAAAAATTGCATATTATTGGGGTTGAGGAGCAATAAATTATGGCAATATGATATTGCCAATATCGGCAATAGTTACGGAAAATTACCAAACCCTGTCCGGTACGACGGTCTGAAGCGACTGCATCCGTATCGTTGAACGAACTTGGTTTGTTGTTGAATCCTAATGATTCGGGTGTCAACAGCACGCCAGCCCCCCAGTTCCCTGACTTGATTTGAGGTGAGCCGCGCATGAGCATGGTGATAGACTTGACGATATTCCGACAAATTTGGAAATGACACCACAAGGTGTTGTTGTCGGAGGTAGGAGCTGTCGACGTTTTCATTTCATGCCTACCTAGGGGGGTAGAAGCTTTACTGAATATCCACCCATTGATTAACGGATTTACTCTGTGTTTGCAGTTGGCTTACCTGGCGTGCAACCAAAAGGATGGGTAAACTCCTCTCAGATTATATGCTAGGATAACTTAGGCTGTCTTTCATGGTAGGATAACGTTTATTGGAATTATGAGATGACACGCACAATGCGTTGCTTGGGTGTTGCAGCAAATGCAAAAGAAAACCCCATCAGTGTTTCGTTCAGCCGGTGAGCAGCGTTGTTCTCATCTGACCCATCCACAACGCTGATCATCGCCGTTTTGGATTCCAAAGGAAGCCTCTCTTGCATCACAGCAAGACAGTCACCGTTGTGTGAGGCAAGCGTATTGATATAAGCACTTCCAACACTGTTTGTTCGAGGGATGCTGATCTCCAGCTCTTCTAACTCTCTGGACAATCGGCAGCTCGTATCGCTCAAGCAGCCTGACAGCCCCACAACCTCCTCGAAACTCTGAATAACAAGCTTCTTGAGCCCCCAGTTCAGAAGTTCCTTCCCCTTAGACAGTCGGACGTCGAAACCCGTGAGATGGAGCTCATTCAGATGAGGACAAGCAGCTGCAATATCGTCTAACGAGACACTTCGTCTCCTGCCGGTCCAAAACATCCCCATTCTCAACGACCGCAGGTTGTTGCCGATCAAGGACAGCAACGTGGGGATTAGCGCTGGGGTTTCTACCTCGAAGAATTCCATCGTTAGAGAGTGCATACCGGTTGATCGATTATTCTTGTTCTGGGGTCTTGTGTCTTCTAGAATGATAGAATTCGTATCGTCTCCGAGTTGTAAAGTACAAACTCCGTACCCAGGAACAATAATTTCTGCTTGTTGCTTCATGCCAGGATCATAACGAGCGCGACAGCGAATGTCACGCGAAACGGTGATGCAATCACTGGTTTCCAATCCACAAGGACGCACTTTGGTGCCTTTTTCGACATCGACAAACCCGAATTCCGACGACTCGGTAGTCTCCAGTGACGTCGGAGGGTAGCTGTTTGATAACGCTGCAGTTACTGAGGCCACCGTAGCATTGGATAGGTGGATATTGGTAATTCTGGCTTCTTCAATGGATGAGTGTGATGTACTGCCCCACAAAGCGTAAGCCAACCAGCCCCAGCGAACTTGATTCAACCACCAGGCCTGATCTCCTAAAGCCCCCATATTGAGAGTCAATTTGGGAATGGACGAGGCTTCCCCAAGTGCTGAGCAAAATCCTGCCGGTCCTGCAATTGAATCACGAGCGAATGTCACTTGCAGGTCGTGAATCGCTCCTTGTCGCTGTAATAACGGAACACTGTGTTCTTCCGTGCAAACTGAGCGTCCACAAAGCATCGTACTTAACAAACTTCCAGCATTTACACAAGCTTCTCCACTCACAATTTCGTCGAGATTAAGACGAAGTGAAGCCATATTCATACACGAAAGAGCTGCAGCGAGTTGCCATCCACCTGGAGCTGAAAAATTTGGTTGCATGGTCTCAACACTTTGGAGTGTTGAATTCAACTTCAACTTCTTACACATTTTAGTTGCGTCCGATACAGCGCAAAGTTGGACAACCACCGGAACTTCCGTCCTCAAAAGCGCATCAAATTGACGCGGAAATGAGTCCACCGATGACATTTGAGTCCCTTTCGTGGGCATCATCACGTGTTCAGCTGTCCACTCGATACTGTTCCTCGGGTTTCCCCACTCCACCGTCACATGTCTCCCCATAAAATCACTTAACACGCCATTGACCTCGTATCTCATCTTCTCCAACTTGTCCATAGCAACACAGAACTCTTCAGAATACTGCATCGGGTCTTCATCACACCCGAATAACCTCCCCCACGTCATAAATCCTTTTCCAATGTCCTCAGAATTCAAGGACCCTACTAAATAGCATTCCCACACCGGGTGGACGAAAATGAAGTCCGGTGTGAACAGATCCGCGAAGTTATCAGCCACCACAATGCATTCTGCCAGAAAGTGAAGGAATGCTGGTCTGTTGACTGCTGCCAGTACATTGAACAGTTCCAAAGCTTCACGGATTCGACGCATCCGTTCACGGTTACCTCGTAGTGTCAATTCAGCTGGGAACGGCACCGGAATCGAGCATCTTCCCGCCAAATGTTCGTAGCCATTGGGTAATGCAGGCCAACAACAGATCGACGCGTGAATTGGCACTTGTGAAGCTCGGAATTCGCGTGAATCCACGACGTCAAAGCTGTCGTGCAGGACTTTGCACTCACGGATAACCGCCTGCCACGGTTGCAGGAACGAAAATTTGTCCGTCATTTCCGTTGAATTGGCAGATCGAAAATGTGAGCTTCCAGGGGATGCACAGCGTCGATGCAGGCGAGGAACCGACGTGCCCCTTCATTGCATTTCACTGGGCAAGTTGACATTGACAAGACGACGGTTGCGTGAAGGTCGCTCCAAGCAGTTGAAGTTACATGTAGTTTTTTCCGACTGTTTGTGTTGGAACTTCCGACAAGAAGATGGAGACGGCATGGCATGGCTGGAGATTTATGCTGTCTGCATGGAGACTTGCATTAATACATGTACATGTAGGAGAGTGCAGTACTAGTACTGTACATTGCTGCATTGTCGATTGATATGCTGCAAGTTGTACTGATTGTGTGATTGAACTTGTTGCGGGATGCACGAATAACGAAGGTGCAGCGCAATTCTTGCGATGCAAGTTGCGCGGTGCTACATACTGTAGCCTACAGTATCATCGATCGTTCTTGGTGTAAGTTATCATAAGCCCTCGCCAAATGATGTGGATTCATTTTATTTTCTTCACAACCAAGGGTCTCATTTCAAAGATCCAGGATGGCGACTGACTGGTCGTTCCTCGAGCTTTGGCGCGATGCTCTTCGTCGCGTTCTGAGTTATCAGGAATCTCTTTCTTCACGAGCTCTGGCGCGTTTGAGTTGCTGTCGACATGGTGGCAATCCTCGGTCTCTGATAATATGCATGTTGGTTCTAAACTTCTCAGCGGATGTAGAATACCGTAAGGATCGAGTTTTCCTTCAGACTGTTCGAGAGGCCATCGAACTATTTAATGTCCTGGCTGAGGTCGATACAGCTGCAGTGGTGGAATTGCTACCAGGTTACACGGATATTATTCGTGAATTGTGGGATGTTTCAGATACTTCGCGTCGGATTCAATTGATATGGGATTGCACTCTTGTGGGTCAATTATCTTCGAACGATCCGGTTGCATCGAAGCCTTCAGTTACATGGGGGGAGTTGTTCGGCTGTCCTGATGATCCTTGGGAGTATTCGGAGAAATTCCAAGAGGCAATGCATAGGTTGGAGTCAATAGGTCTGGAAAACATTGGAGATATGTGCAGTGTACTTGAATCGATTGAATATTGCGCTAAGTTTGATGGAGTTCCAGTCACTGGGGACCAAAGTGTGGCCAACAGTGGGGCTTTGGCAGATTTTGGCCACTTTTCACGTGGACTTGGGGGTCTTTTCAGTCATCGAGCCGCTCTCCCTGCACATTTGTGTGCTGTTCAAGACGGGTCGTGCTTAATTAAATCCTGGCGAGAGCAATTTAATCAACCTCGAACTGAAGATGTTGGAGATAAAATCAAAATTTTCTGGCCCACATTTTCGTTCCCACGCATTGAACACACAACTACATCGCTTGTTTGTTCTCCTCTGAAGACAATCATGATGGCATTTAACGGAAGTGAAATCCCGAATTTGAGATCAACTATTGCGAATGCTGGAGTTTTCTTTAGTACGATACTATCAGGACAGCCTGTATGTTTGCCTCGAGGAATGAATGATCTTTCTCTTCCAGAATGTACAGCAACGTATCACAAAATGGATCTCAGCTATGGAGAATCGTCAGAGTTAATGCTTGCAGGCACCTGCTCTTCAATAATCGGTTTGCTTTCGCTTAACGAGTTGAAAATATCAATGGCTTCCTGTAAATCTGAATTCAAATGGCAATGGCTTACGTATGCCCTGTTCAGCGCTGTTTCTCGTTGCTCCGTGGAGAAACTGAGTCTTTCTGCTGGTACATTGACGCAGAACGACATTTCCAAGATCGAAGCTGTCTTACGATCCAGCTTTCCCCAACCAGGCTTAGTCACGAAGGAGTTTATTCCAGCAACTTACGGATATGTTGATCTTGCCCAAGGATCTGAGCTACGTCCTCTTCTGGTCTCACAAAATGATGTGGTTTTAGTTGTTTGGCGACGCTACAAATGTCGTGCACTACTTAGCACTCAGGATCACGCACAAGTTGTAATCCCGGGTTATGGTATTTGCCAGGTATCGGTTGGTAATGGTCTGAATGCGTTTGTTCCTGACAATCCGGGCGATTTATCTGCTCCACCTGCCTCAACAGACAGGATTTTCGCATTGGAATTAGACGTGAAAGAGCTTGAAGATGGGGCTTTGGTCGCACAACTGCTGGGTTTAATCGGGAAACGTCTTACGCGTCTATCTGTTTACTACACTGGCGGTTCGCATCAACACGTTGATCTAAGCGACGTAGCTGCCTCGTGCCCTCACCTCGAGTATCTGTTGCTTCGAGATGTCATGGTTAGTATCACTCCAGACATCAAGGCCGTTCATGAATGGGGTATTCAAAGATTGATCATCGAGGGTTCGAGTGAAATAACTGGTTTACCTGCGTGTCTAAGTGATCCTAACGGTCGGATGGCGAAAGAACTGGTTGAGCTCCGAGTTGTAGAATCTGAAACACGCTCCCAGTCCGCATGGCTACGGAACATCCAGGTCTCATCTGAATTCGCAGTCTCCCTCCAACAACACGATGGAGAATACCTGAACGTCACGAAAAAGAAGTTCCCGTTGGCTTCTAAAACTGCGATGCTCAGTGTAATTGGTAACCTACAAAATAGCCCAACAGAAGCGGAAAGAAGGTCCGGTGCAATCCACAGACTGAATGAGCAGCTTTTATCATCTATTTTCCAGTTTGCTGCTGTTCCAGAACAACGAATTGTTGAAGCAGTAGCTTACGGGGGTCCTCCGCGCCCCAGTCGACTCTTCAGGTAGATAGATTATCCTACACTTTTTTCAGTAATCGACTTGAAGTTGTTAAGTTGCTCGTTCTATTTTTGTGCAACATATTGTAGCGCACGTCTATCACACTATTGCAGTCTTGGACCTCCTCATTGCCATCATGTCGTGGCTGGACGTCGCTAGGGACTTAAATGCAGGCACAATTGGCGGCGTAGCAGATATCATTGCCGGTCATCCATTAGACACCATCAAGGTGCAGCTCCAGACCAGCAGCGAGGCCGGTGTTGGCGTTCTACGCACTCTCCGACGCCGAAGGCGCCGCTGGACTGTACCGAGGCGTTTTGTCTCCAATTCTGTCGAATGCGCCAATCAATGCGGTGATTTTCGGAGTGCAAGGACAAGCTGTGCGTATAATGCAGATGAAGGAGGACGCTCCATTGTCCAACACGCAGCATTTTGCTGCTGGGTGTGCTGCTGGATTGGTTCAAGTGGTTTTTGCAGCACCGTCCGAACATGTTAAGATCCAGTTGCAGACTGTAATGCTAGCACCACCTACACCTCAGCTACAGCCGTGCACCACGATAGGAATGGCGATCTGCCAACGACAAGGGCAACTTCAAGTGCAAGCTGAACTTCAACGCGCCTTCAGCGCATGCCGGCACTCGCCGATGAACACTCGGTAGTTTTTCATTCTCGATTTTTCATTCTCTACAACAAGTCAATACAAGTTTACACGCTTTCTGACTAAGTCGAGTCTCAACCGCCCAAGAGCGTGACAGTTAATTAACTAAAGAAACGCTAAGAAGCAAGCGGGTTGACCCTCCAGTCTCACCTCAAGTCATGTCAGGACAGGAGAGTCCGAACCCAAGGCCACGTCGTACACGCCGTACTCGTGACGAAGACGATGCTACATCTCATCCGCCCGAACCGCCAGTGGATGCTCAGGAACCCTCGACTGGCCACGAAGGCGAAGGCGCTGCTCAGCAACAGCAGTCGCAGCCTCAAGCGCAAGCACCCGACGCCAATATGTTGACCCAGATGATGCAGTTCATGATGCACTCACAACAGCAACAGCAGGTGCAGATGCGTGAAATGATGGCCCAGCAACTCGCCTTCCAGCAGCAGCTACTGTCGCAGCAGACGCAACTACGACTGCCACAGAAAAAGAAGGGAGATCCGCCTATTTTCAAGGGAAACGCCTCGGAAGATTTAGAGCTGTGGATATTTAGTACGGAGCAGTACTATTCCCAGCACCGAGATGAAATGCGTCGCAACTCGTCTGAGTTTGTTGACACAATTTTCGCAAACCTTGGCACCGTAGCTCAGACCTGGTTTCGCGATTTTAAGCTTTCCTTAGGACCCGATCAGCCAGCTACATGGGATCTTTTCAAAGCGAAGATCCGCGAACGGTTTCGCGATCGCGATTTCCAGCAAAAGGTTCTCACCAAGCTGCACGATTTGCGCTGGCAAGGCTCTCAGCAGGAGTATACGACGAAGTTCCTCCACCTCCTGTCGCAGCTCGACGAGGATCTACCGGAATCCGTCAAGCGCTGGATGTACCAGCGAAATTTGCGCGCAGAAACCAGCAGCTTTATCTCGCAGAACGTGCCTGATAGCCTACAGGCCACGATCGAACTCGCGCAACGATTCGAAGACTCTCGACCTGCTCAATCCGCCCGTAACAATGATACCAAGAAGGAAACCAAACCGCAGCAGCATCCAGCAAACAAGGAAGTTGGAGCACAGAAGGGAGGCGGGGCTAAACCGACCTGCAGCTACTGCGAGAAAATTGGCCACACGATCGACATGTGCCGTGCCCGGAAGCGCGATAGTCACGCTGCCACGGCCAGCAAGTCCGATCCGCCAAAAAACGGCGAGGCTCGGTAGGTCGGCCACCTGTCAAGCCGGAACCCACGAAGAGAACTGGCAGTAATCTCTCCGCCGGCCAAAATCACCAGACGCGCCACACTTTCAACTACCATGACGAAAATCCGGTATTGTGTCGCCGTCAGGAAAATATTTACTGCTATCTATCCCACGCGGGTACAATTGCTGATGTTGAAGTGAGTGCTTTCATTGATAGTGGTGCCAGCTTCAACGCCATCAGTCCGCGTGCAGCCGAGCGTCTTCACCTGAAGGTGGTCGAGAGCTCGAAGCCCCTTGAGATAACTCTTGGGATGAACAACAGAGTCCTAATCCCCCGCCGAATTGCCAAGCTGGACATTATCCTTAACGGATTCCCCGTGTATCATACCGAAGCATTTGTCATGGAGATACCCGAGAAGCAGAACATCTTGCTCGGGATGCCGTGGCTAGAGGAGGTAAACCCCGAGATCAACTGGAAGGAAAAACGCATCAAGCACCGTGACTCTCAAGAATCCTCGCCTTTTCACCAGTGTGTACGCGAGGGCCCCGCTGTTCGAGTCGCCGGAGCAAGAATTTCCCGAAAACAAAAGAGCTCAGAAGTCACCCGTAGCAGCACACAGTGACCTCATGATGTACTACACGAAACACACCTTGCTCGCGTCAACAGGTGAGACTCGAGTCGTACCCGCCAAGGAGTTACACAAGATGAAGCTTGCTGAGGGAGACTTCGGCTTTTTCGTTCGCATTGCATCGGAAAAGACGGCGCGTCAATTGTCCACAGATTGGGAAGCCTTTCGTGGCCACCCGGTTGAGCCGGTTATCCTGAAGTACAAGGGCACAGTATTCGTGACCGAGCTGCCAAGCGTGCCGCCGACTCGTTCAATCGACGTCGAGGCAGAGATCGAGCTGAGTGATTCAGCTCCGGTGGCACGGAAGCAATTCCGACTGAGCGAGGAGCAAAAGGAAGCTGTACGGAAGTGGACGCGGGAGATGCTGGACGCGAAAATGATCCGTCCGTCGAAATCACCATTCTCCTCACCTACGTTCTGCGTGCGGAAGGCAGTCGGTTGGCGGATTGTCCACGATTTCAGGGCTATCAATGCTCGGGTGAGAGTTCCCGCCACTCCAATTCCGCGAAAGGAAGATATCTACGATGCCATGGCTAAAGGTCGACTGTTCTCGGCGCTTGATCTGCTCTGGGGATTTTTCAGGTTCGACTACGTGAGTCCGATATACCCTACACCGCTTTCTCGACGCCGGATGGCCTGTTCGAATACTTGGTGACGCCCATGGGACTGTCTTCGAGTCCATCAGCATTTAACCGGCTGATGCAAACGGTTTTCGGTGACCTAGGTGAGTGCTGCCGCGCTTACTTTGATGATTTATTCGTTTTCACTAAGACGGACTCAATGAAGGATCACCTGGAAGCGCTTGACAAGGTCCTAGCACGATGCAAGCAGCAACAACTGTACGTCAAGCTGTCGAAATGCACATTTTGTGCTGAGGAAATACCGTGTTTAGGAGATTACATCGGACGGCAAGGAATTCGGATGGACCCAGACAAGATCCGCACCATTCAAGAATGGCCACAACCGAAAACGAAACGCGAATTGCAGTCATTCCTCGGCACCTGTGTCTACGTCCTCAAGTATTGTCCGGATTTCTCATCGCTCGTGGCCCCACTCACGGACGCAACTCGCGGTCGAACCAAAAACGAGCGTATTGAGCTTTCAACAGAGCAAGTGAAAGCATTTACGGAGCTGAAGCGCAGACTATCTTCTCCTCCAGTTCTCGCGCATCCCGATTCTAACCGTCCATTTCACGTGAAGACCGATGCCTCCGACTACGCAATTGGTGGGTATTTGTTCCAAGTCGACACGGACGGACGGGAAAAAATCATTGCCTATGGTGGTCGGAAGCTCAACACTGCTGAGCGAATGTACCCCACACGCGAGAAGGAATTACTGGCGGCGCTACACGCCATGAGAACGTGGAAGCCATATCTCATTGACAAACCCTTTTACATCGACACGGATCACAAAACTCTTGAGTCGTTGCTTCGGCAAACTACGTGCTCTCAACGTTTAGCTCGCTGGTTGAACGAGCTCAGCCTTTCAGCCCGTTTCAAGTGGATACCAGGGGAAACAAATGTCGTGGCTGACGCTATTTCTCGATCTCCACAACTTTCTGACGAAGAGCGCCATTCGCACGTGTCACTCGGCTCACTTCTCGACCAATTGACGAAATTACAACGTGTGTCAACCCCTGACGTGGAATTTTTAACTACATGCGTCAACGCCCTTCGATTCAGCATCAATGCAAACGCCTGTACCCCGAAGACACGTTATTTGGCCCAGTCCTGCGTCATCTCAAACGCGCAGACGACAGTTTGGCAGCACCGATCGACCTTCACCCGACGTTGCGCGCGTTGCTACCCGACCTTTTTCTCGAGGACGAGCTCATTTACCTTCGATGCGGCACCGACGGCCCTCGAAGACTTTGTATTCCTGCTGATAATGACCTACGCAACGCTATCCTATTTGAATGCCACGACACAGCTGCACGTGGACACCCCGGCTCCAAGAAGACGTTAGCGATCGCTCAGCAGAAATTCTACTGGTTGAATATGCAGAAGACTGTCTCCAAGTACGTTCAATCGTGTGAACTCTGCCAGCGAATAAAGCATCTCAGCAGAAGCCCGCAGGGTTGCTACACCCGCTGGAAATTCCGCACAAGCGGTGGGCGCAGATTTCGATGGATTTCATGCCAGATCTAGTTACCACTAAACGCGGCAAATTTGACACGATTCTCGTGATTTTGGACAGCTTGACGAAGCGAGCACACTTCATTCCGACATACAAAGATGCAAGCGCACAGGATACCGCATGGATTTTCTCCGTGACCACGTGAGACTGCATGGTTTCCCGGACTCAATCGTGAGCGACCGTGATTCCAAGTTCTTGTCGGCGTTTTGGAAAGCAGTCATGTCCAGTCAACGATCCCAGATTCGGGCTAGTACCGCATTCAAGCCATCGACGGACGGCCAGAACGAACGCTCCCATCGGTTTATTAACGATTACCTGCGTGCCTTCATCTCGCCGCGCCAAAACGACTGGGACGAATTACTCCCTATGGCGGAATTTGCCTACAACGCTCGACCTCACGACAGCATTGGCATGTCGCCTTTTGAGGCTGATTTGGGCTATGTTCCTCGGGCCTATGATGATCTCGCTATTCCGGCTCAACCACAAGCTAACCGAGACGTCCTTCGTTTCAGTGACACCCTTCAAGCCGTTCTCCAGCGCTGTCGCGAGTCGCTTGCCTCAGCTCAGGACGCATGAAGCAGTTTTACGACCGCAACCGACCTGACAATTCTATCTCTGTGGGTGATCAGGTACTTCTTGATACAACGCATCTCGACCTGGCACACGTCGGTAGTCAAGGCCGCCGGAAATTTTCAGCTCGTTTTATCGGCCCTTATCGCGTCATTGCCGCGACTACGCCGAACACATACAAAATTTCGCTGCCGCCTGGTGTTCGTCTGCATGACGAATTTCACGTTTCATACCTACGTCGCTACGTGGAGGATTCTAATCCCAACCGCCTCAACAATGTCCCTCGCCTCCTGACTCGCGATGGCCAAGAAGGTTTGCAGGTGCGCGCGATTGTGGGGATGCAAATGCGCCGTGGCGCTCGATTTTTCAAAGTTCAATGGTATGGTCGTGATGAAGCTGACTCCTGGGAGCCCGAAAGCAATTTGAGCCAAGCCGCCGGTCTGATAGCTGAGTATTTAGCGTCGTCTACGACCCCGCATCGTCGAAAGCGCTCCCGCCGTCGTTCGACACAGTCATCATCTGCTACTGCACCGACTCGACGCAGCCCACGACTATCGCGATCGTCGTGAACCCGTACGCGCTCTTCTGGGGGGAGACTGTAATGCTAGCACCACCTACACCTCAGCTACAGCCGTGCACCACGATAGGAATGGCGATCTGCCAACGACAAGGGCAACTTCAAGTGCAAGCTGAACTTCAACGCGCCTTCAGCGCATGCCGGCACTCGCCGATGAACACTCGGTAGTTTTTCATTCTCGATTTTTCATTCTCTACAACAAGTCAATACAAGTTTACACGCTTTCTGACTAAGTCGAGTCTCAACCGCCCAAGAGCGTGACACAGACAGGAGCAATGGGCAAGGAACACAGTTCGTTGAAGGCTGCAAAGACGATATTCAGGAGATATGGAGTCAAGACGCTGTTTAAAGGGTGGGAGATCTGTCTGCTCATAGATGTGCCATCGTTTGGAGCTTATTTCTGCTGCTATGAAGCATCGAAACGAGCGTTAACGGGCGGGAAGAGTGAGAATGAGACGGATTGGAAGTTAATGACGGCAGGGGGGGATTGCAGGAATGGTGTCGTGGGCTGTGTGTATGCCGTTGGATGTGGTGAAGAGCTGTGTGCAAGGCCAGAAACTGGAGGGGAAGCAGCAGTCGATGATGGAGATTGCGAGATCGAGAATGAAACAGGAAGGACCTGGGTTCTTCTTTAAAGGCTTCGGTGCGACGATGGTAAGAGCGTTTCCGGTCAGTGCAGTGACGTTCCTGGTGTATGAGAAAACCATGCAGATGACATCTTGAAGCGGACATGTAGAATTTGACGGTTTTGACAACATAGAATGCACTTCAACAGTGTGCATGTCTTCTCTCACACTTAAAGAAATACCAACTGCGTTATTATTGCCATTATACAGGGGTAGCAACGTGTCAGGAGTAGCCGCTGTAAGACCGTAGGAAAACTCATACAGCACTCATCTACTACATGTATTTCAGACGTCAAAAACTGAAGAGGAACTTACATATAGATACCCCTCTTTTTCACCTGTAGCCTTGGTTGCTGTAGTGTCTGGACTGGTTTCGCCCACGCTGTTCACTGATCTTAAAGAGGTGCGGAGAGTAAATCGGCGCAGACATTGGAGACATCAGCGGTGTATCTCGAGGCGAAAAGAAGCACGGAATTTCACGACTAAGTCGTGGCGGTTCACTGATAGGCTGCAAAGGTCTGGAGATCGTATTACTTCGATAACCACTCGAACAAAGTCTTTCAGACGTTGATATGTCACTGCCGCTGTAGAACAGGAACTGAATTTGTTGGTCCTCCTCCTCAAACGATCGCGATGCAGAGTGTGATCGAGAACGAGACAACGTGAAAACTACTCGACTGTTGACAGGCGACTGACTTGGCGGTGGTCGTGACAAAGAGAAGTCGTACTTTAAATCGTTATCCCATCGAGCGCGGTCGAACGTGGGTGGGACTCTGCGAACTCCAGGTGATGTCTTGCTGTAGTAGTACGGGTCCAATACGTCGTCTAGCACTTCGGTGCAGCTCTTGCAGTCCTCGAACGGCCGACACATGAAGTCCCACACGTCCTGGAAGAAATCGGACACCCCCATGAAACCTCGATTCGTCGTTTCGACAGGGTGGCAATTGGACGAGTATTTCTCAAAACCAGTACCATATAGACAGACCGTCCCGAAACCAGTACCCGTCCCAAAAGCAGTACCACGTCCTGGCGTTGGACAACAACTGTTGTCACTGCCATTGTAGACGAGTAGACGAGGAGACCACTGAGGTGGCAGGGGTGAACGCTGCAGAGGCAGTGTAGATGATCTTGGCCAAGCCTGGAGAGACGGCGGATGTGATCAATGTTCCGAGAATCCCAGAGTTTTACGTTAGTGTGTGGACGGAGGATACCAGTACGTTCGAAGAGATCGATATTTCGGAGGACAACAGGGAGTTGGTGGACGTGACCACCATCACGAACGTAGACGATCGATTGCATGAGGTGACGGAACAAACCAACAGAAAAATGCATTAAAAGAAATTTATTCGCCCAGCAGGAATGCCATTGACATCCGCGATGTCTGCGTCGTTTCGCCTCGTGTGGTGTATTGTACAGAGTCCACAGTTCGTTCAGGTTCAGTGCTTGTACGTAAGATTTGTGGAAGTTCGAACACCGATGCGATGAGATCAGCATTGACTTCATCGCTATCATTTCTATGTCGGCGGCAAGTGCGTCTGTTATGGCCACTATCCGAACATACTCTACAAACGTAGGTATTTTTTCCTCGACTCTCTCCAGTACTTGCAATTCGTCGTTTGACGCGACGTCCTGCTTGTTTGTAGTACGGTGAGGGATTCACCTCAACGAGGCTCGGGGGTGTATCACGCACAGGAAGAGCAATACCTTTCTCTAAGTAAACCTTTTCGTAATTGGAGACGAGATAGGCAGGGTGGAACGCTTTAAAGCAACGTTCTTCCTGCCCCCGGTCACGCAATGCGACAAATAGATGCCTACATGCCACTCGAACTTAGTCAAATGTAGCACATGTACACGTGAGAGATTCCAAATTAACCTGTCGATTCTTTGTTGGTTTTGCTGGATGAGATACATACGATACAGAATCACTTGATCGCTCGACAAAATATTCACCAGAACGTTGCTTCTCAACTTGCCAGAGTTTCTTCGCATAAGGTGTCAAAACACGTTCCTCTGTTTTCCACTTGCGAATTTCTTCATGTCGCTTTGTAAATTTTGCCATTTCAGACACCGCAAGCTTGTAGAAAGCGTTGAATGGGTCGGATTCACGTACCCCACTTGCTAACATAGCGTTGTTTTCACTTTCTACGAAATTTGAACTTCGCCAATTGAATAGAGGTAATGAATTAGAGACCTCCGGATAAACACAATCACAGTCCTCGTCATTAGATGCGTGCTCGTTTCCATTCGGGACATCGCTACACATTGTGAACACTGATTCATTATTGTCACGATCATTCACCACAGAAAATTGACCACAAGTAAGCGAATTTTCCGGTGGTACGTACACTTTCATGTTTGCATGTACAGTCCAAACGCCAGGTCCAATGTCTTTGATGTATTCAGTAACAGGCGTTCCGTAGTTCGAAAGAATATAGTCTAGAGCTTTCGTGTACTCTTCATGACTGTCAGCAGCTTGTACGGCCCACACTGCATTCTCAAAGGCTTGCCCGCCTAGCTTGAATTTTTTCTTCATATTTCGCAATAAATGGACTGTACAAAAGCGTAAATTAATCTTCACTCCCGTAAAATCGCGAAAGTGCTTCACAGCTCCAATGATTTTACCACGATCGCAAAACAGTGCTCTATCCGATAGCACAATTCCAGCTTCAAAACTTCGTTTCAGAAACCACAAAATATTGTCCTCGTTTTCGACATTTACTAAAGCTGTGGCTAAAGTGACGTTGTGGTTGTTCCCGTCGCGGCCTAGAAGTGATAATATGACGCCGTTGTACTTTGAGTGCTTGGAATGGGCACCGTCAAACCCAAGCAGCGGTAAAATGTGTTTTTGCCCCGAAACATTCGCCCCAAAAGCAACAAAACCGCGTAAAAAACGCTGGTGTTGATCAACTTCTAAATGCACCGACGTTCCGGGATTCGAGACACGTAGGTCAGCTAGCATGAACGGTAGGCGACGGAAAGAAGTTGTCCATTCTCCATCAACACTGTTGATCACATGCTCCTTGGCTCGATACAATTTCGAACGGTTTCGCTGAAGTGATACGCCATCGCGAGCTTGAACTAGCGCTGTTAACGCTTTCCGTTTAACGTTTCTGTCCGCGATGACAGCCGATCGTAAAGTGGGCAAGAGAGTAAGCTGTCTCGTTGTTGGCTTCGCCACCGACATGCAGGTGTCGAGATGTTTGTCGTTTATTGCTGAGACGAAAAGGTGACGTGACTTGTCGCTCTTGATGCGGACGGTAACTCGAACTTCCCACTTGCACCCTTTTTCATGTTGATCACACCTGTATTTCTTCAACTTCCCACTGCTTGTCACTACGCAGTGTGAGTTTCTGTTGTAGGTGTAGTCCTGCAAAAATGCTGTAGCAGTCGACCCAGAACTGAATGGCATCCCTACTTCTAATTTGGACGTCCCATGAAGCGCCAATAGATCTAGTTGTGCTAGACTCGGGGATGTCATAGTGGCTTGGTTTCGTAAGGTCTTCGTGATGGGGATAGGAGTGCACGTGTCCAAGGCAAAGAGGTTGTGAATGAGTAGGCGTGCTGTCCTACATGTACTCTACCGTAGCTGACAGTTTGGTACAGGCGTGATAAGATTGCTGGGACGCGTGGTACTGCTTTTGGGACGGGTACTGGTTTCGGGACGGTCTGTCTATATGGTACTGGTTTTGAGAAATACTCGCAATTGGACACTGTTAAGAGGAAGAAGAGTGCAGCAAGGAGAAGCCAGAAATGGAGTTCAAACCCTGTCTGACAATCTGTACGTAACTTTTTCCTGATGGTGGCCGATATCAAAAAAGCACAAGGGTGCAAGAGAGAGCGTTACGGCTGGAGTATACACTTCGCCCCCACAAGAAATAGTCACATGGTCATCGACATACGCATCGTGGTGACGGTCATTATTGTCTAAGCAGATTTTGTGGTAATTGAAGTTAAGTCACACTGGCCAAAGACAGTCGAAATAGGTGTTTGTACGTGCGGTTTAGAATATTGTGATAAGCTTGCCCTAGCTTGCTTAATTAAAAGTCAGGTGTGGGATTAATTCTTCCATGAAGTTCTAATCCCAAATGATGAACGTTTCAAGCAGCTTTTGCTGAGATGGTCGGGACATTTTATACCTTGTTACAATGCCGTCCAGAAACCAAACTGATCCCCACCTCAACACCTACTCTTCACGATGCAGTGGCCAACGACATCTCTAAGCATTAAGCGACCTGCTTATCGTTTCAGTAATAGACACCATGGACGAACTCTATGCTAAATATGTTTGATTCTTGGAATCATGTTTGCTGGAAAAATGAGCATTGGGTTGCGTGAAGTTTGACGTTGGGCTATCATGGTGATAAACATGTAGGTTGTTCTGAAAGTCACGTATATATTAATTCAACTTGCTACATTGTGCTTGTGACTATAGATTTCAATTCCACACTACTCGAGGCCAAAGCAGGTGACAAAAAGCACCACCCAACCTTCAGATCAGCCTCACCTAGAAGTCAGCATCCAGTGTGAACACCTTCTCCTCAGCCGAAACACCCACCCCAGCCTTGGAGTACTCGCCGACACGCTTCTCGAAGAAGTTTGTCTTGCCCTGAAGCGAGATCATGTCCATCCAGTCGAACGGGTTCTTCACGTTGTAAATCTTGGACACACCCAGTGAGTACAGCAAACGATCTGCCACGAACTCAATGTACTGGCACATGAGTGCTGAGTTCATGCCGATCAACTCCACAGGGAGAGAGTCGCACACGAACTCGTGCTCAATTGTGACAGCGTCGCGGATGATTTCGTGCACGCGGCTCTCCGGAAGTTTGTTCACGAGTTTCGAGTACATGAGGCAGGCGAAATCTGTGTGCATACCCTCGTCACGACTGATCATCTCGTTCGAGAAGGCGAGACCAGGCATGAGACCGCGCTTCTTGAGCCAGAAGATCGAGCAGAACGAGCCTGAGAAGAAAATGCCTTCCACCGCAGCGAACGCCAACAGCCTCTCTGGGTAGGACGACACACGCGGATCACACCACCGGAGTGCCCAGTTGGCTTTCTTTTGTACGCACGGGATGGTCTCGATAGCACGCAGCAGGTAATCTTTCTCGACTGTATCCTTGATGTATGTGTCGATCAGCAGCGAGTACACTTCCGAGTGAATATTCTCGATAGCGATCTGGAACCCGTAGAAGCAACGGGCCTCGGGCACCTGAATCTCATTACTGAAGTTCATCGCCAGGTTCTCGTTAACGATACCATCGCTTGCTGCGAAAAAGGCGAGCACATGCTTGATGAAGTGACGCTCATTGTCTGTCAGTTTGGCCCAGTCGTTCAGATCGTGCACTAAGTCGAGCTCCTCAGCTGTCCAGAAAGATGCTTCGGCTTTCTTGTACATCTGCCACACATCGTGCTCCTGGATGGGGAAGAGCACGAAACGGTTGGGGTTTGGCACGAGAAATGGTTCAGGCTCCAACTCGCCACTCAATTCTCTGCGCTTGTACTCGGACATCTCGAACTGGACCTGCTCCTCGTCGTCGTTGAGGTCGACAGGTTTGACAAAGCCCTCCACGATCTCAGTGGCCAGCTCTTGCTGCGGTTGCTCGGGGAACTCGACCGTGATGGCACGTTCTGACGAGGCTGCGACCATTGTTGCTAGATGAATAACTGACCGGTAGTAAAAAGAAGGCTGGAGAAGTCACTAGCTGGGTCGAAGACCAAATCGGAAATGAAAAGCTGAGTAGCTGCCACGCACAACACTTAGATAAGGAGCTTGGACAGATTGGAGTCCATCCAGATAGACGTACTCAGTGCCGAAGGATTGGCGGACAGAGCGCCAAATTGAAGTTGAAAAGTTGCTCTGATCACGCAACATCAAGCAACTTATACGCAACATAGCACATATGGACACACCGTCTTCAAGCCGTGACCGAGGATCATTGATCCATCCGTGAACTCTGTGAACGTATACTTATTGAATAGCGGTATCTTTCATCTGTGACGGCGACGGCATAAGACGTGCCGGGTAGAGTGTGCAAATATTCATCCCACGAAAAGTGGTTCATTGACTCTAATTTCATACTAAAGTTAACGCGGTTTCTATAGTTCGGACGCGTGGCTGTCTGGAATCGTTTGACCAAACAAATAGCACGTCGATAGATATCAAATGAAAGGAAGGACATGATGCAGAAGCACTTCTCGGATACCTTTTCCCCATCGAAATTTGCTTTTTCAAGGTGAGATCAGTCCCTCCATTGCAACAGCAAATATCCACCTTATCATCACTGTTCCTTGCAGTTTCAGACGCCAAGTTGACGTCTGGCAACCACGCGTTCAAGGCGTTGAAGTTGCCCTGTACATCTGGATCGCGAGTCTCTCAGCACCGTAACCAGCATCTGTCAAAAGTCTCTCAGCAACATTACTCGTTTTGCATCTAATTCCAACTGTTTTAAGCTAAAGATCGATGAGTTAGGTGATAATTTCAGCCAATGACTGGCGGATCTGTAGCACGTCTTCAAGAGCTCTATGCCACTTGGTGAAGCTCTTCGAGGTCGAGCCATTCCCGGAATCCCTTGGCCAGCCGAGCGACGATGGAGTGGCTGGACATTGCCAAGGACCTGAACGCTGGCACTATCGGCGGCGTGGCTGGCATCGTAGCCGGACACCCTTTGGACACCGTCAAGGTGCAGCTGCAGACCAGTCGTGAGGCGGGCGCCGGCGTCTTGCGCACTTTGAAGAAAGTTGTGGGCTCCGAAGGCGCTGCTGGACTGTACCGGGGCTTGTTGTCCCCCATTCTATCCAATGCACCCATCAACGCTGTGGTTTTTGGAGTACAGGGTCAAGTGGTTCGTGGTTTACAGAGAGATGACGAGATGTTGACCAGTGCGCAACATTTCATGGCGGGATCTAGCGCTGGATTGGTTCAAGTGATCTTTGCTGCACCTTCGGAACATGTCAAGATCCAGCTGCAGACTGGGGCCATGGGAGCAGAACATAGCTCGCTTGTGGCTGGGAAAATCATGCTGAGAAGATATGGCATGAAGACACTGTTCAAAGGGTGGCAAATGTGTTTGTTGAGAGATGTTCCTGCCTTTGGAGCGTACTTTTGCGGTTATGAGGCGACCAAGAGATGGTTGACGGACGGGCAGAGCGAGAACGAGACGGACTTTAAGCTCATGATGGCCGGAGGAATGGCAGGGATGCTGTCGTGGGTCGTGAGTATGCCGCAAGATGTGGTCAAGAGCTGTGTGCAGAGTCAGAGTCTCGAAGGCAAGCAGATGACTGTGACGCAGATTGCAAGATCCAGGATGCAACAGGAGGGGCCCGGGTTTTTCTTTAAGGGGTTTAGTGCAACGATGTTGAGAGCGTTTCCGGTTAGTGCAGTGACGTTCCTCGTTTATGAGAAGACCATGCAGTTCATGTCCTGAGAGGTTGACGCAGTTTTCAGGCCAAGGCAATGTGAAATGGAAGGGGGGTGTGTGTGCGACTAACTGGTTGCTGGAAGATTAGTGTCACTGCCGGTGGTTGATAAGTCGAGGAATGGTGACGTAGCTGCAGAAGTTTGCCTCGGGGAGAAACTGCGTGTATTTTGATAATAGACCATAAGTAGCCTAGGTGTTTGTTGTGGCACCTTCGTATTTGGCTTTAAATGTGGTTCAAGTGATGCTATTTCTCTACTTCCTTCCAATTTCAACAGCAAACATGGATAGTTAGCACGTCAGAAGCTGTAAGTCAAATGCTTCGAAGAAATTACATGTGCCATGCAGCAAATGAAATCGCTCGTGTTTGACAGTACTTGTGCCAAGTTGACAACGGTATCTTCGTCCAATTGCACTGAAGTGGCTTACTTTTTATGTTGAAGTGAGCGGCTAGGTCAACCTTAAGTAACAATAGACGATTTATATCCGATTTGAAAAGTATACCCAGCTTTGATAATCAAATCAAGATTCAATCCTTTATGTGCCTCCTCGATTATCAGATTTATTTATACATGCAGGTTTCCGAAGCGCTACTTCAGCTGAATGCGAACCTTTGCCACCACGTCAGCCTCGAAAAACGGCCGCCGCCTTCCGCTCATTCAGCAATTTGCTGCCTCGGACGCAAGTCGCAGCCCAAGAACCAAGAGACCAAGACAAGATGCCGCGCATCGAGACTGAAGTCCGACTGGACTTCAAGGACGTGCTCATCCGCCCCAAGCGCTCGACGCTCAAAAGCCGCTCCCAAGTCGATGTCCATCGCGAGTTTCGCTTCCGCAACTCGAAGCGCACGTGGTCTGGTGTGGTAAGTAAACGTCGTCTTACATCGTGACCATCACTCTTATTTACAATTTCTTTTAGCCTGTGATTGCAGCCAATATGGACACTGTCGGCACCTTTGAAATGGCTGTGGAGCTGGCCAAGTTCGAATTCATCACGTGCATCCATAAGCACTACACACCTCAGGAGTGGGCAGCTTTCGCCGCTAAACATCCGGATGTGATGCCTACCGTCGCTGTGAGCGCTGGCTCCAGTGCCGCAGATATCGACAAAATCACGGCCATCCTCAAGAGCCACCCAGATATCCGCTTTATCTGTCTGGATGTGGCCAACGGCTACTCTGAGTTCTTCGTCCAAGCCGTGCGTAACGTGCGTGCTGCCTTCCCGGAACACACAATCATTGCCGGAAACGTCGTGACCGGGGAGATGGTGGAGGAGCTTCTGCTGTCCGGAGCTGACATCATCAAGGTCGGCATCGGTCCGGGCTCCGTGTGCACCACTCGCAAGCAGACGGGCGTGGGTTATCCGCAACTGTCGGCTGTGCTTGAGTGTGCTGATGCTGCCCATGGTCTTAATGGCCACGTGATTTCTGATGGAGGCTGTACGTGTCCAGGCGACGTTGCCAAGGCTTTTGGTGCTGGAGCAGACTTTGTCATGCTCGGTGGTATGCTTGCTGGTCACGACGAGAGTGGGGGCGACAAGATTGAAGTGAACGGCAAGTCGTTCAAGAGATTTTATGGCATGAGTTCGTCGGAAGCAATGAAGAAGCACAATGGTGGTGTGGCCGAGTACCGTGCATCTGAAGGAAAGAGTGTGACAGTGCCGTACCGAGGCGCGGTTGCTAGCACTTGCAAGGAGATCCTCGGAGGTGTCCGCTCTACGTGCACTTACGTTGGTGCCAGCAAGCTGAAGGAGATCAGCAAGGTACGAGTGCGGCTTGACGGATACCCTGCAGTTATAATTTACTAACGCTATGTGATCGTACTGCAGCGGACGACATTTATCCGGGTTTCCCAGCAACTGAACGAGGTGTTTGGTCGTGCCCCCAACGAGCAGGAGGAACAAGTGTCAAAGAAGCAGAAAACAGGCTAACCTGTCCATCTGAACGCGTGCACCAGTTTCGACGAGTCACCTCCTCCAGGAATAAGCTTGACTGTAAAGATGACGAATAGAGCCACTCAGGATACTTCTCCGTTTTCTCGATGAGAGTCTTGCTACATCATATTATTTGCAGGCTACACGTACTTGTGTTTTTACTATTCTATAGCTCGCAATCTTTTCAAAGTTTTGCATCCGCACGTTTTAAGCCTCAGCCGAACAGTGCATCTGCACTAATGGTGTCTGTACAGATGAGGCGTAAAACACCTAAATAGTTGTTGGTTGACCCGAGTGTCGGCCACTTAAACAACAGTAGAGTGTGCTACGAGTACGATCCGAATGATGATCTTGGCCATAGAGCAGTGAAATGGGAAATAAAGCGTAAAACATGAAAACTTTTTATAGTGCAGATTCCTTCCACCTATAATGTGCACTGTACAGTGGCAATGCGGCTACGACAAATAAAGATGAAGGAGCACCTCCCTTAATTTTTTTTAAGGCACCGGAGGGGGCTGCTTATTTGACTCGGAAGATAAATACGGCAAGACGCTGTAAACTGGCAGATCTGTACTAAGGGTGGCAGTTTTGCAAACGGTTTTTATAGATATAGCTACCACAGAAGTCCACACACCAACAATAACTCGTTGAACTCACAGCACTACTACCTGCTGCAAATGTAATGCCCCCTCCCTCGCCATACTTCTTGATTCGGTGTGCGAATGAGCTGGAACCCTGTCTCATGCCACAATCTTTTCAAAAAAACGCGGGTCCTGATTGTGGTCACCTCTTCTGCAAAACTGGATGGGGCACACGAGATGCATCGGCACTTCCTTTATAATGACAGCCCAAACACCAACGCAACCTCTGCTGTACTCATAGCTCTGCTTTTGATCCCGGCATATGATTGTGGCTCGATTCCGATTAGTACACCTGTGCGCGCAATCTCTCCGAATGTGATTGCTCGCACGATGCGAGCCACTGCAAAGCGATTAAGCGAGCATAAAGAACCTGCACCACTGCCCCGACAGAGTTTAGTACTTGACAATGTTTGGTATCTACAGTGCGCGCAAGCACTCAGAGCCGATTGCTCGCACACGAGTTGCTGTTCCCCGTCCGGGCACCGGCACATAGACAAGTTGCTGCAATGACCTCCCGCTTCCACCTTCATGATGAAGTTCATTTTCCAATCAGCTCGATCCAGAGCAGGTGTCTTGAGTATTGATCTGCTTGGACGGCAGCGGAAATGGCTGCGACACTACTGAACCTCAGTCTTGAGTCAGGTGAGAGTATGCTGGCAAAAGGCCCGGAGGAGCTCAACCGCTTCATGGCAGGGTCTTTAGAGCCAGCAATCGGCAGCGAAATGCCTCAGTTGGAAGTGAGATACAAGAACCTGTCCGTGACGGCCGACATTACGATCACTGAGGACGTGACTGCCAAGTCCGAGCTGCCAACATTGCTCAACACCGTAGCAAAAGCTTTTGCACGGATGTCGCCGATGCGCCGCGTCGTGCTCAAGGAGATCGTAAAGAATGCCAGTGGCGTGTTCAAACCTGGAACGATCACACTGGTCTTAGGCCAACCGGGATCGGGTAAATCAGCGTTGATGAAGATGTTGTCAGCCCAGTTTCCAGTAGAGGGCAACATCACAGTCGAAGGTGAGATCACGTACAACGGTGTTCCTCAAAAGGAGATCGCCAATCGTGTACCGCAATTCGTCGAGTACGTCCCTCAGACAGACCGTCACTTTGCTACGTTGACAACACGTGAGACGTTGGAATAGCTCACAAGTTTGTAGGTGGAGGTTTGGTTGAAAAAGGCCCAGAGACGTTCTCCAAGGGCTCTGTGGAAGAGAATTTGGCTGCTTTGGAGGCTGCGAAGGCTTACTACAAGAACTATCCGGATATCGTTATCGGTCAATTGGGTCTGCAAGACTGTGAGAACACCATCATTGGCAACGCATTGGTCCGTGGTGTTTTCGGTGGTAACCGGAAGCGAGTTACGACCGGCGAGATGGAGTTTGGCATGAAGTACGTAAGTCTCATGGACGAGATCAGTACGGGGCTGGACAGTGCAGCCACATACGATATCATCTGCACTCAACGCAATATCGCGAAGACACTCCACAAGGCTGTGGCGATCTCTTTGCTTCAACCTGCTCCCGAAGTTTTCGCTCTATTCGACTACATCTTGATCATGAACGAAGGTGAAGTGATGTATCACGGCCCACGTGAAGCTGTATTGCCTTACTTCGAGAGTTTAGGCTTTAAATGTCCTCCAGATCGTGATATCGCCGACTACCTACTGGACTTGGGTACTCGTCTGCAACATCAGTATGAGGTCGCGCTTCCAGTTGGGATGATGAAGCATCCTCGAGCTGCAATCGAATTTGCTGAACACTTTGTGCAGTCTCGTGTGTACGTTGATCTGATCAATTTGATCGAGGCTCCGATGGAACCTGAACTGCAGAAACACATGAGTGAGTACATGGATCCAGTTCCAGAGTTCCGAGAGGGGTTTTGGCAGAACACGGTAGCACTCAGTATTCGTCACATGACCATTTTGTGGCGGAACAAAGCTTACGTAGCTAGTCGAGTGGCTATGACGTGTATTATGGGGTTGATCTACGGTAGTACATTCTACCAAGTTGACCCCACGAACGTCCAAGTGATGCTAGGTGTCATCTTTCAGGCTGTGATGTTCATGTCGTTAAGTCAAGGTTCTCAGATCCCCGTCTTCATGGAGGCCCGTGAGACCTTCTACAAGCAACGAGGCGCTAATTTCTACCAGACAGCAGCGTATGTGATCGGATACTCTATTGCGCTCATGCCTCCATCCATTTTCGAGATACTGATCTTCGGTTCGCTGGTGTATTGGATGTGTGGCTTTGTTGCAAGTGTGGGTGCGTATATTATACGCACCCACACTTGCAACAAAGCCACACATCCACGATATTATCGTGTATCTGGTGCTTCTGGTACTTACAAACCTCGGTACTATCGACGTGGTTCTTCGCTTTGACTGCAATGTGTCCGAATTTGGACATCGCCAAGCCCATGTCGTCATTCTCTACCGTGTTCATCATTATCTTTGCTGGTTTCGTTCAACCGAAGAGCCAAATCCCCGATTATCTCGTGTGGATCTACTGGATTAACCCCATCGGGTGGTGTATGCGTGCGCTTTCAGTGAACGAATACCGGTCGTCCAAGTACGATGTTTGTGAGTACGGTGGAGTGAACTACTGCTCGAAATTTAACATGACCATGGGCAAGTACTATCTGGAACAATTCGGTGTTCCATCTGCGGATACCTGGCTGTGGACTGGTGCGATCTTCTTGATCGTCTTCTACGTCTTCCTGCTGGTGCTCAGTACGTACGTCCTCGAATACCGACGATACCTCGCACCGACAAACATTCAGCTACTGCCAAAAGAGATCGAAGACGATGCACAGAGCGGCTATACGTTGGCTCAAACCCCAAAGCATTCGGATACAAACTCCGATACTTCTCATGATGACGTTATGGTTGAAGTTCCTCGTCGTGAAAAGAATTTCACTCAGTGACGATCGCGTTCACGGATTTATGGTATACCGTTCCAGATCCGATGAACCCGAAGGAAAGCCTCGACCTACTCAAGGGAATCAACGGATACGCTACTCCTGGTACTTTAACGGCATTGATGGGATCTACCGGTGCAGACAAGACGGACGGAAGACAGAGGGCACAATCAAAGGCAACATTTACTTGAATGGACACGTAGCTAACGACCTTGCTATTCGGCGAGCTACGGGTTACTGCGAGCAGATGGATATTCATTCGGAAGCGTCAACGATGCGTGAAGCTCTGACTTTCAGCGCATTTTTACGTGAAGACAGTTCCGTGCCAGACAGCAAGAAGTACGATACAGTTGAGGAGTGTCTCGATTTGTTGGACATGCATGACATCGCAGATCAAATTGTCCGGGGCAGTTCACAGGAACAGATGAAGCGTTTGACTATTGGCGTCGAGTTAGCTGCACAACTGAGTATCCTGTTTCTAGATGAACCTACGAGCGGTTTGGATGCTCATTCGGCCAAGGTGATCATGGACGGCGTTCGTAAAGTGACGGACAGTGGCCGTACCATTGTATGTACGATCCACCAGCTTTCTTCGGACGTTTTCTTCCTCTTTGACCACTTGATCCTGTTGAAACGTGGTGGTCAGTCCGTTTTCGTCGGGGAACTCGGTAATCGATGCCTAAAGCTGGTGAACTACTTGCAGGCGATCCCTGGGGTCAAACCTTGTCCTCCCAGACAGAACCCCGCCACTTGGATGTTAGAAGTCATCGGAGCTGGAGTTAGCAGTGGCCGTGCACGTGACATTGATTTTGTGGACGTTTTCTCCAAGAGTGACGAGAAAAGAGTAATGGATGAAACGTTGTTGCAGCCTGGAATCACCACGGAATCCCCCGACTGGCCAGAGGTGACATTCATGAAGAAACGAGCTTCCAATGGCTCAACCCAGATGTATTTCTTGATGAAGAGGTTCTTCGCTCTTTACTGGCGAACACCAGCGTTCAACTTGACTCGATTCGCGATCGTTCTGGGCGTTGCTATCATCTGTGGCTTATCATTCCTCAGTGTGAACTACTCGACGTACAGTGGATTAATGGGAGGCGTGGGGCTTGTCTTCATGTCGACTTTGTTCATGGCTATGGCTGGATTCATGGGCACTCTACCAGTCTACTCGAACGACCGTGCTGCATTCTACCGCGAACGTGCTGCTCAGACGTACAACGCTTTATGGTATTTCGTGGCTACGACTGTCGTTGAGATCCCGTACGTCTTTGGCCAATGTCTACTCTTCACTGTCATATTTTACCCGATGGTGGGCTTTCAAGGCTTCACTACTGCAGTTTTGTATTGGCTTCACGTATCTCTCTTCGTGCTGGGGCAAATGTACTTCGCTCAGTTGCTTATCCACGCGTTCCCGAGTATCGAAGTGGCTGCAGTTATGGGCGCCTTGATCAACTCGATATTTCTGTTGTTCGCTGGTTTCAATCCACCTTCGTCGTCGATTCCGCAGGGTTACAAATGGCTCTACACTATCGTCCCACAGCGGTTCTCCGTGGCTATTCTGACAGCAATTGTCTTCTGTGATTGCCCAGTGGAGCCGACGTGGAATGAGACGACGAGTCATTACGAGAACATTGGCTCGAATCTGGGTTGTCAGCCGTTGACAGAAACTCCGATCACGGTTACCCACACGACAGTCAAGGGATTCATCGAGGGAACGTTCAGCTATAACTATGACGATCGCTGGGCGAACTTCGGCTACGTGTTCGCAGCCATTTTCATTTTCCGTGTGCTGTCGATGGCCTCGCTGCGTTATATCAATCACACCAAGAGATAAGGTAACACTTTGCTAAGCTTACGCTTAAAAAAACTGTTTATACATGCAATTGACAAATCAGATTAAGCAAAAAATCTCGTAAGAGGTCATGCTAGCTTGGTGTGATGGGAATCATTTTTGGAAATTGTGACTGGTCTGCAATGTCTTCTGTTTGATTGCAAAACAAACGCTTTGGAATTACAAGTTGGGTCGACAGAACAGAAGTATCGATTAACTAGTGTTCGAGATAAATTTTCGGTTCGGAACCGACTTGGTTCTTCTCATACTAGTCGTCGAGCTAGCGACGGTCGATAGTGGTAGGGTATGGCGTCACAGGTTCTCCTCTGCGGATGTCCTCGAGCTTGCGATGGTCTGGGTCGATGGGTGTGATGGTATGGGGGATCTGGTCCTCGTGGATGCTCATAGGCGTGTTTTCTTCGGCATTGTCCGCTGAGAAGCACACAATAGTGGCAATGGCAGCGATGGCAACCGTCTTAAGGAGTTGCATGTTTCTTGGTTTGGGCTTGAGGGTGGTTCAGGAGTGTCGGGCAAGTTGACAAATGATCTGTTTGGAATGAGCATCAATCATCTAGAGGAAATCTGTAATTATTTGGCAAAGAGTTTTGACACAAACATGAAAAGGATGGCACGATGCTGTAGTATCATGCACCTGTACACATAGATTTTGAGGAACCGTAATACCGCACTGTCTTGGTATGTAACAAGCATGAAGTTTCGGATATGGTATACTCCATTCACTGTCGTCGCGGAGGAGGAGTGTGAGTGTCGATTCCGTTGGGAACTTAGGCGTTACCTACCTCTTCAGTACATTCTTCTACCTGACGATGGTCTTTCCTAACTACTACTACACTTTCAAGTTTTTACTGGTTCTATCCGTCTTGTCACCGATTCCACAGGATTACAAGTGCCTGCCTGTGGATCATACGTGGAATGAGATGACAAGTACGCAAACATTGGCTAGACGTTGGATTGCCAGCGTTGGCATTTAGAGGAAGGACTACATGAACTAACTGAAAACTAAATTGCAGACTTGGCATTCGACCCAGATACAAACACCCGGCTTACCCAGCAACTTTGTAAAGTTTACGGAACGAAGGAGTTATTGGAGAACTATTGGCCAAAGTAAATATGAATTCTGTTCTGTTAATCCTTCGTCATGCAGCAGATATTTTCTGAATTCGTGCGTCAGAGTCGATCACGTAGATATCTCCGCTAGCCGTCGCTGTGATACTTCTAGGGTAAGAAAATGATCCAACACCACTAGACTCTCCAGCACATTTTCCAGCATACGTAGTCACCGAACTGCCATTTAGCGTGAGTTTTCGAATGCAATTGTACCCTGAATCTACGATATACAAATTCCCGTCGGATCCAATCGTCAGTCCCTTTGGAGTGTCAAATTGTGCGGAAGTGCCGATACCGTTGGCAAAACCAGGCGTTGCGGAGCCCGCCAACACTGTCATTTTACCGCTTGAGGTAAATTTCACCACCCTGTGGTGGTCTGTGATGTAGATGTTGCTGGATGAGTCAAGTGCTAGACCCATGGGGCCACTTGGACTGATAAGCTCCGTACCTTGGGCAATTGTTCTCATAATACCGTCATTAGATAATTTCATCAACTTGTTCGCACCGTAGAAATTCATGTACACGTTTAAGTTTGAGTCGGCAGCAATGCCTACACCCATTTCAACCGATGAATTGCCTCTGGATGCTGAATTGAGCGATGAACTACCAGTACCCACATCACTGCTGGTGTTAAACGACGTGTTTCCGGTCCAAATAGTACTGATCCAATCACTCGAAATTGTCCGTACTACAAGCTCAAAATCATCATTTGTGTCGCAAAACACAATGGTACCATCGGGAGCTACCGTAATCCCATAAACAGCATTACAGCGTTTAAGTTTGAGTCGACAGCAATGCCTACACCCATTTCAACCGATGAATTGCCTCTGGATGCTGAATTGAGCGATGAACTACCAGTACCCACATCACTGCTGGTGTTAAACGACGTGTTTCCGGTCCAAATAGTACTGATCCAATCACTCGAAATTGTCCGTAAACAGCTAAGACGGTAGTCATCACCAAATCCAGGGCTAGAGCTGCCTGCGTATTGTATCACATACCCATTATCCTTCCCCATGAAAAATCGGTGCACGTTGCTTGCGATAATCCATTGGTCGTCGGAAGTCATTTCAATTCCGAAGAGTTTCGAGTCCCCGTTCCCCAACAGAGATTTGCCAACTTCGAGTACTGTCGATACTTTCAGCTGCGATGACGTTGGTGTTGGCGTTGGTGTTGGCATTATCCCAGAGCCTAAGCTCGAGCTAGAGCTTGATCTGGAGCTTGAACTTGAGCTAGAGCTAACATCACTGTATGAAGATGTAAAACTCGAATTTTCGGAAGAAGAACCTGACCGCAAGCCATTAATCGCGAGAACTACAACAGTGACGACAGCGACAATGACGAGTGTGATTAGAACACCAATTCCAATATGGAATAGTGATATTCCACGTGAATTTGCTTTAGAAATCTTCCTGGGTATCATCTTGCCCGGCTGCTGCGGCGGTTGTGCGTTCGTTTCTTTCCCCACATATGAACTTCCGGGTTGTTTCTCCAGTACCGGCAACGTTAATTGATTTCGATTGTCTTGAATGGGTACATTCACTTGGTCTGGGATAGTTTCTGCATCCACTCCTGCATCTGCTAAAGTCTCAGTGGGTCTTCCCACTGATGCCTTCTCCAACAGTAATGTCAAGGTTTCTGCCACCTTCGGCATCGCTGGTCGTTTGTCTGGTGCACCATCGCAGCACTAAGAGATCAATGTCCAGGCTCCATCGGGAATCGCTTTCGGGTCCTTCTTCGGGAATTGGTGAGCTACTTTGCAACGATGGAATTCCTCGTCGTTTGTAATTTCGTAATACGGAGACTTCCCCATTAAAGTGTGATAAATCGTCAATCCAAAAGAATAAATATCTAATTCGAAATTAGGCAGCTTCCCCTTATAACATTCAGGAGCCAAGTAGCGGATTGCATCTGTGATCTCAACGCCAGCATCATTTGCTGTGCCATTTGCCAGACGTTTCTTTTTCAACGCAATCCAGTCGAAACTGCGGTCGAAGTCACAAATTTTGGCTTTCGGGGGGTTCCCAGTGATCAGGATATTGTCACATTTCAAATCTCCATGGACGATTCCAATCGAGTGCATCTTGGCGATTCCTTGAGCTGCTTGAGCCAGAACCTCAAGACTAGCACGGTAGCGGTTCGACCCCATTTGTCGGAGGTATTTATCCAGTGGACCTACGTCGCAATATTCCATCACGACAAATAGGGCTGCTGTAAAGTAGCAAGCGCCATAGAGATGACAGACGTTGCTATAGTGGCTTAATCGTTGCCACAGCTTCATCATACTTGTGAACTTTTCCTTCTTTTTCTCTGACCTAGCAACATTTTCGTTGAAGATCTTCACTGCTACTGGAGTGCCATCGGTAAGAGTTCCTCTGTAGATCTTTGCATCACCCCCAAAACCGACAATAGTAGCCATATCCACGTCGATTTCGTCCTCAGTCAAGTACCAGTCCGGCAAATTCGTGATCTCAGCTCGGACGCCACGGCTGGAACTCGCCCACAGCTTCTCTTTCATTACACTAACTACTTGATCGTTACTAGCCTCCATGAGGGCTTCATCACGACGTCCCTTTCAAGTGATAATGGCTAGAACCTCTGTCTGATTCTGTGGATCACTCATAGCAGCCGTCACTTCCTTCGAGTCGAATAACTCGATGTAGCGTTGAACCCGCTCCTGTTTAAGCGACTGAGATGGTTTATTCGACCCCCTGCGGTGAATAAAGCTGCCATCAAGTGAAGCCTCCGCTGTAACACGCTTTACTAACTCTTCTTTTGTTCTCCTCGCATTTTTACTTGCAGTATCGATTTCGTCATGAAACACGAGCTGCTTCAGAAGACTCTTTTTCGTAAATTTACCCAGAACCCGTTCATATTCGTTGACTTCCGTCTGAAACTTAAGAATCATCTTCTGTGTCCGTTCTGTAAGTTGATCCTGGTTTTTCACGCGTCCTAGGAATTCCAATAACCATCGGAAGTCTTCTGTATCCTCTTTAATGTTTTCTTTCTGCGACTTGACTGACGAAGATTTATCTTCCATTCCGGCTAATACCTTACCAATTTGGTAACTTATCTTCGCTAGCTCAAACGCACTCCCAACCAGAACGCCGGAGCCTGGAACGATAACGTTGGCGGTGGTGACCATCACATTTTTTACAACATTCGCTGCCATCACGGTTTGTTGCGCGAAATTACCCTTAAAAGCCTAACCTTGTTGCCTAGAGTTTCGAAGGACTGAAAATGGCAGAACGACTAGAATTAATGAGAAGTGGTTACAAGAAATTGTCAATAACCGTTTAGAGGCTTCATGCCATTAAGAATCTTCCCATTCTCACACCTACAGGAAATAAACTCCAATCTCCTTAAATTGCACAGTTTTGAATCAATCTAAGTTTTGATTCATATTATCATACTCAGCACTAAACTCTCAAAGGAGAATCAAGATAAATAAATACATGCAATGTTCAGAGCGATTTACGTGTAATTAACGTCCTTGTCGCTTTTCGATGTGGGAGCGTGCCGTAAGTTGAAGAAGTTTACATTGTAGTCCCACCAGGACCAGGGTGTGGTGTGGCGGGTTAAGCACGAATGAGAAAATCTGAATACAGCAGCATCTACAGACTCGGGAGACCTCTCCAGCGTTGGTTTCATCTTGACAAAAGCTACATTCAAATCCCCATTTAATTTTATCGCTTTACATAATACTAAAAAAATGTTTTCAAGTGGTTTCATTCGTGATCTTCAGTGACTTCTCGGGTTTTATCGACGTTGATCCAGAAACCACCACTAGCGTATTCTCTCACAACAAACTTCAGAATACGTCCTTGATACAGTGAATTCTAGTCCACGAGGTTTGAACAAAGGGCAAGTCACGATGTTTCAAGATGGGAACGTCCTTGATTCAGTGAATTCTACTCCACGAGGTTCGAACAAGGGGCAAGTGACGGCGTTTCAAGTTGTGAAAGGTGTCGCGGTCACTACTGCCAATATATTGTTGCCGGGTTCAGGTGTAGCCGTAGGTGCAGCTTTCGAGTTAGCAAAAATATGCTTCACAATTGGTCAGGTACTGGCTGGGATGGAAGACAAAGCGTCGACTATTAAATCCCAACAAGTGAACATTAAGAGAGATGTGGAAAACTTGCGATGGGTTTTGGAGCTTCTTGAAGGCGTTCAGAACCAGGATCAACTTACCGAAGGTTTGCAGAAGATGATTCTCAAGTTTCAAGCTGAAGTTAAGGAGTACGAGCGGGTTTTGATTAAATTTAAGAGAAAGAATCTCCTGAAACAGCTCGTCTTTCACAATGAAATCGATAGTGCAAGTGACAACGTGATGAAAACAAGAGATCAAATCATTGAGCGTCTTACAGTTGAAGCTGCACTTGATGGGAGCACCAGACACCGCAGTCCAGCGAATAAATCCTCTCGGACACTGAAAATGGAACGTGATCAACGTTACATTGACTTGGTCGATTCGAATGAAGTGATGGTGGAGATGAGTGACCCAGAGAACCAGAAAGAGATGCTAGCGATCATCACTCGAAAGGGACGTCGTGATGAAGCGCTTATGGAGTCCAGCAGCGATCAAGTGGTCAGCGTAATGAAGGAGAAACTGTGGGCGAGTTCCAGTCGTAATGTCCGTGCTGATATCACAAACTTACCTGATTGGTACATCACTGAGGACGAAATCGATGTGGATATGGCTACTATTGTCGGTTTTGGGGGTGATGCAAAGATCTACAAAGGAACTCTTACCGATGGCACTCCAGTAGCAGTGAAGATCTTCAACGAAAATGTTGCTAGGTCAGAGAAAAAGAAGGAAAAGTTCACAAGTATGATGGAGCTGTGGCAACGATTAAGCCACTATAGCAACGTCTGTCATCTCTATGGCGCTTGCTACTTCACAGCAGCCCCATTTGTCGTAATGGAGTATTGCGACGTGGGTCCACTTGATAAATACCTCCGACAAATGGGGTCGAACCGCTACCGTGCTAGTCTTGAGGTTCTGGCTCAAGCAGCTCAAGGAATCGCCAAGATGCACTCGATTGGAATCGTCCATGGAGATTTGAAATGTGACAATATCCTGATCACTGGGAACCCCCCGAAAGCCAAAATTTGTGACTTCGACCGCAGTTTCGACTGGATCGCACTCAAGAACAAACGGTTGGTGAAAGGTACAGCAAAAAAAGCAGGCATTGAAATCACAGACGCAATCCGCTACTTGGCTCCCGAATGTGTTGAAGGGAAACTGCCAAACTCCAAGTCGGATGTCTATTCGTTTGGAATGACCATTTATCACGCTTTAGTGGGGAAATCTCCATATTATGAAATCACGAATGATGAGGAACTGGAAGGTTGTAAATTGGATCGAGAGTTGCCAGAGCGAGATGAGAATTTGATCAGTGATGAAGCTTGGGATCTCATTACTCAATGTTGCGATGGCACACCGGACCAACGCCCAGCAATGGCGAAAGTGGTTGAAGCGTTGCGATCATTGTTGGAAAATGGGTTTCCTGGTGGTGTTGTCATTCCACCGCTTTCTCCTTCGCCGTCGGTCGATTGGACTATTCCTCCATCTCCTATTAGAGAGGAATCAGAGTTACTGGCTATCATAGAGGATGAAGCTTCGCCAGCAAATGAAGAACAGTCCATTTCACCACCAAATGAAAATATTTCAGCTACACCAGCGATCGAAGAGGCCCCTGCTCCACGAATCGAAGAAGATTCCAGTTCACCAAGTATTGAAGACGAATTCATTTCTTCAGCAATTGAAGAGAAACCCGCTTCACTAGTTATCGAAGCAGATTTCGTGCCACCAGTGATCGTAGAGGATGCTGCGTCGTCAGATAGCGAAAAATCCTCCAGTGAAGACGATTCAAGCTTAGAAGAAGCCGGAGAAGATGATACTCCACCACCAATCGAAGAGGATGAGGCATCAGCAGAAACTGAAGATGATGAAGCTTCACCATCATCTGCTTCAGCAGAAAGCGAGGAGGATACGGCTTCACCAGCACTCGAAGAAGACTCGGCTCCTATCGATACTGAAGATGAATCTGAAACATCGGATAGCGGAGAAGATTCAGGTTTCGAAGGGGGTTCCGGTTCTCCACGTGTTGAAGAGGACTCCATTTTACCTGCGTTTGAAGATGACCCAGCCTCAATTGAAGAGTATTATGTTTCAACAGGTGCCAAGGATGATCTTGTTTCGCCGTCTATCGAACAGTACTACGCTGCAACGTCTACCGAAGGTAATTCCGTCCTACAATATAATGCTTCACCGAGTGAAGGGGCTCCAGCTGAAGTGTCAATTGAAAAGTGTTATGCCTCGGCATCTATCAAAGCAAAGAATACTTCACCAGCCATTGAAGCATTGATCGACAATTCAGTGGATGCAGTGACCAACAAAGCTTCCGACACAGATGTGGTTGTCACAGTCAATCAGGAACCGGATGTGTTGCCTGCTCTACAGGAAACGCCCATGGATAAAGAGCCTCCTGAACAGGATCCAGCTAACATAAAGAAAGTGACACCAATGAACTCTGCCAAAACGAAGTGGAAAGAAATTCCACGCTCATACAAGATCGGAGCTGTCGTTGTAATGCTCATACTGGTAGCAGCTGCTGCTGTTGCAGGAGTGTTTTCGCCTTCTCCATCCAGCTCTTCATCTGCGTCAACTCAATCACCAACTCCGACTCCAACACCTACTTCAACCTCAACAACTCCAACTCCAGTACCAACTTCACGCCCAGTAACAGTAACGGTGTCGACAGTTGTCGATGCTAAAGCGAGTTTTACGGCGTTGACTAGCACGATGTTCTGGGGAATTGCTGTAAGTTATACCGGGGCCATTTACGTTAGTGGCATACGTGAAATCTTTACCATTTCGAGCACAGGAACAGTTCAAGTGTACGCTGGAAGTTCTACATTGGGAGGATACAGTGACGGCCAGCGCACAAACGCATATCTCAATAGCGTATATGCTCTTACTGCGTCTCCTGATGGCAGTATTTACTTTTGCGACAAAAACGGCAACAAGCAAGTTGTGATCCGGAAAATCAAGAATGACGTGGTTTCTACCATTTCAAGTTTTTCTACGTCGTATGACATGGGACTTGGAATCGCCGCTGATTCGTACGGTAATGTGTATGCAACTGTTGTTGGAGATAATACCCTGATGAACATTTCTTCTACTGGAGTTGTGAACACAATTTCTCCTGCTAATTACGGTATCAGTCCAAATGGCCGCATGGGGATAGCATTGGATAGGATGGACAATATTTACATCACGGAGAACCATCGAGTGCTAAAGTATACTCCGAATGGAGCGATATCTGTATTAGCAGGCAGTACTACATCTGGTTTTGCTAATGGCGGTGGAACTGACGCTCTCTTTGCATCTCCAATGGCGTTGACGGTTGGATTTGATGGGGATTTATACATTGCGGATTCAGGGAACAATTGTATCCGCAAACTCTCCCTCGATACGAACTATGTGACCACGTTCGCAGGAATATGCAACACAGAAACGAATGATGGGAAGACGACTACATTTGTTTCACCACGAAGCATTGATGTAGCTCCTGATGGGTCATTTTACGTGACCGATGATGTAGCACGAGCCCGCAAACTAGTTGCCTCATGAATTGAACTCTAGGCAGGAGATAATACAAGGATTTTATATTAAATTTCTTCGGATCCTTTTCTTCATGAATAAAACTAAACGACTTTTGGGAACAGACTAGTATTCAAGATCCAACATCCTAAACACTTCTCCGGTTAAGGATGAAGCATTTACGCCGAGTCGTCACTGGTCTTTTCGCTATCGCCATGCTCCAGCGAATATCAGCTGTGGATTTTCGAGCTGCGATAGCATACGATGGTAATACTTGCGCTGCTCTAGGATCGATTTCCGTTGTTCCCGGGGTTTCTTGTTCAAGCAGCACTTGTGCTAACGGTAATGAAGTAACTTGCATGACGGATTCAAACTACAAAGCACAAATAGCTGCTGCGTTCTCGGTGAAGCCAGTCCCGTACATAACAATCTCGACATTCACTGGTTCATGCACTGCCACAAACTTAGTGACAGCCAAGGCTTATGCTGCTGACGGATCGTGCCATCCAATGGCTAGTACCGCAACATCCTTCAGAGTGACGATTGGTGACATTAATTCGGGCAGTGGGGATTATGATACTGTTGCAACGATCGCAACCTTCTCTACTTCTGGGTGCGGAGGGTCCCTAGGAACCACCATTACATTGAACAAAAGAGATGTAACTACAAATTCGGAGTGTAGCGGTCTAACTCAGAACGAACTAAGTCTTGATTGGCCTCAGGAAGTGATACCCTTGCCGCTGAAAGCTATTACTGCGTTCGACAGTGGCAATTGTGCGAAGCCACTGGGATCGCTTTCCATTACCCCCCAGACATGTTCCAGTAGTTCCGATTACTGTACCTCAGGCGTTGGATCTGCCTGCACCACGTTTGTTAAGTACAAAGGCAAAGTTGCTGCTGCGTTTGGCACAGTCCCGTACATGGCGGTGTGGACATACTCGGGCTCTGCGTGCACTCTACTGACCCTCGTGAGAGTCCAAGTTTATGCTGCGGATAGACAGTGTCATCCGATCGGCTCGAAGTTTTTCAAAGTGACTATCAGAGCAGATTTAACTACGACCATCGCGAATTACTCTGATGCTGGGTGCACGACTGCGGATGGAGCGGCTCTCCAAGTTACTGCGCAGAATTTGATTGCAGGCTGCAATAACCAACCACAGGCGAGTCGATATGAAGCCAGCGCCAATTTCCCTTTCGCAATAACTACTCTTGTTTATTTCGACGGTTTGGATTGCACTAAGACGGTGGGGTCAATTCAAATGACCACCACTTCGAGCGCATGCACAGCTACAGTATGCTCAGGTGGCTTGAAGACAGTCTGTTCGACGAATTCTAACTATGAGACAACAGTTGCAACCGCGTTTGGAATGATCCCATACATTACAATATCCAACTTCTCTGGGAATACGTGTACTGCGGCAACGCTGGTGTCTGCCATATCTTACGTTGCTGACGGACAGTGTCATCCACTTGACAATGGGAAATACTATAAGGTGGTCACTCAGAACACAAATGAAGAAGTCATGAAGATCCAGAAATTTACGGATGTTAGGTGCTATACTTCGGATTCCAGCATCTCGGTAACCAAAACACTTCTGACAACCAATTTGGGTTGCAACGGTGCAACACCAGCGATTCAATACAAAGTCAGTGGAACCGTCCAACAATCATCAGGCGTGGCATTGAGAGTCGTTGCTGCATTTGACGATGGCGATTGTACGAAAACGCTGGGGTCGGTGATGGTTTCTCCTGGGGCCTGTACCAGTGAGAGCTCTTGCTTCGCCGGTGCTTGGACAACTTGTACTACAAATTATAATTACGAGGCTGCGATCGCAGCCGCATTTGGAGCGACTCGATACGTGGTGGTGTCTGTCTTTTGGGGAACTACCTGTTCGTGGATGACACTCGAGTCTGCTACGGCCTACGCTGCTGATGGACAATGTCACCCGCTTGGTATGAAGTACTTTACAGTGAGCTCTAACGGCACAAATGCTGTGATATCGACATACCTAGACCCTACGTGCACCAATCAGGAGAATACCAACACTATATCAGTGACGACAACCGCTGGCTGCAATGGCGGAACGAATATTCGACTTACGCTCAGTCCGAATTGGTTCACACGAGTGGATGTTACAGGTACTTACACAACCGCTTCTTGTACGGGGATACCGTCGAAGCTGGTATTGACTGATTCTGTCAGCAGCTCATGCTCAAAAACGTGTTCTGGAAAAGCTCTCTCAGATTGTACATCCAATAGCACGTACAAGAGCTACTTGGATACCGCTTTCGGTGCGGTACCTTACCTTATCAAGGAGACGTATACTAGTTCTGATTGCAGAACACGGAACTCTATTACTGCGTACCCTGCTGATGGTTCTTGCTACTCGGATGATTTTAAAAGTTTTAAGGTGATACCAGTGGCTGGAAACATGGTTTTTACAACGTTCAACAGGCCACTATGCACAGGGTCTGACTCAAACACTACAGTGGCAAATTCCTCCTTACTGAGTAACCTTTGTGTTTCGTCAGACAACGTGAAGTACTACATGGGAGGTGACTGGCAATTTACGACATCTGCGGTTTACAACGATGACGACCCTTATTGCGCTCTAACGCCTTCAAAGTTTTCGCTAACTTTAACTGCGAAATGCACCAGTCAGACAGCAAGCTGTAAAACATCGAATGGTTATGGTACCGTATATGTTGCATCCAGTTGTGCTAAGGCGTCAAACTACATGACCACAATTGACAAAGCTTTCGGTATGACTCCTTATGCGGTCCAAGAAACGTACATCGGATCTGGATGTACTGGGTTGACAGAAATCACTGCTTACATTGCAGACGGTTTGTGTCATCTTGGTGGTGATGCGACTACAAGTTATCGAGTCACATGGAACCCTACCAGTGTCCCCGCCGCGCTGATCATTGAGACTTTTTCTTATGGAGGCTGCTTTTCTGGTGCTATTACACCTATAATTGTCGGCTCGGCTTACATTGGTGGCACTTGTGTTTCTGACACGAAAAAGGTCTACGTTGGCGGACTTGCCAGCAAACTCACAGCGATCACAACGTACTCGGATTCAGCTTGTACCATCCCGGTACAAGTGGTATTTTCGAGCCCGGCGACTACGTGTATTACTCAAAGCAAATGTACACCTGCTGCCAATGGACTGTACATGAATCAAGGATGTGCCACGGACTACGCTACGTTCCTGAGTTATCTTTTCCAGTCTACTGTCCGTCTTGTTACGGATATTTACGAAGCCAATTATACTTCCAAGTGCGCAACAAGACAGGGTATTGTGGCTTACGTTGGAGATGGCGTTTGTCACCCGAACATTGATGGAACGACATCCTTCAAAGTAATGCTTGGTGAGACTGCAATCGATTCAACGTGGTTAATGACCTACACCAACGGGAACTGCACGAAAGGAGTGTCTGCGTTGGAAATCACTCCAGAGCTTTTGGCTGCTGACTCTTGTGACGCCTCCACTAGCATGAAATTTGTTGTCAGTGCTGGAGAAACTCCAACACCGACACCAGTTGCGGATGGTTCAGCGAAATCGAGCGCAACTTCATTCTTGTCGGTGCCGGCATTTGGGGTGATGACTACTGCGGGAGGAGTTCTTGGAGGGATGCTTATGTTTTTGAGCTAGTGGGCTGTATCGGTGCTTCAAAGTTCTCGTTTTCGAGTCTAGTCAAGCTGAACTCTAGCATTGCAATATAGTTTTTACACCGACATGTAATATGCCTTCCACTATTGTCGGATACTTCAACACAACATTGTAGTTTCCCCCACTAACTGCAGTTAACGTTTAGCGTGTTATACTAATTACTGCAAGAAGGAGAGGAGCTACAAAAACTCGACCACCAATTGCAAGAACAGCCAGAAATACTGCGATGGATATCTCTTGTTGTGGGGGAGATTCGATTGCGGTTGCTTCTGATACGCTGGCGATCATCATCACTCGATTCTCTTTGCCAGTATCGATCTTTGTCACCCATTCCCAAAGATAATTGTAGTAATTATGAATGCAAACATTATTTGTGCTGCAAACTGGCAATTCATCGCGTGCTTGGATCATCAATCCGTAAGGTTCCCAGCGCGGAACAGTAGTGCAACGAAGATTCCAGATGTATTAACTTCACGTACTCGGTAGCCTCGGAAATATGCACGAAACAAAGGCCGTTAGATACTTTGTAAACGGTCTCTGTGGCTGGAATGATCTGTGGAACGAAGGCGAGGCTGCTAACGAAATCGTAAGGGGATAGTTTGACGAGATCTGGAACAAATTTTAACCGGTCTTGGCCGTGTGTTAACAATCCAAATTTTGAATCGAATAGAGTTTCGACATCGGGACGACACTCCGTGTAATCTGGAAACCACTGAAGTCCGCAGCAGGACCGAAGTATTCAAAACTGTTGGGTGTTGTTTGGAACAGCTATCGTCGTAAAATGCTGTTCCACTTTGTTTTGCATTTTTCAGAATTCACGATAATTATTTTAGTTTACAGCGGATACTACAGTATTTGCCTCGGGTCGTTTCAAAACTGTCTTTAACAACAAAAGGTTAACCCGATTGTTTACAAAAAAATACATTATGTACGGTTTAGCAAATAAGGATGTGAAAAAAAACTTTGTCACTTCTTTTGTGAAATCGTATACTAAATTCACTATACAAATGAAAATATGCTCCGTGTTTTGCTAACGTAATAATTAGCTGGCGACGGTTCACAAGTATCATTATCTACCAATCATGACCGAAAGGATTCACAAATATAGCTGTAGTGCTATTGTGTCTTCTACGCTACACGGTCTCAATCCATGTCATATTGTTATTGAGTGACTTGAAGGCTCCAATGACAATCCTGCGTACTCAAGTCCCTCACAACGCTGGTGGTGAGTAAACATGGTGTACATCGAAAAGCTGGAGGACAAGGAGAACGACCCTTATTCACTATTACTTCTTCGACAGCAACAAGATGCTTTGGATCGTGAGCTGAGCCCATAAATGAGGTCTTGGAGACTGTGGCACAAGAAGCAGTCTGGAGATTGTGGGTTGGTGGGGTCGCTTGCGCATGGACATGAATTAGAGAGTGGGAACGGCAGAATTGAATCGTCCTCGTGCTTATAGATTTGAACCGGAGTGTGAAACAGCAAATTGGATCGGACGAGAGAGCATTGCGATTCCAGGAAGTGAGTATGCTCACAGTTATAGACTGTTATGCTGAAAACACCCCTAAGACCTATATCTTCCAGTTCAGGAGCCCTTCAAAATCCAGCCAGCTCTAGCGGGGAAAGCGAATTTCGTGCTCGTCCATACGTTATATCGATCGTATCGAGGCCCTGGCAAGGGTCATCTTGCCTTCTACCGCAGCAACGCCGCAATAAAGTCATTCACGTCTGGCGATGAGCCGAATTCAGGGTCGAACTACTAATCAAAATCACGAAGTTAGTTTAGGAAGCGTAATGTGTAGTCGTTTTATATATGTACTTGTACCCGATCATGTGAAGTCAAGGAGATCGTATAAATTTCATCAAATGCGACCTTCGTACCAGCACTAAAGATGGCCCACGAATACGAACACAATCGAAGTCATTTATAACCGCAAATAATAAGGCAGCTTTGAACGTACTTCTTGGTACAATTGTCAGAATACAGGCGGCGCCCTTGCTGGCATGTGTCTTGATGTGGCTCCAAAGCTGCAACAATACAAATGAGTGCATTAATGCCGATCTCAATCAAACAATGTGGAGTTCTACCTCTATTATTTCGGCGTCGTGTCGGTTATCCACCATCTCGTTGTTCCAGACAAGAATGAGAAGTGTGCCTTGACGTGGACTCGCTCAATTCTGCAAATCGGTTGGATCAAATATCTTGCAAATAGTATGCCAAAAGATATCCTTTAGCTACAGGACCAAATATCTCGCGAATTGTATGATCATACGATTGCCTTCCAACCTGCTATTGTGTATCACCACATATCATTCAGACTACGGATTGCATCTGACACCTTTCTCAATAGTAATGATTGGCTAAAGTCATGCCAGACAGCAAGTGCAGCAATTAGCGAAATCATGTGAGGCAATTATAGTCTCAGCAAGACTACAACGGCGAAATCCTGGATACTACATCAAATGTCTGATCGTATATTGGCGTGTTATTAATTCAAAGATTTAAATAGCGGAGCTCCGTCTATCGGTACAGGGATAGCTACAAAGGACAATCCATCAAGTGCAACCCCCTTCCAGTACAGCGCCATGTTCGCTGGGAAGCTCCGAATTTACCATGCTTCGGAAACAACTCATACTAATTCCACATGCGAACAGAAAGGGAGGCGGATGTTGGACTTCCCTGCTAACGATCTGTGTGTACCGAACGCCATGTTTGACACGCTGGTGCAGTTCCCCAGGATCAAACAACTAAGCGCACCCATCCATCTCGCTGAGTATCATCAAGCAAGCAGTGGAGAGATGGCTTCGCCCCAAATCGCGACCTTGCTGTGAATTTTCGCGTGTTCACCAGAGCTCGGATCCTCGAGCCAGCCAATAGTAAACGCCGCCACCAATAAATACTGAACTTCTTGAACGGACATTCCACTGATAATGTGGACGTCATGAATCGCTGGACGGTGCCAATGAAGCGTGCGCTCGCCAATATTCATCGAATCATCGAAGGAGCATGGTGGCAGTGCGACCACGGTGGTGGCGCCATGGGAGAGCAACGATGAAGCTCATCCAACTTCGCTACTGGGTAATCAGCACGATGACGGATAGTGGTGTGGCGAGTAGCGTCTCCGACAGCGAGCAGTATCATAGATCAGCACACGGGGCAGAGCAATACTGTGTAGTGTGGCGAGTAGCGTCTCCGACAGCGAGTAGTATCATGGATTTCGGAGAGAAGCTAGGCAAGTAACGATGTAGCCACTCTCGTGTGAGGATTGTCTGGGTCCGGGAAAAATGGGAAATGAGCTGCGTTTGGATTTTGGCGCGTGCTGGGACAGTGCAGTGTGTTTGAAGTTTTCAGCCAATCAAAATGCCAAAATACCGGAACACAACCTGATTGGCTGCCAGACGCAAAGCGAAGACATTGGCGAAAAGTTTGGATGTTGAAGTTTGCGTTTGCGCGCTAAAATCTTTCTACGTTGAAGTCCAAGTTTTTCTCCGATGTCTTCGCTTTTGTTTGACAGCCAATAAAAATGCGTCCCGAGATCCTGACACTCTGATTGGGTGTCTTCGAGTGACCCTTAGTGTCGACAGTGCTTCTAAGGTTAACCCTTCCAACGATCTTGGGACCAAATATCTTTCTTTGTGTATGCCAGCGTTTTGGGAATTCATCACGACTAAAAAAACACACACTTTTCAATTAGTGTGACATATTTCTAAACGTATTATGGTACTACCTTATCGTGATGATCATCACAGACTGTAATGAGTCATCTCGTATTATTTGGTGCTTTTTGCACAATGACCATGGGCTCACTCGATATATTTGTGTAAGTAGCGTTCAAACGGCCTAGCGAACTCTTCCGTTCGACGCGGAAACTAGTTAATCAACTCATTCTTCTTCTTCCGTTCGACGTGGATATTTCTAAGGTGGAACCCCTCGAGGCTCCGGATCCAAGCTACGATCGCATTTACTGCGACGTAGTGCTTTCGAGCATTACCCACAGGCCAGCAGGTTCACTTTCTCATTTGCCAGGTTTACAGCAGAGCTAGTTCCAGTCCTGTAGTATCAACATGGGCAATTGTCTAGGAACGGATACGACGGCTATCACGGGCGACTCGTTCGTGGACGTGTTGTTCTTCCCAGACACGGCCATGCCGTGCAAGAACTTCCACTCGAGCGAGGTTGCACGCGCAAAAACTGCAAGAAGATCCACGACCAGAACAGCTCATTATTGACCATGCTCGGGTGTCTCAAGGCAGCCAAGAAGACGATGGACATTTGCGTCTTTACGATCACCTGTGATGAGGTACGAGGTGCAATGGTCTGAGTCTTTGATGCAATATAAACCCTTGGTCTTCAGATTGCAGACGTCGTGCTGGAAGCCCATGAACGCGGCGTCAAGATCCGCGTCATCACGGACGACGGTCAGGCGAAAGGCAAAGGCTCCGACATTCAGAAGTTCATCGACGCTGTACGTTGCTAGATCTAAGACTTATGACCACAGCTACTGACATGTGCTGGTGAACAGGGAATCCCCGTTCGAGACGACCACTCTTACACCTACATGCACCACAAAGGTAACGTTGAGACAGCATGAAAAGTATAGGGTGCTGTTTGACTGATGCAATATTGTATTTGTCCACTGACAGTTCTGCATCATCGACAAGAAGGTTTTGCTGAATGGTATGTTGGTTTTCACACACTAGAGATACCCATCTTCTTGTTCTTACAGGATGTTGTACTGCAGGTTCTTTCAACTGGAGCCGCCAGGCTGTCGTAGGCAACGCTGAAAACCTTGTTATCCACAAGGATTTGGCCGTACGTTGGCGTCAATCTTGACTTCCCAAGAGCTCAAACATTTTCTTGGCAAAACTGTTTTTAGGCCGTTTTGATGAACACTTCCAGCATCTGTGGAAGAAGTACGAGCGCTAGGAGCTCTTTAGCCTACCCCCATTGCTTTTGTAAAACTACGATATGTATATAACCAGAACTAGCAACATGCTTCTCCTTCCCTTGTTCCTTTTGTTCAGCGCCGTTGTTGCGCCGATGACTCCATCACCGCCTTGAGGAAAGCCAGATTCTTTTCGTTCTCGATCTTGGCAAGCTCTAACCTCTCCTTCCGATCAGCTTCTCGTTGCTCCTTCCTGTCTCTCCTTTCCTCCTCCCCTGGCTTGGCGTCTGTCCTCCATCTTCGTAGCCAGTGCCTCCTTCTGGAACTGTAGCTCCTCTCGTCTCAACTGTAACTCCTGCTGTTTGAGTTCCAACGTCTGCGTCATGACATCTCGAATGGACGTCAACAAACGCTCTAAAGGCTCCTGAAGACCAGTAGGAGTGGGTCGAAGCTCTCGGTCGTTTGCTCAACACTGGACGACGCTCCGGTGGCGTCTCCACTTCCTGTTGTTCCTCCCCACGTCCTCATTGTGAATCTGAATGTCATTATGGACCTGAACATCATTCCGATTCACTTCCCGACTGCTCCGATATATCCATCTCCAGCTCTTCACGCGACAGAGTGGCAGAAGTAGGGACGTCGCTCTGCAGCCTCAAAACGCACTTCCATCGGCATCTCCCGACAGCGCACGATATTGACGACGCGCACGTGTAGTTTACGTTTCTACTGCTCCTGAATCCAGCCGGTTGCATTCGATGCGCGCGTCTTGTACTCGTGCAGAAGGCTGAAACAGTGTCTTCGCACAAAGCGATCGATTAGCTTGCGGTACCTGCCCAGATTCAAAATACGAGTGCTCAAAAGAAAAAAAAAGAAGAAGCGAACGTTGTTATTAGTATTAGCGTCACTGGGGTGTACGCTTCGTGTACCAGTACGCATAACGCCGTTTTGAAGACCAAGACACGGAAATGCCAATAGGTTGACAAAGCTTCCAGGTGGAGCAAAAGTTTCGTTTACACCTTCCAGTTCGATGGCGAGCACAGACTCTCTCAGTGACAATAACATGCTCCAATCGTCTTGATGATGTGAACAGTTCTTCTAGTGCCACATTGCTGGTAGGTTCGAAAACAAGATTATTCGCGTACACAACGGTAGCACGCTTTGCCACAGTGTTGACTGTCTTGTCCATATATCTTATGTCGCCGTGATAGACAGTAACGATCTTCAGTCTTGGATGCTGTAAAGCGCTACTAGAAAACAACGACCCAGACATATGAGCCAATTGTTGCTGAAGTTCAATACCGATGCACATCCCGACCCGCGTTTGGAGTGCCACTTGAGCCACGATGTTTCCAACTCCTGAGCCAACATCAAGAAAAACATCCTTCGCTTGAAGGTCCGGGAGAACGTCAAGGATGTCGGAAACACCGGGTGGAGTCACTTCGCCAGTGTGGTGATCTGGAAAAGGAATCGTTTGCCGCGGGACAGTCGCAAAAAGCGTCGAAATGACAAGGTGAATGTCCATGGGCGCATCAGCATTGGCTTTTCGGGTTCCTGGAGCTTTCTTTCCTCTGTCTTGGACACCTGTGAAGCGCCTCGGAAAACCATTTAAGTCGATGCCGTACGTTTTCTTTAGTGTCTTTAGCCTGATTTGGAGTTGGTGTTGGCTTTTACCACAAAATGGCATTCCCAACCACACTTTTCGCCAGCATATTTTTTTTCCTGCGTCCACTTGAGTCTTCGCTAGTCGATACAGTTGCAGGTCTTCTTTATCAGAGAAATCGGCCATCGTACACCGCGTCTTCGACTGAAAAGTGAAACTGGCATACACAAAGAAAGATATTTGGTCCCAAGATCGTTGGAAGGGTTAACCTTAGAAGCACTGTCGACACTAAGGGTCACTCGAAGACACCCAATCAGAGTGTCAGGATCTCGGGACGCATTTTTATTGGCTGTCAAACAAAAGCGAAGACATCGGAGAAAAACTTGGACTTCAACGTAGAAAGATTTTAGCGCGCAAACGCAAACTTCAACATCCAAACTTTTCGCCAATGTCTTCGCTTTGCGTCTGGCAGCCAATCAGGTTGTGTTCCGGTATTTTGGCATTTTGATTGGCTGAAAACTTCAAACACACTGCACTGTCCCAGCACGCGCCAAAATCCAAACGCAGCTCATTTCCCATTTTTCCCGGACCCAGACAATCCTCACACGAGAGTGGCTACATCGTTACTTGCCTAGCTTCTCTCCGAAATCCATGATACTACTCGCTGTCGGAGACGCTACTCGCCACACTACACAGTATTGCTCTGCCCCGTGTGCTGATCTATGATACTGCTCGCTGTCGGAGACGCTACTCGCCACACCACTATCCGTCATCGTGCTGATTACCCAGTAGCGAAGTTGGATGAGCTTCATCGTTGCTCTCCCATGGCGCCACCACCGTGGTCGCACTGCCACCATGCTCCTTCGATGATTCGATGAATATTGGCGAGCGCACGCTTCATTGGCACCGTCCAGCGATTCATGACGTCCACATTATCAGTGGAATGTCCGTTCAAGAAGTTCAGTATTTATTGGTGGCGGCGTTTACTATTGGCTGGCTCGAGGATCCGAGCTCTGGTGAACACGCGAAAATTCACAGCAAGGTCGCGATTTGGGGCGAAGCCATCTCTCCACTGCTTGCTTGATGATACTCAGCGAGATGGATGGGTGCGCTTAGTTGTTTGATCCTGGGAACTGCACCAGCGTGTCAAACATGGCGTTCGGTACACACAGCTCGTTAGCAGAGAAATTCAATTCTGCCTACTGTTCTGGCTATTGGGCCACATCACCATCAGACCGATATCACTCAACACCTTTGCCGGATATAAAGAGGCCCTAATGGGTCTGTTGAAGGTGACGTCAAGGTTGGCCAAGTCATATCTTGTTACAATGCTTGCCTCTTGCGTTGAGTCGTCTACATACTACGGTGGGACATCACGAGTTCTATTCCTCTGCCGTTCATGTAGTACAAGTACAAATAATAAACAATATTCAGACGATTGCTTTGTTTGCGCTTGTATATCCTCCTGAAAATACTGATTTCAAGAGACTCAAGCTTTTGAAAACAACAATTCATGAAATACTCATTTCATTTTCTACAGTTATCCTTCATACAATTTTCAATATATTTGATCCTTTCTGGGCTAAGATGATCCCCGTAAAGCAATCCATGGCAGCAGTATCAAAGAACAGGTGATTCATTCGGTAGTAATTACTGGAAGATCTTTACGTCGTTTTCTTTGTAGACTTCGCTTCTTTGAGGAACGGTGCTTGGGCTTTATAAATCGATGAGCTGCGCATCAATCGCCCATCAATATTAAAGACTTGTTTCGGGAAGTAATATCCATGGAATTTCTGCCAGCACGACCACGACGCTACTTGACACAGATATGGTTTTGTTGTGTCTACAGGATATGTCCGTTTGCACAACGCAACTTTGTGCTTTTCGCAATAATCGGTTTTTTGGGTTGGTGTCCTGCATTCAAACCGACAAATGGTACATTCCCGCATGGCTCGGCTGCGATCTTTTAGTACTATCCAGGACTCTCTGGCAGTGCAAGGTTCTTCAACCAGGTTTGGAATAGCCATTGCGGGTGTCTCGGTTAGAATAGAGGATGTTCCGTCGTGGTTATTCGCAAACAACAGTCCATCCATGTCATCTAAGGACGTCTTCCAGGTCCCGTTAAACATCTCGCGAACCAGGTTCGCCACAAAGGCACGGTGTTCGTCACGACAGCCAGGTATAGGGTTGTCATCAGCTTCTTCATCGTCCACAGGATTGATTCTCCCCAACGCCATTTGATGACATATGTAGGCGTTGCACCGCGCAATATCTATCATCGCCATTGCGAGCTTTTGTGCCACTTTTTAAACGTGTGACCGTTTGCAACGGAAAACCGGCCCCGCATTTGGTCATGACGATTCCACACCCTGCATCGCCGAGTTGTACTCTTTGATGCATGTTGGAGCTGTAAAGGCCTCTCGATCTTGTCGAATGCGGCGGTACACTGTCGTCGTTCCAGAGTCATCAGCATTTGAAATAACATTAACGATAGATCCATCGACCCAGCTTGCCGCGACTATATGCTTCTCCAAACACACTCCTTGCTTCATGGTTCCCCTTTTTTCATCCTCTGGCAGAATCATAGTAAACTTTGGGAAGTGTTTACTTGAAGCGCGCACGGTGCCTCGGCCGTAAAGACCAATCGTTCGTAGACTCTCGAGAAGTAAACACGAGGTATAAAAGTTATCGGTATTTACCACCCTTCTTGATCCTTTCAGCGAGTTGGTGACTTCAAGAACGTGAGTCCTAATGTCTGAAGACTTAGCCGTCAGTGCTGCTAGGTCATCGATCTCGCCATCGGAAACAACGTTGCTTAGACGAGCGCGTAGTTCGCTAGCGCAGTGGAGTTTAAAGTTCAGAACTATCCACGACGTAGAACAACAGCAAGCGTATAGTTTGAAGTGGTACTTCCCGGTCGGTTTGCTTGGGTTAATGTGCCTCGCGTATTTCGATCTGTACGCAATACTCGCTTCATCAACAGCAACATTTCTGCCTGGAATAACGTGGCGACTACACCGATTCTTCAGCATTGCGATTAGAGGGCGGATTTTGGCGGCGGGGTCTCGTTTTAATTCGGCTGCTGTTATATCTCCACGAAACGCCAAATTGCTGCGAATATGCAGGTATCTCTTCCATGTCATCACCGTTCCCAGACTCGTCGACGAACTTCCAGGAAATATATTGTCATCTTCGCTAGCAAACCAGTAATTTCGGATCTCTCCCTTGTCTACAAGCGTCATATACCACTGAATACCAAGGAATTTCATCACCTCTTCGAGTGTTATAGGCGCCGCTGGTGGGTTGGCGCTTTTTGAAGCATAGTCATTTGAAAAAATGACAACTTGCTTCCACAGTGATAAAGGTAAAAAAGCAAAAAAGCTTGAGCTTGCGGTTTGACCGAAAAGTGTTTTGCTCGCGTCGCAGAGCTTGGTCGTTGTAGATCCATCGGCGTGTGAAAATAGACCCGGTGCCTTACCAAGTGTAGCCGTCTGCGAAAATGTCATCCCTGAAATCGCCTCTACCTCTGCAGGACACAGATCGATATGCAGCTCGTTCTTGCTCCGAAACACAGACCATTCGCGGTAGTCACCTTCCTCCACCTCATCGAATGCATCTGTCAACGTTGGAATATTTGTATACGTCGGGACCATAGTGCAAAGCGCACTCCAAGATTCACCAAACTCGAAATTCTTCTTCTTGATATCCACATAGTTTTTTATCCCACGATAAACATCACTTTCTTCGATGTTGTGAACATGAACTTTGCCTTGAAAAACGGTGCTTGTCCATCGGATCTGAAACAAAGCCGTTGGTAGGGCGACACCCCCTACATTTGACTTGTTGAGCACCGAGTACTTAGCAACAATCCCAATCAGAAAACTTGCGCCAACATCTCGATAATGCTGAGGATTCATCCAGCTCTCCTCCGCAGGTGTGAAAGCCACGTTTGCGCCAACAAACTTTTGCGCTGCTACTTGTGTCCGATACAACAATTCCTTTCGATATGTTACTGCAGTTGTTTCTTTCTTTTGGGGGGCATTTCCTTCGCGTTTTGGCTTCAATGATCTTGCCCGTGGTTTTGTTCCGCTGGAGCGAGATGTTGTATTTAGCGTTGAATTTTGTTTTGCTGCCGTCACGTTTGAGAGTGTTTTCCTGGTGGTTTGGGAACTGCTAGCTGTTTTCGGCTTCGCGTGAGGTGTGGCGGGCTTGGATGCGAGCGTCCTTGGGGACGTTTCGATACTTAGCGTTGAAGCAGAAGGTATACTTAAAGCAGCAATGCGAGGCGAATATTCATCCGCTTTCGCTGACTTCATTTCGTAGCATTTCTTGCTGCAATAGGAAGCATCTCCAAAATCCAGCATTGGCTGTCCATCTGAGTCCAGCAATCCGAGAGTCTTGCAAATGTCATGGGAACAAAAGTGATGTAAAAATGATCCACAAGCCGTACATGATCATTGGTTTGAACAGGCGGATGCGCACACCGCGCATAGAGGGCTGAGAATGGCGCTCTCAGTATTCTGTTGTGGATCAGCATTTGCGTCGGGAACTGATGCTGGGTGGTTTTCACCCATCCTCGATCCTCTGTCACTTTGAATAACAATGTCTCGATGACTGACAGCTTTTGGAGGACAAACCGTACGCTCATCTTCCACACGCGTTGTTTGAGAAGACATCGGAGCACTACGCTCTCTTCGGTAACCAGCCGGAGGGGTGACGCAAGCAAGGCCTAAACTTCCACCATCAATACCTTAAACGTCTACAACTCGCTCAGAGGCTGTTCTCACAATATCCAATCCGTCATCTCCATAGAAATCGTTAAAATGCTCCACAACAGCGTTTTCACCTAACAAATAGTCTTCTCCTTGTTTCCCATTTGGATTGCCTCCTGGATGGACGTAGCGATAGTGTATATCCAAACTGCGCCTAGAGGGTGGTTTAGATGTCCAACCAGCACGCCGTAACGTTTTCCAGGCTTCCTTGAAACTCACAGACGTAGATGTTGCTATATGTGATCACATTAGTCAGCTATTACGGCGGTCAGATTCAGGAATGAATACGTTACCGCTGGGCAAGGCTACTGCACTGTTGTCTTGATGATCAAGCGTTCTACGCGGGCGCTTGATGACTCTTTCCGTCATTTGCTGTATCCTGAACTCCTTCGATCCTGATCGCCGTCGTGCTCCGCTCTGCGACTTCGAAGTGAACCCACTGACTATTACACTAGATAGGTTGTGGACCAAATATGGTATTTTTGTATGTGTCATTACGTTGCGTAGTGCACCGTTTTGTGGACCAAATATCGTATTTTTGTATGTCCATCTTACCAAAGCCGGATTGACCAGCCAGGGTGAGAAACCAACAAACGAGTAGGTTGCGATAAAGTAGTTGCAATATTCAAAAGGATATATCCTCTAGCTCCAATCTTTTGGATGAACTGGTCACTGAAACATTCCAGCATCGCTACAACCGCATTTGTGGCAGATGCACAGTAGTAGGGAGATAAGGTGTATCAGAGTTGTAGAGAGCTTACTAAAGAGCTCGATAAACACCATTGACTGTTCATCGGACGTTCATCATCCTACAACACAGTGATCGCACTTTCCCTCATCGAATAGACTTGAGGTCCCAATATTCGTACCCAAGCTCCACCGACTGCTCGTAAAGCTCGTCTTCGACACCTCCACCGCCTAATACCACACTAATCCAATAGCCGCTGGGTTTCAACCGTTTGAACGCAGCAATGTACTCGATCACATTTGGCGCTACTGACAATAAGCAGGTCACGACACTGCCCCAACATTCTGTAAGATCAAACGATTAAGTGTGAGTATACAAGAAACGTAAGCAGCCTCAAGGACAGGAACACACCTTTATCATTACCGCAGGCCATCAGGAACTCTCCAGCACACGATGCAGCTCCTGATCCTAGGTGTGACATATCACGCTCCTTCTGCCCTGCAGCACCACAACAGCAATTTATCATTAAGTGCATACACCAAGACTCTGAGTCGCGTACGAACTGGTGGAGATTGCTCTTGAGCTTGGAGAAGTGGCGCAGAGAACTCAGCAACAGTGTAACTTCGGGAAGCTACACGATCGGTCTATTATCCAATTGTGCATGAACCATACGCTAGAAGACCTTATTGTGGTGGGCAGGATTGACAAAGTGGTGCAAGTTGCGGATGGTGGAGGACTGCGGTAGGGGGCGCTGCATGTCGATGGGCATGGACTACAGGTGCTTCTTGCGGCGGTAGATCTCGCGCATCATGTAGAGCTCATATTTCCAGAAGGAGAACAACGTCTCCTGACCAATTGCCTACCACAGTGTCCATCTGAGGCGTCGCCAGGTTCCTCCACGTCTTCCACGGTACTGCTATTAGTGGGAATGTTGTCGTTGCTAGCGCCAATGTTGCGGTTGAGCGTGGCTCCTTCGTTATTTTGTCGAATCATAACGCAGCATTCAAAAGCATACATGAAGTAGGTTTCAACCTGAAAACCAATTAAATAATCGCTAAGTACGATAATAACCTGATGAAACTTAATATATCAAACCTTACTTCAAGTACGGTTTAACTATTTTCACTTGAATAAAGTATGGATTGCTTAATATAGAAATGGCTCTGGGTGACGATAGGGTTAATCCCATGATAGAGCAGGATTGAATAGAAACCAACCTCTCGTAGCTTCTTGTGCTCTCAATAGATTAACAGCAAGCTTCAACATCTACGTCCTGGTACCGAAGAATTCGAATTTCCACCAACGAATTTTAGCGACCCAAGATGAAGAACGCAGTGAAGAACGTCGCGATCGCTACTGCCAACGCATTTGTTCCAGGTTCTGGCGTATTGGTTAGCGCTGGCTTCGAGTTAGCTGAAGTATGTTACCAAATAGCTCAAGTTGTAGGTGGAATGGAAGAAAAGGCCTCGTCCATTAAGACTCAGAGAGACAATATCACGGAAGATACTGAAGCTTTTCGGTGGGTGTTGGACTTGCTTGAACGCGTCCAAAACCAAGACCAACTCACTGAAGGTTTACAGAAAATGATTGTCAAGTTTCAGGCTGAAGTGAAGGAATATGAACGGGTTTTGGATAAATTTATGAAGAAAAATATCCTCAAGCAACTTCTCTTTCACAAAGAAATGGATAATGCGAGTAACAATGCAAGGAAAACAAGTAAGCTCATAACGCAACGTCTTAGTGTCCAGTGCTCGATCGACGGAAGCATCAGGCATCGCAGTCCATCGGTACATCGACTTAGTCGACTCGAAGGAAGTGATGGTGGCTATGAGTGACCCAGAGAACCAGAAAGAGTTATTAGCGATCATGGCTCGCATGGGACGTCGTGATGAAGCCTCAATGGAGGAAAGTGGCGATCAGGTGATCAGTGTGATGAAGGAGAAACTATGGGCAAATTCCAGTCGTAGCGTCCGATCTGAGATCCAAAACTTGCCAGACTGGTTCATTACTGAGGATGAGATTGAAGTCGACATGGATGCTATCATTGGGTACGGTGGTGATGCGAAGATCTACAAAGCTGCACTTACAGATGGTACTCCAGTAGCAGTGAAGATTTTCAATGAAAATGTTGCCAAGTCGGAGAAAGAGAAGGAAAAATTCAACAGTATGATGAAACTTTGGCAACGGCTAAGCAACTATAACAATATTTGCCGCCTCTACGGTGCCTGCTACTTCACAGCAGCTCCTTTCGTCGTGATGGAGTACTGTGATGTAGGTCCATTAGACAAACACCTACGACAAGTAGGCCCAAACCGCTACAATGTCAGTCTCGAAATACTGGCTCAAGCAGCTCAAGGAATTGCGAAGATGCACTCGATTGGGATCGTTCATGGAGATTTAAAGTGTGACAATATCCTGATTACTGGCACTCCGGCCAAGGGGAAAGTGGGTGATTTCGATCGCAGTTTCGACTGGATCGCGCTCAAGAAGAAACGTCTTGTGAATGGCACAGCAGCAGATGCAGGTGTTGAGATCACAGATGCAATTCGCTATTTGGCTCCCGAGTGTGTTAAAGGGAAGCTACCTAACACGAAATCGGATGTCTATTCATTTGGAATGACAATTTACCACGCGATAGTGGGGAAATCACCATATTCTGAAATCACGAATGACGAAGAACTACACGCTTGCAAACTGGCTCACGATCTCCCAAAGAGAGATCTGAAATCGATATCTGACGATGTCTGGACATTGATTTCTCATTGCTGCAATGGGTCCCCAGATCAACGTCCAGCGATGCCGAAGGTGGTGGAAGCCTTAAAGGCACTGATTGAAGGCGTTTCACCGTGTATCGAAGCATTGATTAACACATCGGTGGACGCCGTCGAGGCTTCTGATCAAGATGTAGTTGTCAACGTTGACAAGGGACCAAACATCTTGCCTGTTCTAGAGGAAAACGCCATGGAGGAAGAACCGCCTGAACAGCAGCAACCAGCGAAACTCGACACGAACACACCAGTGAAAGCAGCTAAAGTGAAGTGGAAAGGAGTTCCCCGTTCATCCAAAATTGCAGCTGTTGTTGTATTCCTCACTTTCGCAGCGGTGGCTGTTGCAGTGGGAATTGTTTTTGGAGCTTCCTCGTCACATTCTTCATCTGTGTCGATTTCTACTTCAATTTCAGACACATCAACATCAACTTCACCCACACCATCGCCCACTCCGTCAGCAACACCAACGTCAACTCCAACAGTAACAACCACACCGAGTTCAGATACAGTAAAACCAACCGTATCGACAATTCTCGATCTCAAACCTTACCTTACGACGACGAACAACACGATGTTGTGGGGAGTTTCTGTCAGTGCTACTGGGACCATTTTCGTTAGTGGAATACGCGAGATTTTCACTATTTCAAGTGCAGGAGAGGCGGAGTTGTACGCGGGGAACTCAACCACAGCAGGGTATTTGGACGACGAGCGCTTAAAAGCGTATCTCAACAGTGTGTACGCTATTACCGTGGCTTCGGATGATAATGTGGACAGGTAGTGCTCCACGCACCTGGAACACAAGCAATGTCAGAAGAATCCCGCGTCGCAGTGACAATTGATCTCACTGGTGACGACGAAGACAGTTGAAAGTGGACGACAAGTCAATCGGGATCAACGGAGTGCAGGACGGTGACGAGCAGGGCTACAGACACAAGACATTGGCGGAGACGTTGAAGTTGCAGGACGACGGCTACATGAGAAGATCGCTACAGGAGGGATGACACGGAGCAGTTACGATGGAGATAAGTATACGACCAAGGCGAACGACGCAGATAGAAGACAGTGAACGGCGGAGAAAGCTTGCAGAGCGTCGCCGAAGGAAGATCCTGACGGTGGCGACCAGTATAGTTAGTTTAGGTGTAGTCTAGAAGGGCGACGGTAGCTAGGGGAGCTCTGGGTGTGCGGTCAGCCGCCACACCTCCCAGTTGCGATTCTGCTCGGTTGAGAAGAGTTAAGCAGCTAAACACGACGCGTGGAGTACTGCGACCAAGGGGTCGGCTTCACCCAACAGCATTCAGAGGTTTCGTACGTGGCTTCGTTCTGCGACGTACTGGTCGGCGGAGGCGTATCGAGTCATTAGTGAGGTGAGGCACAGGGTTCTGAGGTGGCAATCATGAAGGAGTCTGTGTAGAGGGCTGGGATCTCGGTTAGCGACCGGGTGGCTACGGTGCCTACTGATGGCGTCTTGGCCGTATGAACTGAGTCTGGAACGTGGAAGGTGAAGACGTATCATGAGAGTCTCAGTTTACGTATATTTGCATGTTACATGTTCGGGCAAGCGTGAGGACAGACTGTCAACCTACCCGAGGTTGGTAGTTGCTGCTAATGTCCCCTCCCTAAGCTGTCTCTGCTGGATTTCAGCAACCGGTTGGTCCACCTAGTTTTACTGGTGACAGACGACTTCTAGCTCCTGCTCGTGTGACCCACACGCTCCCTCTAGTTGGATTACAGCGGCGTTTAAGAGAAGTAGCCGACATGGTGGTCATTACAGTGGCTTTCTGGGCAAGTTTGCAATAAGGTGGACTTTGCGAGCCTAGTCACAGTGGGCAAGGACCATGGCAGGACACTCTGTACTGGGAGTGGTGCAATACTGGCACTAGGTGTACTGGCCTATCCTGTAGGCGTACGGAAGTAAGGAAGCACAGACGTTAGGCAATACGGGCCTACTACAGACACAGGGCAAGAAGGCCATCTACAGAGATTCCGCACAGCATGAGCCACAGATACTGTTACTGAGGGGTTAGTAAGATACAGATACTGAACATGAGACTGGGTTTTGTATTACAGGAAGTTACGGACACGGATACGGAAGTCACGAACAAGGAAGTTACAGACACGGATACGGAAGACACAGATAAGGAAGGCACAGATACTGAAAGTTAAAGGAAAGTATGGTTCGACGATCGGCTAGTGCTGCGAGAGATGAACGGGCTGAACGGCGAGCCTCGTTTCACGACGCGGTAGCGGAAGCGGCACATGTAGCAGCGGACCCAGGATTAGCCAAGGAGGGGAAAACAAGTTCCACAGGCGGTCCTGCACAGCATTAGTGTAAGTTCAATGCCGGAAACAGCAAACGTACGGGCAACGGCGGGTCATACTCCTCGAGTTAGCGGCGGAAACAGTGGCGTCGCTTCGATGGTCAACATACCGGGATCGGGAGGAGGACAACAAGCACCAGTAGCACCAGTCGTACCGGCACCCGGGATAGCAGACAACCCTGGAGGCAATGGTAACGGCGGTGGTAACGACGACGGAGTGGCAAGGTAACGACGGCGGAGACGACGGTGGACTGGGACAAGCAGCACCAGTGCCTATGGGAGACGGCGGAGCAGGAGTGGGTGTTCCCGAAGCACTAGCAGCGGCGGTACCACCAGTGCCACCGACACCCCTGCACAAAGCTCCTCCACAGGTATTTGCAGTTCCACCAGCACCGACGTGGGTTTACCAGGCTCCACCAAGTCGAGAGAAGAAGTTGAGACTACCAAAGTTCAAGGGACTAGGAGAACCGAAAGTCACTGTGAAAGCGTGGTTGAAAGCAGTTAAGAATGAGCTTCGGTGTCAGACAGCGATCCTGAGAACAGACTGGCGGGAGCATGAGGTCTTCATCGAGATGGTTGCAAGTCTTGAGGGTGAGGCGCTCATGTGGTACGACACTGTGGAGGACGCGTTTAGCCGGCGAGAAGACCAGACATTCGGCAATCTAAGTAAGATGATGAGGGACCGGTATATGGTCAAACGTTCGAACCCGGAGGTGGTTGCGAGGCTCCGTCAGCGACGACAGCAGCGAGGTGAATCCTTGGTCGAGTACGCACAGAAGCTTCGAGAAATCGCGTCAAGTAACCCCGTCGACGAAGAATGGTTGGTGGATTCGTTCCTGTCTGGCATGGGCAACGCGTGGTGTGCAACCTTGGTACGTGGGCATGACTCCGAGATTTGCCGCGTAGTGCACAGAGCGTACAGGAGTCGGGGAGAGAAGGTCACAGGAACGACTGGCTCCCAACGTACGGGGAGGAAAAACACTAGAAGTTTGTATTGGGACGGGGGGGGAAACATGGATGTCAACATGGAGGAACGAGCCCGCACGGAAGCGGCAGGGTATGGCGAAGACCGACCCATAAGCAACACCGGAAAACGATCAAGGCTGACACAGGATGAAGACGAGGGGAAAAGCGAGGCAATCGATGGAGCCAACGTGCGTGAAGGGGAATCAGCGCTGCAACCAGAACTGAACGAAGACAAGTGGAGACGGCTGGAAGAGGGGCTGGGGCGCACGAAGTTCCAGCTCACATTCAGCATGGACGAACAATCCGTGGTGGTGGACCAATTCTACTGGAGCATCCGTGACTTCTCACGACATCTTAGAAACTTGCAAGGACGCCGGGGTGAGCTTCGAAAGCGGTGAACTGCATCTGATAGGAACAGAGCGACCTTTTCTCGTGGGTCGACCGCAGACCAAGGACCGTAAGCTATGGTGCTTTCTGAAGAACGGATACATCAAAGTTCGTGGCGTCATGATCTGGATGCAGCCCACGTTCACCGGAAGAAGCGTCTCGAACACGAGCCTAGTTGAGCTGGAGTATCAAAACACGAACGAAGTTCAGCCCGCTCAATTGCGCGCAATGGTGCAAGAGTGGGGGGCCAGCGATGTTCTCGTCGTCTCGCATGCGTACCACATGGGCCGGAATGTGAAATGGCCAGTGATGATGTGCTTGAGAAGCGTCGCGAGGACCACTCCAGATCTAGTGTTCGCCTTTCGACTGTTCTTCCCGTCTGAAGATGAAGCTAATCAGGTGTATGCACAGTATCTACTGTCGAAAAAGCAACAGGGGCGAAAGCAAAGTAGCCCAACCGCTACAGTAGCGCTGAAGCCGGTCGCTAACGTAGAATGGGATCGGAGCAGAAAGCGGATGTACCGACCAACGGACTTCGAACGACAACGATTAGACGAATCACGAGTCCTGTGCTTTGGCATCACGATGGATATCAGCGCACAGGACATTGAGCAGGCGTTGGAAGACCGTGAGATGGGCAAAACGGTGGTAGAGATCCGAGGAGCAAGGCGTAACTGGGCGATGATCGAAATGCGTTCGCGCACCCACGTGAAGGAGCTTATCGAAAAGTACGGTCCGGAGGCGCCAGAAGACATTCGCATTGGAAACATCGCGCTCAAATTCAGAGAACCGGATAACGATCGCCAACCGAGATGCTACAAGTGCAAGAAACACGGCCACTTTCGCAACCAATGTCCCGGCGTAGACGGTGTCGCGAACGGAAGCACAACGACAACACTCCCGAGAGGGCAACTGGACGCGGGGGGCAAGAACCCCCTTGTAGAAGTCACGCATGGGAATACGGACGCAATGAGAGTGGTCGAAGAGATGATCTCAAACATGGTGACGGAAAAAACACGCCAACTGGAGGATCAAGTAGTCCAAGTAAGCACCGGTGTAGTGGCACTCAATCAGCGCCTCGCGGAATCAGATGCCCGCCAACGTCGTACTGAAGAGAAAATGGACGGTGTCATGTCAATGCTAAACGAGCGATGGGGGACGATGCAGGCATCTATGGACCAAATCCTGCAGATTATCCAGCCAACGCAAGCATCAAGAGCATCACCGGATTTTCGCAACGGGGGTCAACCGCGCCAATAGGCTGCACCCCCAAACAAAGAACCGGCAGAATAACGCTATGGTTTTTCTGGTTAGTTGTACTCTGCATGATAACCCTAGTTAAAAATGCTGATGCACTGGAGGACGAAAGAGGTGTGATCAACATGGCATGTAGAACTACTGAGCAGACAACACCGGAGCGCTGGGAAGACGATCGCGTGGCTCTCGAGGAAGACGGAGGAGGGTTGGAGTCTGATAGTTCGGTGATGGAGGACAGGTGTGCCATGGGTCTCACGAGACCACGACAAAAACAACGCCGTAGAAAGCGAAGACCATGGAACCCAACCAAACATCGTTTATCTAGAAGAGGAGAACCCGGCCAAAGCAACGTGATGAGAGCAATTCTAGCGAGAGAGCACTATTCTGGCGATTACATTGGCGAAGAAGGAATATCAGAGGAACGACAAAACAATCATCCGGATTAGCACCTGCAACATCAACAAAAACATTGGTGAGAAACTAGATGAAGAAGTAGCCGAGTGGTTCGTTGCTCATAACCAAGACATACTGGTTGTCAGCGACCCTGGACTCAGCGGGCAGCGCGTGGAGCAAATCTGGCTTAGCAACATTGAGGACGAGACTAGAAACCCCAGTCTCATCATGGTCGGATCGAAACGAATCGCATTGGTAATGAACAAAGAACGATGGGAGAACCGGATAGATAAGAGCAGTATTCAATACTCTCCGACAGGACGGTCCGTAAAACTCAACTGAGACTCCAACGGCACAGGCGCCTATGGATAATTGGTACGTACGTGCACCATCAGCCAGAGAACTTTAGGAAGAGGTCGAAGCAGAGTGGCAGTGGATCGGTGACCAAGCAGAGCGCGCAAGAGACGACAATGCCATCGTAACAGTATGCGGAGACTTCAACACATACAGCAACGAAGAACTTGATCGTGACAGCGCACACCAACGCCCACGTCGTGGACAAAAGCTCGGTCAGGATTTCGGTATGTGGATGGAGAAACACGGATTGGTGTCAACGTTTAGGCTCAGACACCCAGAAACCCCGCGGTTCACGTACGAAAGGAATGGCACTCGGTCAACGTTAGACGACGTGTTAATATCGAGAGCACAGCGCTACTGTCACATGCAGCGGCATTTGGCTAAATAGTATCACGACCAGTGATCATGTCGGCGTTCCCTTTGCAGCACTCAGCTTTACACGTGCCGATGCAGTCCCGTTCACAGTCGAAAACGTTAATCCAATCAAAGTGGTGAATACTAGAGAAAAGACTGAGGATGACATGAAGGCGTTCAACGAACACACAGCAAGGCTGTTACGGGAAGGAAAACTGCGCTTGATTGCCGACGTGGACGACAGTGAGGGAAGTGATGGCAAACTGGCATGGTTGGAGCGTGCAATCGAAAATGTGTACGACGTGATGTACAACAGCTCGAAAGAACTGTGGGGGGAAACGAGTCAAAGTAAAAGAAGGCTAGCACGAGCGGTATGCATTAGTCGGAGCCGTCGCTGTACGGCGCAGTTAAAGATGCTGGAAGCTCTAACCAAGCAAGGAGCAGCAGATGACGACGTCGACCAGGGGATCAAGCGATTATGTGGCCTAAGTGGGTCAAGCACCCTGATGACCTACTCCCAGGCTGTGCTCATGCCGATAAAACACGGGAACTTGAAAAAATTATCTCGCGACCACCCTCACTTCCAAGTCCGGCGTACCGACGGGTGTGGATCAACCGTGTGGCAAAGCTGTGGAAGAAAGTAATGAAAATTAGGAGAAACTGGCGGCAAACAATGCGGCGCAAAGCGCAGAAGGAAAAACGACAGCAGTGGTTCCTCGGAAATAACATAAGGAAGTTCATCGACTTGACACTTGGCGCACGTCAACCCCCAGTAACAATCCGCAGTGCGATCCAAACGGAGCCGGGGGGTCGACGGCTATACACGGAGACGAAAGAAGAAGTGCAGACAGAACTAAAAAAGCTGCTTGACAACTGGGTACCACCGGCGGAACGCACTAAACGACCCGAGCACCTGGACTCCTGGACCGACGAAGACGAGGAACTCCTGCCGCAATTTGTCAAAGACTGGATCATTCCCGACATTAAACATGGCGAAAAACCCGCCGAATTCGGGAGGCGCAACAAAAACGCGGTGGGAGGACTACGAGTACACGGCCACCATGCAACATGAAATCGACAAGAAGTTAAAAAGCACGTGGCACCGGGGTATGGCGGAATATCGCAAGAGATGTGGGTTGCAGCGCCGCAAGAAATCCGCAAACGGGAGCGACGAATTATTTCGTTGATTCTTAACATTGAAAAGCCCCGGCAATCTTGAGGCGTAAACAAATGATTTTCCTGCCTAAGAAAGCGAGAACAGACCCCACACTAGACAACAGTAAGGGGCTACCACCCTGGAGACCAATCACGGTGCAATCTTCGCTGGCGAACAGGCTATTCCTGGTCGTGAAGCTTTATGTCGAAGCCGGTATTTTCAACCAGCCTTTGCAGCATGGTTTTCAGAAGGAGAAAACAGTTCAAGATGCCGCACTTCTGACATCACTACTCGTTGATCGAGCAGCAATGCATCAAGAGCCACTCTACCTTGTGTCGAAGGACTGTCTCAAGTGCTACGATAGAATTCCAAGCTGGGTCATGGAATATATCTACTACCGACTGGGTGTTCCGGATACTCCTCGCAGACTTATGATCGACTTGCTCGGACCGGGTGAGATTGATGTCAGGACAGCGTTCGGTTGGCTATCTACAGGAGCAAGGGAATTTGGAATAGGACAAGGATCAGTCTTGGCCATTCTCCACATTGGCTGCTACATGGATCTTCTCCAAGAGCACCTAGCAACTTGCCGGGACCCAGTCAAAAGTAGGCACAACCAAACAGGCTCGGGAATTGACGTGGCTAGCACGATGTTTGTAGACGACCAACTGGATATATCGACAACTATCGAGGGACTCCACGAGCGAGCTGCGGTAACCAACACATTTACTGGCAAAACCGGCACGGGCGGGGTTTTTGGAGCGGAAAAATCATTTATGATGTACGTCCACACGGACAAAAAAGACATCCGGCCGGTGCAGCTAAATGACGGACTAGGGGTGCCACAACCCGTGCAAGTGGTAGCACCGACCGAGGGATTTCGTCATCTTGGTATACAACAGGGCGGCGAGGAGCTCTGGTCCGACACGATACACGGGACCTGGGAAAAGATCGAGAGCGAAGCGAGAAAACTAAGCAAAACCGAGCTAACACTCGGTGAACTGCAGTACGTGGTAAATCGTATCTGGATCCCTCGGTTTCGATACAGGATGGTGCTCTGTGGAGCTGTGAAAATAGCGGAACAAGTTGACAAATTTATTCGGCAAGTCGCCCGTAACGTCTTACACCTGCCTTTTGCACTGCCAGTAAGGGTGTTCTATGACGAGCTTAACGGGCTTGGGCTTAAACGCTGCGAGGACGATGCAAATGTAGAGCGACTGACGACAGCGCTCCGGGTGCTCAACGACCCAAAGCTGCCGGTGTATCACTTCCTAGTGGAGCAGCTAGAGGATTATCAGCGCAGAGCCGGCCTAACGGATATCCCGTTGAACAACCCAGTTTCACCGCCAGCACAAGCACAGTCATGGATTGCACACACGATCCGATTCGCAGCAAAAAGGTCCCCGCCATTGGAACTGTCGGTACTGTGGAAGAAGCCGGACGGAACAGCTGCAAAGCGCTCGAACGACCGACCTCTCTTGGCCGCCACACCACAAGACCTCCGAGCCACTCTAATATCTGTCAACTGGATCTCAAAAGGGAAACTCCGCTACGTCGGAGACATATGCACAGTATCTGGTACTGCACTGATTACGAAAGCTACGCTTCTGGATCGCGAGAGGCGGACACCAGGACAACGGAACCAGATCGACCGTCTGTACCAAGCGTGGAGCGCGGCGCTAGTCAACAGTACCACAGGGAAGTTATGGTCACCGGTGGGGATGGTGGCGGTAGACCCACGACAAGTACCGTTCCTGAGCGCATCGGAATGGGTCAGTGGATTCTCGCCTGCCAACTCGAGACGGACGGTGACACACCCCAACTGAAGACATACGAAATTGGATACCGGTTAGATCTACGGTCAAAGACGCATCGGTTTGGGAAGCTCATACCCATTCTGTGGTGGTACGAACGTCCACGCGGTAGTGACGTCTGGTACGAACGCAAGCCCGCGACGGTATCGTTTGAGTTCGAGGCTGTCTGTGTCCCTATTCAGCCTGCGTATTTGCCGCAAGGCAGGAGATCCAGGCAGCGAGTGATCGTATGGACCGATACTATCGTAGAAGGAACTCGGGGACTAAACGATAAGATCATACTACGTGAGGCGGTCGCGCGTAGCAGGATGCGCTACGAAGCTGTACTTGATGGAGGCGAGACACCCGTGGACCGCACGTCCTGTACAGAATGCGGCCGGTACAGAGGAGTTGAGTGGTGTGAAAGATGCGGGAAATGGCACCACCAGAATTGCATCGGACTACAATGCGATGACGCACCCGTAAGTGAATCTGCCAGAGAAGTCAACCGCCGCCAAGCGTTTTTCCGCTTGGAACGTGACGAACGCGATCCGACCCAAGTGGTTCATCCAGCAGGGGATGGCAGTGTTATGGAGGCAAACACCGTCCACGCCACAGGGGGGTGGGCTTGCCAGACATCGAGAGGGAGCATGTTCACTGGGCAATTGCAAGTGCACCGCGACGACATCACATCCACCCGATGTGAGCTGCATGCTCTCATCGCCGGGTTAGTGAGCAGTGACGACCGCGGCGTACAAATATGCGATAATCAAAGTGCCATCGCTGTCTTCCAACAGGCAAGGCGGGCAAAGTCGGCAGGACGGGCTCACATCCCGTACAGAAATCCCCATCGCATCGAGTTACGTACCCTCATGAAACACATGAGGGCGGACGGATCAATGAATGTCATATGGGTTCGATCGCACCAAGAACATACGGTTACGAACAACGCAACGCTGCGAGATCATCGAAATGCACTCGCCCAAGTCGACGACGCAGCGAAGAACAGCCACACGGCAGTCCTCGAGTCGTCGTATGGAGGCTGGCTGGAGCTGGACGAATGGATGGTTATCGATCTTGAGGGTCGGCCAGTAATGGGGAGCACGGTAGGCTATCTTACCAAACGTATAAAGCAGGAACACCGAAAGGAACATCTCCGGCATCAAGAGAGTAAACCGGATGCCAGACATGTGCTGACGACGGATGAAATCCCCATGGTCGGCCCTTGCAACTGGGATCCAGCTATGAGCCGCTTCTATTGGCGGGCGCGTAATAACGTGCTACACACGCAAGAGATCAAACACCGATACGATGTGCGGTGGACCAGTGATTGCCCTCTCTGCGACAATACTATTGACTCCCAGGATCACCGGTTTGGGCTCGCAGACCAAGATTGTGTTTTGGTGATAGAGCTGACTGACATGCTGCGTCAGCTATATCAAGAACTCGAACGTGCTCTCTGGCTACCCGATCAAGCACTACTATTACCGGCAGTGATGCACAATGCAGCTGAACGGACACAGCTGCCGACACGTCCAATGTGGCTGGACCAGGGCCCTAAACGGATGCTATGGAGCGGCATGGTCCGCCTGGAAGCGGGGCTGTGGGTCAACGCGCTGTGGTTAGAATGGTTGTGCGATATCCGGGATATGGACGAAAAACGGGCAATCACGCAGGCGATACGACACGAGCACGGGCTCCATCGATACGCCCCAGCCGGGCGAATAATTCCTCTTTATCTACACGACGTACCAAGAAGTGTGCACGAGCATGTTGGACTATTCCGAGGTAGTTTAGCCGTGTGGACACCTGGGTGGGCTGTGGCAATTCTCGAGCCGGCGGTAAACATACCACGGCTTCAGCAACAAGGTGTGCAGACCGTCGAAGTATGGTGGGTGGATGACATTTTTGATCCACGGTCGAGCTGTTGGTGGCTCGACTTCCGCACCCTCGTTACCGACCAACGCTCACATAGCGTGAGTCAAACATACTGGATCGCAACGTACGAGGGTCTCCAGGACACGCTGCCGTAAACAACCTAGGGGACAGTGGATCATCAACATCCCCAGCGGCTCGCTCAAGATGAGAACCGACGCTTCGGTTTACCAAAGTGAGAGAGAACACCAATACAGGCGCATCTACGCCTACAATCCCCAGCCAATACTCATTGGTGCGTTGACAACGGTGTGCGACCCCCAAGACACTCTCCGGCGAGCGGCCCCAATGTGGACTCGGACGCTACAGCAACACTACTCATTATCATGGATGGCTACATCCTGGTCAGTCCCGGTGTCTCGAATGTGGCAGCACCCTATCTTCGAATGGTCTACACCCTCGCAGGAGGTCCCTGACAGTACCATACCGCATTGGTGGTCGACGGTGCGATCCCAGCTCGACGGGGTCGGTAACTATCTACAATGAGCCGGCGGGCTGGCGCAGGTTCCTGACGATGACATCAACAAGTAAAGCTTGGGCTGAGGCAATCTCGTACACCGGACAGGGTGCTCAGACATTGCATCAGCGGCTGTTCACCCGACTTTGGGAAGTACTGCGTGCATACTGGAATACATCCTGTACAAAACAAGCCCGTGCGTTCGAGGAGAGGAACATGGAACAACTTCGCGACGACGTCAACGCAGGGATCACAAATCGCCGAATTCAATGGGCTACAAAGCCAGGAAAGAAAATCACCAAGGCGCTGGCAAAGAGTCACGAGAAGCTTCGAAAACGAGGCTCCGCGTGGCACAACGACCGCGCTCGCAACACAGGTTAACACATAGGTAGACTAGGTCTGATAGAAAGAAGGCCAGGTTTTAGGCCAACCGCCCGCGAGGGGGCTGGCCGCAGTCTTTTTGGGCTGCTGCCGCGGGGCGATCCTCCGTATGCGGCGCCGTCACGGCGCCGGGTGTAGTAAGCCGTCATAACCGCCAAAAATCAAAAATCAATTGGTACGTGGGCATCGCCCAGCGACGCTCAACGAAGCAGTGAACTCCGCCGTGGACCAGGTTGGCGAATACGGTGAAGGCTACGGGGTGGACTTGGCGACGGCCATACGCGCGCACGACGAGCGAGCAACGACGAGCAACGCTACTCCAGCGATGTCGACTCCCGAATTACTCAGACCACAGCAGTTCTCGGGCGGTGGAAACTTGGGATCTGTCGTGTCTGGCTACGATGATGTGGGTTTGGCAAGTGGCCCTCCTCCGAGGTACGACGTTGAAGGAAGGTTAGTGCTCCCAGCTGGAGGTGCTACAGTTCAAGCAGGCAGTCAGTGGAACATAGTGATTCCTGCTGGATACCGGTTAGTACCAGAAGCGACAGCGACGACAGCAACGGGTACAGCAGCTAACACGGCAGCGACGAAACAGACGTCGATTCGCCAACAGACTCCTCAGCACCAACGTTCAGATGGAAGAGAGCAGCCCGGTAGTAACTCAGAGCAGTGAGGGTGGAAACCAGGATGCGAACAGCAACTCGGGAAACGACGGGCCGATGTAGGGCCCCGGCCCAACATCACGCACGGCAAGAACGGGGAGCGAGAGGCACGGACGAACCAAGACGAGGGTGGCTGGTATTAGAACAGAAGACAGAAGGCACTGTACAGCAGGATTCAATGGTGGCGTCTAGAAAACGGCAGCCGGAGGACGGGACTCCGACGGTTGGACGGAAAAGACGAAGACAGAGACGAAGGAATCGGCCGAAGACGCACACAAACAGAGAAGTGGTGTTTACGACCGAGACCGACAGTGAGAATGAAGGGGTTGACGGTACGGCATCAAACGATGTCGATAACACAGTTACGGGTAAGAAGAATGGGAACCTGGAAGCTGACGGCACGGAAAGAGCGATCGACACAGTAGAGATATCCCAGCGAAGAGCGACGAACAGGAACGACGTAAGCGACGACGCGTTCACTTCGAAGACGACAGAGGACTCAGGACTGGGGATGGCGAGGCGACGCCGCAAGTAGAGGTGTCACCAGCCTTGACTACAGACTTGGAAGCTCCAGAGACGGCTGAAGAACTGTTGACGGCGACGACAAGTGAAACTGGAGCCTATGGAGATTACAGCGGCAACAGACAGTGATCAGGACAGCGAGCTGTATCTACAGTACTGACAGAAGAGACTAAAGAGGTTGTCAGGGTTGAACGTACACGGATGTCGAAGGTGTCTTTCACTGGGGATGGCGCGCCAGCCACGCCCATGGAAGAAACCGATCATCGAAGAGATGGAGATCACAGACAGCACTCGTGCATTGGTGTTCCAGTTGAAAGCTGGACAGCGACGACGAGATATCGCCCATGCGGAAGTCGAACGGCGTTGGGGAGCGAGCACAGATACGGCAGCAAGAGAGGTCGGAGCGACATAAAGCAGCAAACAGCAGAGATCTCGGGATACAAGGCCGGCGACGACAGAAGTCGGGCAAGAAAACTGTGGTAAGACGGCTACTGGCACGAAATGGAACGGCGGTTGATCGAATGAGCACTGGAGGAGTTACACGCTTACTCGGTCAGGATGCGCAAATACAAGCTTCACGTTCGTGACGACGGTACCAGAAACGTGTACTGAAAGCGCAGGCAAGGAACGGCGGCAGCTTAGGCAGCGCGATGAACGGTCACAGTACCCTGAAAACACGTACTATGGTTACAGTGATCACAGACCCGGATGTTACTGCGAGGTCACGGGTTACCAGTGGCGACGTTGCTGGAACGACGGGGCCAAGAATAACTGAGGCACCGGCACCGACAAACTCAGCCACAGGACTAACAAGAACTCAGACGGTGGAGCTACGGACACTAGCCGAGAAGCGTTGACCCGGAAGTTACCTGAAACGTACGAGACAGTTGGCACAGCACGGACACCAGACGTACAGGTGCGACGGAAACGTACTGCGGAACAAAGGTGAAGTGAGTTGCCAAGAACGGACGAAGCTGGACGATCAGAAACGAAACGGCGAGAAGCAACAGAGGCACGGGAAGCGCGAGCAGCGCGACGGAGTACTTTACGTGACCAGCAGACGACGTCAACAGCCAAAACGGTGGATACAACTACAGATCGCGGGGTTCCAAGCGTTACGACGACCAAGAAAACAGCACAGGACGTTGGCAGCAGCACCGGAACAACAACAAGCGATCCAAACGAAACACGTGAAGGAAACGCCAAAGGTCAGACTACTGGAAACGGTGGACTTGGAAACTACGGACTCCGACGCAGAGACGGCACGGCACAAGCTTTACGAGGGCGAGGACAGTCACGGTGGCCAACATCAGTCAAGGTCATCATGTCAGAAGCCACAGGAGGCAGTGTTCGTGAACAAGGACAACGGAAAGTTCGAAACAAGGCAGGGCGATATGAAACACAGCACAGGGTGCTGTATCGAGACCGGCCAGGAGGACCAGTGGTGGCAGCATGGCTTACGGCACAACAGTTTGAGCAATTACTCGACGAAGGAAAGGTCGAGGACGACCTTCTGGCGGGGGATGGCGTGTGGACAGGTAGTGCTCCACGCACCTGGAACACAAGCAATGTCAGAAGAATCCGCGTCGCAGTGACAATTGATCTCACTGGTGACGACGAAGACAGTTGAAAGTGGACGACAAGTCAATCGGGATCAACGGAGTGCAGGACGGTGACGAGCAGGGCTACAGACACAAGACATTGGCGGAGACGTTGAAGTTGCAGGACGACGGCTACATGAGAAGATCGCTACAGGAGGGATGACACGGAGCAGTTACGATGGAGATAAGTATACGACCAAGGCGAACGACGCAGATAGAAGACAGTGAACGGCGGAGAAAGCTTGCAGAGCGTCGCCGAAGGAAGATCCTGACGGTGGCGACCAGTATAGTTAGTTTAGGTGTAGTCTAGAAGGGCGACGGTAGCTCGGGAGCTCTGGGTGTGCGGTCAGCCGCCACACCTCCCAGTTGCGATTCTGCTCGGTTGAGAAGAGTTAAGCAGCTAAACACGACGCGTGGAGTACTGCGACCAAGGGGTCGGCTTCACCCAACAGCATTCAGAGGTTTCGTACGTGGCTTCGTTCTGCGACGTACTGGTCGGCGGAGGCGTATCGAGTCATTAGTGAGGTGAGGCACAGGGTTCTGAGGTGGCGATCATGAAGGAGTCTGTGTAGAGGGCTGGGATCTCGGTTAGCGACCGGGTGGCTACGGTGCCTACTGATGGCGTCTTGGCCGTATGAACTGAGTCTGGAACGTGGAAGGTGAAGACGTATCATGAGAGTCTCAGTTTACGTATATTTGCATGTTACATGTTCGGGCAAGCGTGAGGACAGACTGTCCAACCTACCCGAGGTTGGTAGCGTTGCTGCTAATGTCCCCTCCCTAAGCTGTCTCTGCTGGATTTCAGCAACCGGTTGGTCCACCTAGTTTTACTGGTGACAGACGACTTCTAGCTCCTGCTCGTGTGACCCACACGCTCCCTCTAGTTGGATTACAGCGGCGTTTAAGAGAAGTAGCCGACATGGTGGTCATACAGGGGCTTTCTGGGCAAGTTTGCAATAAGGTGGACTTTGCGAGCCTAGTCACAGTGGGCAAGGACCATGGCAGGACACTCTGTACTGGGAGTGGTGCAATACTGGCACTAGGTGTACTGGCCTATCCTGTAGGCGTACGGGAAGTAAGCGAAGCACAGACGTTAGGCAATACGGGCCTACTACAGACACAGGGCAAGAAGGCCATCTACAGAGATTCCGCACAGCATGAGCCACAGATACTGTTACTGAGGGGTTAGTAAGATACAGATACTGAACATGAGACTGGGTTTTGTATTACAGGAAGTTACGGACCCGGATACGGGAAGTCACGAACAAGGAAGTTACAGACACGGATACGGAAGACACAGATAAGGAAGGCACAGATACTGAAAGTTAAAGGAAAGTATGGTTCGACGATCGGCTAGTGCTGCGAGAGATGAACGGGCTGAACGGCGAGCCTCGTTTCACGACGCGGTAGCGGAAGCGGCACATGTAGCAGCGGACCCAGGATTAGCCCAAGGAGGGGAAAACAAGTTCCACAGGCGGTCCTGCACAGCATTAGTGGAAGTTCAATGCCGGAAACAGCAAACGTACGGGCAACGGCGGGTCATACTCCTCGAGTTAGCGGCGGAAACAGTGGCGTCGTTTCGATGGTCAACATACCGGGATCGGGAGGAGGACAACAAGCACCAGTAGCACCAGTCGTACCGGCACCCGGGATAGCAGACAACCCTGGAGGCAATGGTAACGGCGGTGGTAACGACGACGGAGGGCAAGGTAACGACGGCGGAGACGACGGTGGACTGGGACAAGCAGCACCAGTGCCTATGGGAGACGGCGGAGCAGGAGTGGGTGTTCCCGAAGCACTAGCAGCGGCGGTACCACCAGTGCCACCGACACCCCTGCACAAGCTCCTCCACAGGTATTTGCAGTTCCACCAGCACCGACGTGGGTTTACCAGGCTCCACCAAGTCGAGAGAAGAAGTTGAGACTACCAAAGTTCAAGGGACTAGGAGAACCGAAAGTCACTGTGAAAGCGTGGTTGAAAGCAGTTAAGAATGAGCTTCGGTGTCAGACAGCGATCCTGAGAACAGACTGGCGGGAGCATGAGGTCTTCATCGAGATGGTTGCAAGTCTTGAGGGTGAGGCGCTCATGTGGTACGACACTGTGGAGGGACGCGTTTAGCCGGCGAGAAGACCAGACATTCGGCAATCTAAGTAAGATGATGAGGGACCGGTATATGGTCAAACGTTCGAACCCGGAGGTGGTTGCGAGGCTCCGTCAGCGACGACAGCAGCGAGGTGAATCCTTGGTCGAGTACGCACAGAAGCTTCGAGAAATCGCGTCAAGTAACCCGTCGACGAAGAATGGTTGGTGGATTCGTTCCTGTCTGGCATGGGCAACGCGTGGTGTGCAACCTTGGTACGTGGGCATCGCCCAGCGACGCTCAACGAAGCAGTGAACTCCGCCGTGGACCAGGTTGGCGAATACGGTGAAGGCTACGGGTGGACTTGGCGACGGCCATACGCGCGCACGACGAGCGAGCAACGACGAGCAACGCTACTCCAGCGATGTCGACTCCCGAATTACTCAGACCACAGCAGTTCTCGGGTGGTGGAAACTTGGGATCTGTCGTGTCTGGCTACGATGATGTGGGTTTGGCAAGTGGCCCTCCTCCGAGGTACGACGTTGAAGGAAGGTTGAGTGCTCCCAGCTGGAGGTGCTACACTTCAAGCAGGCAGTCAGTGGAACATAGTGATTCCTGCTGGATACCGGTTAGTACCAGAAGCGACAAGCGACGACAGCAACGGGTACAGCAGCTAACACGGCAGCGACGAAACAGACGTCGATTCGCCAACAGACTCCTCAGCACCAACGTTCAGATGGAAGAGAGCAGCCCGGTAGTAACTCAGAGCAGTGAGGGGTGGAAACCAGGATGCGAACAGGCAACTCGGGAAACGACGGGCCGATGTAAGGGCCCCGGCCCAACATCACGCACGGCAAGAACGGGGAGCGAGAGGCACGGACGAACCAAGACGAGGGTGGCTGGTATTAGAACAGAAGACAGAAGGCACTGTACAGCAGGATTCAATGGTGGCGTCTAGAAAACGGCAGCCGGAGGACGGGACTCCGACGGTTGGACGGAAAAGACGAAGAAGGAGACGAAGGAATCGGCCGAAGACGCACACAAACAGAGAAGTGGTGTTTACGACCGAGACCGACAGTGAGAATGAAGGGGTTGACGGTACGGCATCAAACGATGTCGATAACACAGTTACGGGTAAGAAGAATGGGAACCTGGAAGCTGACGGCACGGAAAGAGCGATCGACACAGTAGAGAATATCCCAGCGAAGAGCGACGAACAGGAACGACGTAAGCGACGACGCGTTCACTTCGAAGACGACAGAGGACTCAGGACTGGGGATGGCGAGGCGACGCCGCAAGTAGAGGTGTCACCAGCCTTGACTACAGACTTGGAAGCTCCAGAGACGGCTGAAGAACTGTTGACGGCGACGACAAGTGAAACTGAGGCCTATGGAGATTACAGCGGCAACAGACAGTGATCAGACAGCGAGCTGTATCTACAGTACTGACAGAAGAGACTAAAGAGGTTGTCAGGGTTGAACGTACACGGATGTCGAAGGTGTCTTTCACTGGGGATGGCGCGCCAGCCACGCCCATGGAAGAACCGATCATCGAAGAGATGGAGATCACAGACAGCACTCGTGCATTGGTGTTCCAGTTGAAAGCTGGACAGCGACGACGAGATATCGCCCATGCGGAAGTCGAACGGCGTTGGGAGCGAGCACAGATACGGCAGCAAGAGAGGTCGGAGCGACATAAAGCAGCAAAACAGCATAGATCTCGGGATACAAGGCCGGCGACGACAGAAGTCGGGCAAGAAAACTGTGGTAAGACGGCTACTGGCACGAATGGAACGGCGGTTGATCGAATGAGCACTGGAGGAGTTACACGCTTACTCGGTCAGGATGCGCAAATACAAGCTTCACGTTCGTGACGACGGTACCAGAAACGTGTACTGAAAGCGCAGGCAAGGAACGGCGGCAGCTTAGGCAGCGCGATGAACGGTCACAGTACCCTGAAAACACGTACTATGGTTACAGTGATCACAGACCCGGATGTTACTGCGAGGTCACGGGTTACCAGTGGCGACGTTGCTGGAACGACGGGGCCAAGAATAACTGAGGCACCGGCACCGACAAACTCAGCCACAGGACTAACAAGAACTCAGACGGTGGAGCTACGGACACTAGCCGAGAAGCGTTGACCCGGAAGTTACCTGAAACGTACGAGACAGTTGGCACAGCACGGACACCAGACGTACAGGTGCGACGGAAACGTACTGCGGAACAAAGCGTGAAGTGAGTTGCCAAGAACGGACGAAGCTGGACGATCAGAAACGAAACGGCGAGAAGCAACAGAGGCACGGGAAGCGCGGAGCAGCGCGACGGAGTACTTTACGTGACCAGCAGACGACGTCAACAGCCAAAACGGTGGATACAACTACAGATCGCGGGGTTCCAAGCGTTACGACGACCAAGAAAACAGCACAGGACGTTGGCAGCAGCACCGGAACAACAACAAGCGATCCAAACGAAACACGTGAAGGAAACGCCAAAGGTCAGACTACTGGAAACGGTGGACTTGGAAACTACGGACTCCGACGCAGAGACGGCACGGCACAAGCTTTACGAGGGCGAGGACAGTCACGGTGGCCAAACATCAGTCAAGGTCATCATGTCAGAAGCCACAGGAGGCAGTGTTCGTGAACAAGGACAACGGAAAGTTCGAAACAAGGCAGGGCGATATGAAACACAGCACAGGGTGCTGTATCGAGACCGGCCAGGAGGACCAGTGGTGGCAGCATGGCTTACGGCACAACAGTTTGAGCAATTACTCGACGAAGGAAAGGTCGAGGACGACCTTCTGGCGGGGGATGGCGTGATGGACAGGTAGTGCTCCACGCACCTGGAACATGCAAGCAATGTCAGAAGAATCCCGCGTCGCAGTGACAATTGATCTCACTGGTGACGACGAAGACAGTTGAAAGTGCGGACGACAAGTCAATCGGGATCAACGGAGTGCAGGACGGTGACGAGCAGGGCTACAGACACAAGACATTGGCGGAGACGTTGAAGTTGCAGGACGACGGCTACATGAGAAGATCGCTACAGGAGGGATGACACGGAGCAGTTACGATGGAGATAAGTATACGACCAAGGCGAACGACGCAGATAGAAGACAGTGAACGGCGGAGAAAGCTTGCAGAGCGTCGCCGAAGGGAAGATCCTGACGGTGGCGACCAGTATAGTTAGTTTAGGTGTAGTCTAGAAGGGCGACGGTAGCTAGGAGCCTCTGGGTGTGCGGTCAGCCGCCACACCTCCCAGTTGCGATTCTGCTCGGTTGAGAAGAGTTAAGCAGCTAAACACGACGCGTGAGTACTGCGACCAAGGGGTCGGCTTCACCCCAACAGCATTCAGAGGTTTCGTACGTGGCTTCGTTCTGCGACGTACTGGTCGGCGGAGGCGTATCGAGTCATTAGTGAGGTGAGGCACAGGGTTCTGAGGTGGCAATCATGAAGGAGTCTGTGTAGAGGGCTGGGATCTCGGTTAGCGACCGGGTGGCTACGGTGCCTACTGATGGCGTCTTGGCCGTATGAACTGAGTCTGGAACGTGGAAGGTGAAGACGTATCATGAGAGTCTCAGTTTACGTATATTTGCATGTTACATGTTCGGGCAAGCGTGAGGACAGACTGTCAACCTACCCGAGGTTGGTAGTTGCTGCTAATGTCCCCTCCCTAAGCTGTCTCTGCTGGATTTCAGCAACCGGTTGGTCCACCTAGTTTTACTGGTGACAGACGACTTCTAGCTCCTGCTCGTGTGACCCACACGCTCCCTCTAGTTGGATTACAGCGGCGTTTAAGAGAAGTAGCCGACATGTGGACAGGTAGTGCTCCACGCACCTGGAACACAAGCAATGTCAGCAGAATCCCGCGCCGCAGTGACAATTGACCTTACCAGTGACGACGAAGACAGTTGGAAGTAGATGATCAGTCAATCGGGATCAACGGAGTGCAGGACGGTGACGAGCAGGGCTACAGACACAAGACATTGGCGGAGACGTTGAAGTTGCAGGACGACGGCTACATGAGAAGATCGCTACAGGAGGGATGACACGGAGCAGTTACGATGGAGATAAGTATACGACCAAGGCGAACGACGCAGATAGAAGACAGTGAACGGCGGAGAAAGCTTGCAGAGCGTCGCCGAAGGAAGATCCTGACGGTGGCGACCAGTATAGTTAGTTTAGGTGTAGTCTAGAAGGGCGACGGTAGCTAGGGGAGCTCTGGGTGTGCGGTCAGCCGCCACACCTCCCAGTTGCGATTCTGCTCGGTTGAGAAGAGTTAAGCAGCTAAACACGACGCGTGGAGTACTGCGACCAAGGGGTCGGCTTCACCCAACAGCATTCAGAGGTTTCTGTACGTGGCTTCGTTCTGCGACGTACTGGTCGGCGGAGGCGTATCGAGTCATTAGTGAGGTGAGGCACAGGGTTCTGAGGTGGCGATCATGAAGGAGTCTGTGTAGAGGGCTGGGATCTCGGTTAGCGACCGGGTGGCTACGGTGCCTACTGATGGCGTCTTTGGCCGTATGAACTGAGTCTGGAACGTGGAAGGTGAAGACGTATCATGAGAGTCTCAGTTTACGTATATTTGCATGTTACATGTTCGGGCAAGCGTGAGGACAGACTGTCAACCTACCCGAGGTTGGTAGTTGCTGCTAATGTCCCCTCCCTAGGCTGTCTCTGCTGGATTTCAGCAACCGGTTGGTCCACCTAGTTTTACTGGTGACAGACGACTTCTAGCTCCTGCTCGTGTGACCCACACGCTCCCTCTAGTTGGATTATAGCGGCGTTTAAGAGAAGTAGCCGACATGGTGGTCATTACAGTGACTTTCTGGGCAAGTTTGCAATAAGGTGGACTTTGCGAGCCTAGTCACAGTGGGCAAGGACCATGGCAGGACACTCTGTACTGGGAGTGGTGCAATACTGGCACTAGGTGTACTGGCCTATCCTGTAGGTATAAGGAAGTAAGTAAGCACAGGCGCTAGGCAATACGGGCCTACCGCGTACGGAAGCACAGAAGCGCAGACGTTAGGCAATACGGGCCTACTACAGACACAGGGCAAGAAGGCCACCTACAGAGATTCCGCACAGCATGAGCCACAGATACTGTTACTGAGGGGTTAGTAAGATACGGATACTGAACATGAGATTGGATTTTGCATTACAGGAAGACCCGGATACGAAAGACACGGATACTGAAAGTTAACGGAAAGTATGGTTCGATCGGCTAGTGCTGCGAGAGATGAACGGGCTGAGCGACGTGCTTCGTTTCATGACGCGGTAGCTGAGGCGGCACACGTATCGGCGAGCCCAGGAATAGCCCAAGGAGGGGGGAAACAAGTTCCGCAAGCGGTATTGCACAGCACTGTTGGTAATATAATGCCGGAGGCAGCAAACGTACGGGCAACGGCGGGTCATACTCCTCGAGTTAGCGGCGGAAACAGTGGCGTCGCCCCGATGGTCAACATACCTGGATCGGGAGGAGGACAACAAGCACCAGTAGCACCAGTCGTACCGGCACCCGGGATAGCAGTCAACCCTGGAGGCAATGGTAACGGCGGTGGAAACGACGACGGAGGTCAAGGTAACGACGACGGAGGCGACGGTGGACTGGGACAAGCAGCACCAGTGCCTATGGGAGACGGCGGAGCAGGAGCGGGCGTTCCGGAAGAACGGGCAGCGGCAGCACCACCAGTGCCACCGACACCCCCTGCACAAGCTCCTCCACAGGTATTTGCAGTTCCACCAGCACCGACGTGGGTTTACCAGGCTCCACCAAGTCGAGAGAAGAAGTTGAGACTACCAAAGTTCAAGGGACTAGGAGAGCCGAAAGTCACTGTGAAAGCGTGGTTAAAAGCAGTTAAGAATGAGCTTCGGCGTCCGACAGCGATTCTGAGAACAGACTGGCGGGAGCATGAGGTCTTCATCGAGATGGTTGCGAGTCTTGAGGGTGAGGCGCTCATGTGGTACGACACTGTGGAGGACGCGTTTAGCCGGCGAGAAGACCAGACATTCGGCAATCTAAGTAAGATGATGAGGGACCGGTATATGGTCAAACGTTCGAACCCGGAGGTGGTTGCGAGGCTCCGTCAGCGACGACAGCAGCGAGGTGAATCCTTGGTCGAGTACGCACAGAAGCTTCGAGAAATCGCGTCAAGTAACCCCGTCGACGAAGAATGGTTGGTGGATTCGTTCCTGTCTGGCATGGGCAACGCGTGGTGTGCAACCTTGGTACGTGGGCATCGCCCAGCGACGCTCAACGAAGCAGTGAACTCCGCCGTGGACCAGGTCGGCGAATACGGTGAAGGCTAAGGTGGACTTGGCGACGGCCATACGCGCGCACGACGAGCGAGCAACGACGAGCAACGCTACCCCAGCGATGTCGACTCCCGAATTACTCAGACCACAGCAGTTCTCAGGCGGTGGAAACTTGGGATCTGTCGTGTCTGGCTACGATGATGTGAGTTTGGCAAGTGGCCCTCCTCCGAGGTACGACGTTGAAGGAAGGTTAGTGCTCCCAGCTGGAGGTGCTACACTTCAAGCAGGCAGTCAGTGGAACATGGTGATTCCTGCTGGATACCGGCTAGTACCAGAAGCGACAGCGACGACAGCAACGGGTACAGCAGCTAACACGGCAGCGACGAAACAGACGTCGATTCGCCAACAGACTCCTCAGCACCAACGTTCAGATGGAAGAGAGCAGCCCGGTAGTAACTCCGAGCAGTGAGGGTGGAAACCAGGATGCGAACAGCAAATGGGAAAACGACGGGCCGATGTAGGGCCCCGGCCCAACATCACGCACGGCAAGAACGGGGAGCGAGAGGCACGGACGAACCAAGACGAGGGTGGCTGGTATCAGAACAGAAGACAGAAGGCACTGTACAGCAGGATTCAATGGTGGCGTCTAGAACACGGCAGCCGGAGGACGAGACTCCGACGGTTGGACGGAAAAGACGAAGACAGAGACGAAGGAATCGGCCGAAGACGCACACAAACAGAGAAGTGGTGTTTACGACCGAGACCGACAGTAAGAATGAAGGGGTTGACGGTACGGCATCAAACGATGTCGATAACACAGTTACGGGTAAGAAGAATGGGAACCTGGAAGCTGACGGCACGGAAAGAGCGATCGACACAGTAGAGGATATCCCAGCGAAGAGCGACGAACAGGAACGACGTAAGCGACGACGCGTTCACTTCGAAGAAGACAGGGGACTCAGGACTGGGGATGGCGAGGCGACGCCGCAAGTAGAGGTGTCACCAGCCTTGACTACAGACTTGGAAGCTCCAGAGACGGCTGAAGAACTGTTGACGGCGACGACAAGTGAAACTGAGCCTATGGAGATTACAGCGGCAACAGACAGTGATCAGACAGCGAGCTGTATCTACAGTACTGACGAAGAGACTAAAGAGGTTGTCAGGGTTGAACGTACACGGATGTCGAAGGTGTCTTTCACTGGGGATGGCGCGCCAGCCACGCCCATGGAAGAACCGATCATCGAAGAGATGGAGATCACAGACAGCACTCGTGCATTGGTGTTCCAGTTGAAAGCTGGACAGCGACGACGAGATATCGCCCATGCGGAAGTCGAACGGCGTTGGGAGCGAGCACAGATACAGCAGTAAGAGAGGTCGATGCGACATAAAGCAGCAAAACAGCAGAGATCTCGGAATACAAGGCCGGCGACGACAGAAGTCGGGCAAGACGGCTACTGGCACGAATGGAACGGCGGTTGATCGATTGAGCACTGGAGGAGTTACACGCTTACTCGGTCAGGATGCGCAAATACAAGCTTCACGTTCGTGACGACGGTACCAGAAACGTGTACTGAAAGCGCAGGCAAAGGAACGGCGGCAGCTTAGGCAGCGCGATGAACGGTCACAGTACCCTGAAAACACGTACTATGGTTACAGTGATCACAGACCCGGATGTTACTGCGAGGTCACGGGTTACCAGTGGCGACGTTGCTGGAACGACGGGGCCAAGAATAACTGAGGCACCGGCACCGACAAACTCAGCCACAGGACTAACAAGAACTCAGACGGTGGAGCTACGGACACTAGCCGAGAAGCGTTGACCCGGAAGCTACCTGAAACGTACGAGACGGTTGGCACAGCACGGACACCAGACGTACAGGTGCGACGGAAACGTACTGCGGAACAAAGGTGAAGTGAGTTGCCAAGAACGGACGAAGCTGGACGATCAGAAACGAAACGGCGAGAAGCAACAGAGGCACGGGAAGCGCGAGCAGCGCGACGGAGTACTTTACGTGACCAGCAAGCAACGTCAGCAGCCAAAACGGTGGATACAACTACAAACCGCGGGGTTCCAAGCGCTACGACGACCAAGAAAAACAGCACCGGACGTTGACAGCATCAGTCAGAAACGGCACCACGTGAAAGAAACACCAAGCGATCGTGCCATTGGAAATGGTGGACTTGGAAACTACAGACCTGACGCAGAGACGGCACGGCACAAGCTTTACGAGGGCGAGAACAGTCACGGTGGCCAACATCAGTCAAGGTCATCATGGCACAAGCCACAGGAGGCAGTGTTCGTGAACAAGGACAGCGGAAAGTTCGAAACAAGGCGGGGCGATATGAAACACAGCACAAAGTGGAGTATCGAGACCGGCCAGGAGGACCAGTGGTGGCAGCATAGCTTACGGCACAATAGTTTGAGCAATTACTCAACGAAGGAAAGGTCGAGGACGACCTTCTGGCGGGGGATGGCGTGTGGACAGGTAGTGCTCCACGCACCTGGAACACAAGCAATGTCAGAAGAATCCCGCGTCGCAGTGACAATTGATCTCACTGGTGACGACGAAGACAGTTGAAAGTGGACGACAAGTCAATCGGGATCAACGGAGTGCAGGACGGTGACGAGCAGGGCTACAGACACAAGACATTGGCGGAGACGTTGAAGTTGCAGGACGACGGCTACATGAGAAGATCGCTACAGGAGGGATGACACGGAGCAGTTACGATGGAGATAAGTATACGACCAAGGCGAACGACGCAGATAGAAGACAGTGAACGGCGGAGAAAGCTTGCAGAGCGTCGCCGAAGGAAGATCCTGATGGTGGCGACCAGTATAGTTAGTTTAGGTGTAGTCTAGACGGGCGACGGTAGCTAGGGGAGCTCTGGGTGTGCGGTCAGCCGCCACACCTCCCAGTTGCGATTCTGCTCGGTTGAGAAGAGTTAAGCAGCTAAACACGACGCGTGGAGTACTGCGACCAAGGGTCGGCTTCACCCAACAGCATTCAGAGGTTTCGTACGTGGCTTCGTTCTGCGACGTACTGGTCTGGCGGAGGCGTATCGAGTCATTAGTGAGGTGAGGCACAGGGTTCTGAGGTGGCAATCATGGAAGGAGTCTGTGTAGAGGGCTGGGATCTCGGTTAGCGACCGGGTGGCTACATGGTGCCTACTGATGGCGTCTTGGCCGTATGAACTGAGTCTGGAACGTGGAAGGTGAAGACGTATCATGAGAGTCTCAGTTTACGTATATTTGCATGTTACATGTTCGGGCAAGCGTGAGGACAGACTGTCAACCTACCCGAGGTTGGTAGTTGCTGCTAATGTCCCCTCCCTAAGCTGTCTCTGCTGGATTTCAGCAACCGGTTGGTCCACCTAGTTTTACTGGTGACAGACGACTTCTAGCTCCTGCTCGTGTGACCCACACGCTCCCTCTAGTTGGATTACAGCGGCGTTTAAGAGAAGTAGCCGACAATAACATTTACTTTTGCGATAAGAATGACAACATGGAGTTTGTGATCAGACAAATAAAGGACGATGTGGTTTCAACGATTCCAGCATTTACTAGAACAGCTGATATGGGCCTCGGAATTGCTGTCGATTCGAACGGAAATGTATTCACGACTGTCACGGGGGACAATACCTTGGTGAAAATCTCTTCTAGTGGAGTGGTGAGCACAATTACAACTGGCACTAGCAATCTGAATAGTCCCGTGGGCATAGCAATTGACTCTTCCAATAATATTTACATCGCGGAAAATCACCGAGTGCTGAAATTCACATCAACCGGCCAGATGTCTGTGCTGGCTGGAACTACCACGTCTGGGTTTGCTAATGGTATCGGCATGGGCGCGAAATTTGCAAATCCAACGGCGCTGACGGTCGGATCGGATGGGGATCTGTACATTGCAGATTCAGGTAACAATTGCATCCGCAAACTTGCTCTCAGTTCGAATACAGTGACAACGTACGCTGGGGTATGCACTACAGAAACGGATGATGGGAATACGACGACATTTGTATCGCCCAGAAGTATCGATGTGGCGCCAGGTGGGGCTCTGTACGTCACCGATGATATAGCACGAATCCGCAAAATACTATAGTCAAAATAATAATGCATACTCCATTTTTACGTAGCATTCTACTTCGACGGAAGTTAAGCAACTACGTTGTGCTTAATCCGTAACACAGGCACCGACCTTTGGCTCAATCCGAGATCTAAGAAGAGGACATCATTGATTGAGAATGGTGTCACTTCAAGCCCATGGCGTCGTAATCGGACTTCTCGCCAGTGCAGTGTTCCAAAGCGTGTCGGCGGTATTGGATGCTGTCACTGCATACGACGCTGGCTGTTCTGTGCTTGGCTCGATTTCCGCTGTTCCGGGATCTTGTACTTCTGATATTACCTGCGCCAATGGTGCAGGACTAATCTGCGCAATGGATTGGAACTACAATACACAAATCGCCGCAGTGTTTTCAGTTCCATATATTACAATTTCGACTTATACCGGGAGTACGTGTACTGGGACACCGACGACACTTAAGGCTTACGCTGCTGATAGACTCTGCCACCCTCTTGCCAGTACTAGCGGATATTTCAGAGTGAAAATTTATGGAATGGGGTCGGATGCCCCGTCGGCCAGTGATATTGCATTGATCTCGATGTTCTCTGATGATGTGTGCCTAACTCCTGATCAAACCACGAGCGATTTAATCGTGTCAAGATCAGCTCTAATTACCAACTCTGGCTGCAACGGAGCTACTCGTTTTGAAATCAGCCCTGGTTGGCCCAACGCATCCATGGTGCTAAAAGCTAGCACAGCGTTCGACAGCGATGACTGTGCTGGGGAGTTGGGCTCGATTACTATCACGCCTGAGGCCTGTGCAGGTGATTCTTGTGCCTCTGGTGCAGGAACATTCTGTACCTCAAGTGAAGAGTATAAAAGTAAAGTTGCTACTGCATTTGGCACAAAACCATATGGTATCGACATTCTCAGGATCTGAGTGTAATCTTGCGACGCTGATGACGATCCAGGCTTACGCTGCCGATGGCAAGTGTCATCCAGTTGGCTCAAAGTTTGTCAGGGTGACCACTAACCTTACTCCAGGTTGGAATACGGACATTCAGATTTTCCTCGATGCTGTGTGCGCGAATCTGGATTCCGCGTCGTATTTCCAGGTTACTCCTGAGAAAGTAAATTCAGGCTGCATCAGTGAATCACAGAGTTATCGTCGGTACGAAGTTAGCGCGAAGTGGCCTGTTTTTTCTTACTTTACCGCAGGTGTCTTCGACGGAAACGATTGTACCAAAATGGTGGGATACATCGAAATGAGCCCCACATCATCGTGCACTGCTTCAATCTGCAATGGAGGGCACAGAACTGAGTGCTTGACGAACTACAACTATGAGGCGAATATTGCAGCCGCGTTTGGTAATATCCCGTATCTAACAGTATCGAAATTCTCGGGAAAAGTGTGTACTGCAGCGACACTTACGGCAGTCAGAGCTTTTGCTGCTGATGGAAGATGCCACCGAACAAACGATGGAAAGCGCTTCAGGGTAACCACCAGTACAGATAAGCAGACCATGCTGATCACGACGTATGTCAATAGTGGTGATTATTTGTGCACGACTGTCGATACAGCCACAGCAACTACCAAGGTGACGAAAACCGTTCTAAACACAAACTCGGGATGTGACGGTTTGGCTATCGCAACTCAGTATAAAGCAACTTCCATTGCTCAAAAGCCTTCAGGTGTGACACTGAAAGCCACGACTGCTTATGACGATGGCAATTGTACTAAGACGCTGGGATCTATCTCTATTTCTTCTGGAACGTGTATCAATGATAGCACGTGTGTCGACGGCAAAGGGGAAATCTGTGTGAACAACTATAATTACGAGACTGCAATTGCAACTGCATTTGGTACCACCCCGTATGTGACGGTATCCTACTTTTCGGGGGTTTCCTGCACGTGGATGACACTAGAGACTGCCACTGCTTACGCTGCTGATGGAAAGTGTCACTCAATTGGTTCGAAGTATTTTATTACGAAAGTTGTTGGTTTAAATGCGATGATCTCGACATATACCGATTCTTCGTGTGGTGTTTTGGAAAATTCCAATACGTTCCAAGTGACGACAACGACATCAGGCTGCAATAGTGCAACGAGAATGCGGGTCATCCTCAGTTCTAATTGGTCCACCCCAATGAACGTTGTAGGAACCTACACGAATTCTACTTGTAGTAACGGGACAGCGTCGAAGATGGTAGTGACTGATGTTACGGCTGGAGGCACATGCTCCGTTACTACACAGACTTGTTCTGGAAATTCTCTCTCAGACTGCACATCCAGTATCGGGTACAAAAGCTACTTGGATCGGTCTTTCGGTGCGATGCCTTATCTGATTAAGGAAATATACACGGATGCCACTTGTACTACACGAAGCTCAATTGCAGCGTACGCTGCTGATGGAACATGTTACGCTGATGGTTCGAACAGCTTCAAGGTGTTACAAGTGACTGGTGGAACGGCATTAAAACTTTTCACTGGGGTGGGGTGCACAACAACAGGGACAACAACTACTGTGACTGGTGCTTCCTTACTTGGTAACTCTTGTGTTGCAAGCTCTAAGTACTGCATGGGTGGCGACTGGATGCTAACGACTACTTCTGTTTACGATGACGCGAAATGTGCCCTCACGCCTTCGAAGATTTCATATACTGTGACTGCCACCTGTACGAAACCAACGGCAGCTGACGCCTGCAAAACTACAAAAAGTGGTTCGGCTACCGTGTACATTGCTCCTGGCTGTGTTAAGTCGACAAGCTATATTTCCAATATCGATAAAGCTTTCGGCCTGACTCCATACGTGGTCGTAGAATCCTACTCCGCACAAGGATGTTCTGGACTCACTGGTGTCACGGCTTATGTGGCAGATGGCAAGTGCCACAACAATGCGGAATCTTCAAGCTATACGGCGTACTCGGACCCCTCTACCAACACTGCAAATATTATGATGTATTCCAACGCAGACTGTGGCACATTTACTACTTCTGTTTATTCAAATGGGATTGAATCTCCATGTACTTCATCTACTACTAGCGACTTTAAAAAGATGTATATTGGCGGAATGGTCAGCAAGCTTACCGCGACCGTGACCTACTCTGACGCAGACTGCACCAAGCCCGTCCAAGTGGTATTTGCAAGTCCAATAACCGCTTGCTCAGTCAAAAGTACATGTACTGCTGCAACTAACGGGCTGTACATGAAGCAAGGCTGCACGGGTGATTTTGCAAAATATCTTACAGAAATATTCAAAAGAACGCGTCATCTTGTTACGGAACTTTACGACCAGCAGAGTTGCAAGACGCGGCAGGGAATTGTGGCTTACGTTGGAGATGGTGTATGCCATCCGAATCTCGATGGGACGACGTCCTTCAAGGTAACACTTGGTGCGGCTAATACCGACTCTGCAACTTTGGTAACGTATAATGATGCGGTTTGTACTGGAACTGGAACCCCACTGGCAATTAGTGCGACAAATCTGGCTTCTGGTGTGTGTGACAGCGCCACTAGTATTATTTCTACTATCGGTGGTGAATAAGGGTCTACAGCAGCTCCGACAACCGGTCCGAGTACGACTCCGGAGCCAACAACAGTCACGAGCACTGGTTCCGGCACTTCGAGCGCGACCACGTGCTTGCATCTATCAAAACTTGGATTCATGGTTATTACTAGAGGGATATTAGGAGGAATTGCAATTCTTTGAGCTGGGAATATCAATTGCATTTGGCCACACTAGCAAAAGACCAAGAATTTTTTTTGATAGGGTATGATAAATCCATTGTGGTGCATCAATTTTGCCGAATACTAGTACAGTACTGTAGTAAATCATGCGTGCGTAAGCAGATTTTAACTGCTGTAGTAAAACCAATGTAGACCTGTTAAAACCAAAAGAATAATTGCTTTGAATCCCAACGTCAGTAGAGCCTGAAGTAGCAGAATAAGTCGTCTCAAGAGCACAACTTCAGTGTGAATTTCATCCCCGCAGTAGTACGGATCGACATGCAAGTCGATGTCTTAGCACAATCAGGGGCAATCTAAACGGTAGAAAAACCTGTCGTACAGAGTTCAGCTGCTGCCGTCGATTTGCTACAAGTGGCAATCACAGTAACTTTTGAAGACGTGAGAGCGCAATTAGAGTCATCGTAGTTATTGGTAGTCGTTAAGATCCTTTCACCACCAAATTATTGGCAGAGTTAACGTAATGCTACAATGGAAATCAGGGGGGAAATGAGTTGATTAACTAGTTAGCGGATTTCTACACTAAACCTGCGGAATCCAGGTGTTACTTGCCCTTTCAGGGATTACATTCGTCGTTGATTCAATCCCCAGTTTACTGGTTAGCTTCTCCAGAATAGATCGATCACAATCAAGTTCAACCGTGTCATGGTAGATAGATTGGCAGTGCTTCTTGAAGGAATGTTGCAGGTTGCCGGCATTTAGCGTTTGAGCTAATGTTTAACGGAAGTAAACGTCGTTCCGAAGTCTCCAAACCTCATGAAAAACAATAGCTGTTTGAACTTTCCACAACATAAGAAATACTTTTTGGCTCCTCCTTTGAATGTCACGAGGCTCAGAAAAAGCAACAATGGCCAAGTCAGTGACGACCGCGCCAAAACAAGGCACTGGGATACATGTTTGTCAAATATCACACAACACATAAACCGATGAGCGAAGGGTGACGGTGGTCATACAACGACTTACGTTTGCACAGTTTTCTCATGATGTCCAATTCTTCTACTTGTATTAGTGGGCCCAACGTTGACGCTAAGTAGATTTCAACACAGGGAAAGCTAAAAAGAACAGTGCTCCACTTGATATTTTCTTTAATTGACCCAAGTCCAACAATTCAAGTTGTCGAGTTCGATATCACGGTTTTATTCGGAAGTTGCGTGCACGAACCGGTAGCTCCGTCTTCTGAGCCACACGTGTACGAATACTGGTTCTGGCACTTCAATAGCGACCTCGTCCTTGTCAATATCAACGATCCGTTTGGGTGGATTGGCATTCTTTAGAGCTAGAGGAGATCGTTATACCTGTATTATCTTCACAAGATCGTAAGTCTTTGAGGGGTTAACCTATAGATTCGGATGATCACACTGTGAACAAGTTTTAATATCGTAGGAAAAGCAAAATTTACGAGACTATTTTCACTTGAGAGGTAGTTTTCCTAGCCATACCTTGGTGTATCCGAAATAAACAATATATATCGGGTCGCTCATTACTTTGCCCGACTCCAAAAGCTTCGTAATTCCCAATGCATCGGCGACGTTGCTCGGATTCATACCCATGCTACGCCACAATTTGTACTGGGCTGTTTGCAAGTTCTCGCCCACCACCTTCAAATCCGGAATCTTGTAAAGTGCCTGGAAAAACGTCGCTAGATCTCGTTCTGGTGCCACCTTTAGCAACCGCAAGTAAATTTCACCATCTCGGTAGAATTTGGAACTCCCAAGCATCTCTCTGTACGCCATCGTGTACCGGAGCCAATCGAGAAGCTCCGGACTCTTCTCCAGTTTTGTCCCCGTGTTCTTGAGCTGTTTCAGATTCAGCGACTTGAAAACCTCCTTGGGGTTCGTTTGCATCTGCAGCCAGAGCCAAAGTTTCGCCTTCTGAGCCGTTGAGCTAAAGGTTGAGGTCAACTCCGTAATCATTGACAGTCCTGGCATCGCCAAACGTTCTTCTCTGCTCGCAGAACTTGTTAGTTGCCTTTCGTTAGCTCCAGCAGCGCTAGGAATCGTTCCAACTCTTAATGCTGTATTGTGCTCAATAGAGGAAGCAGCGCTCATCGCAGCAAATAGCAGTAGAACACTTAATTTGTGCATTGTGCCGTTGAGGGGAGATTCTGGAATGACTTCGATGGTCAGGGGTGAGCTCACCATTGTAATGGGTTTCGTCTCACTGCCCACCAGTGGGTCGAATAGCTGGTGCTGCGCCGGGTGGAATATCCAAGGATCGGGTGCTAAAGAGCACACTTCAACTTCACACGCTCCTGTTGGCTCGGTTCACCGCGCCGGTTTGTTCGATGCTGCAGCACGAACGCACCTATTTATATTAAAAGCCTAATAGACTTCTACTTTCGTCTTTCGTTCCTTCGTTCCTTCGTTCCTCCGTTCCTTCGTAGGCGTCAGTCCTCGTTGGTCCTCCTGCACTCACGACAGTACTAACTGCTCGTCCTCCAAGTCCCGCGACTTACGCTACCCGGCCGTACCAGGTGAGTCGTCTTCTTCGACCCTCGACTGGCTGCCACGTTCGTCACCGCTTGGAAACCCGATAGTCCTCCTCTCGCTTGTACACCAAGTTCCTCCTTAAACCGCCGCCCTTCGTTCCTCTCGTACAACCACTCGGTTGCTTTGACGCCACTTCGTGTCTACGAAGTGCGCCTTACTCGTCGTTTCTCGGGGTGCTATCCAGCCGTCCGATTTGCAAGTGAGCTTCGGGCTCATCGTGCCTTCCGTCTGTCTCCTCATAGTGCACGTCCAGCATAGATCTCACTTCGCGGGACTCGTGCCGTCACCCAATACGGTCTCTCCTATTGGCACTTCCATCGCAGTCAGTGTCATTTCCGTAGGCGGCTTCAAGCACGATCGTGGGTCTAACCCAGATCCAGGTTAAAGTTCCCGTCGATCCTCTTCCAACAGTCGCTGGGCTGCCCGTTCACAGCTTTGGCCCACCTCGGGGACCAACCTGTTACACGCCTCCATCCATCCTAAGGTCTTCCACGACCTTATCGCTGTCAAAGAGTTGGTCGTATTCTGCGATGGACATCCATCGTCCTCCTTGCTCGTGGGTTTCTTCGTCGCCCTCGGTAGCTGTACTTCCTCTGCAGTACTCGCTGGCTGGTCGTAACAGGTATTCAAGTACATATTGGCCGGCCTTATTTCTTCGTCGCCGCCTTCTGAGTTCCACCAAGAGTCCGTTCTCGGTATCGCCCGTTCCTTCGTTTCCCACTGCTGCTGCAGGTCTCTTCTTGCCGCGTCCAGCAACGGCTGTATTAACAGGAGCCGCCGTTGTTCTCGTAGTCGTTCCTGTCGCCTCGTCATCTTCGGCTTCGGACCGTGCATCTTCGTACTCAAGCTGCTCAGCTAAATCTCGGGTTGCTGCGTCCAACAGGACCGTTGGTTGCCGGTACGTTACCAGGAACGACGTGTGAACTATAAATTGCTCGTGCTCATTCCCATCGTCCTCCCGCTCCACCAGAAAGTTATCGTACCCTGCAGACTCCACTATTCGCATCGGACCGATCCACTGATGAACAAACTTCGAGGCTGCGGGTCCACGCGGAGGTCGAAACATCCATACTCGATCTCCAGGCTCGAAATTCGTCCTCTTCCTGGCCTTCCTATCGTAATACCTTGCTTGCCGACGTTGTTCTCGTTCTCTAGCCTGCTCGGCACACTTATGCGCCTCCTTTAGACTACTCAACAGCTTCGCATGGTGTTTCACCAAGTCGCCAGCCTCTGTCACTCGCGTTGCGCGTAATAATTCGTTGGGTGCTCTTAATCTCCGTCCCATCATCAACTCGTTCGGGGATAACATCACCGTTGAATGTCGTCCAGAATTGTAAGAATACACCGCGTAATCCACCCAGGTGTCCCAGTCTCGTTGTTTCTCGTCACTCATGAACGTTGCTATACAATCTTTCCAAGTACGGTGAAATCGCTCTACCAGGCCGATCATTTGGGGTCGATAGGGGACTGGGTTGATCTGCTGCGCTTGTAACAAGACCACCAATTCCTCAATCACTTTGCCAACAAGTTCTGGTGCTCCGTCCGTCAGGATTTCTCGAAAGGGTCCAAATCGTAACACCACTTGCCTCATTAGAAACTCTGCGATGTTCTCAGCGGTATGATCCTTTACTGCTATGGCAACTGCATATCTCGTCACGTATTCTACAGCCGCCACCACGTATCTCTTGCCTCCATCAGTGGCTGGTAACGGACCCGCTACGTCGAGAGCCCACCGGTCACCGACATCTCCTCCTCGTAAGCTGCGTAGTGGTGGTATCACTTCTCGAGGGCGTGCCTTACGACTGCCGCACTCCTGACACCCTAACACCCACCGTCGTACTTCATTCTGCAGTCCTGGCCACCAATATTGTTGAGCTATCCGTGCGTACGTATGCGTTGCTCTTAAATGTCCAGCCCAGACGCTGTCGTGACATTCCTTGAACACTGTAGCCCAAAGTGCGGGTGGAAGAACTACTCGTCGTCCGTTAGGTCGTTCCACGACTACCAGTCCGAACACCCTGCTAATCGCCTTACCCTGGTGTCTTCCAGCTTGCAACATCCTTTGTACCATCCGGCTCTTGTTCTGCTCCTCGATAATTTCTTCGACAGTCAATTGTAGCGTTGGTTCCCGCATTCTCCGCTGTCGTACACCTTCCACTTCACTGGGGTTCGTCACAGCAGGTTGGGGTTAAACTCGTTGCTCATCTTCCGCTCTCTCATTAATCTCGAGTAACCTCGCGTCAGTCGTTGTTGTGTCCACGCGCGACACGTTACCAGTGTCCGCAGAGTTGTCGTCATCCTGCATTGACGTCGTTCTCACCGGGGTTACTGCAATTAAGTTCGTCTGTCGTTCCACTGCATCTCCCGCTTCATTACCGCTCTTTCCGTCCGCCCAGGTGACCGTTTTACGCTGTTCCGCCTTCTTCGTGCGGCTGGTTGTCGTGCGTTGCTGCGTTTTAGTCCGTTCTGAAGTCATTGTATTCTTCGTTGGCCCAGGTGTCGTTCACTGCTCGTCTGTCGACGTTGCTTCACCCGAGGCTTGCTCCTCTAGTCTGCGTTTCGCGGCTCTCGTTAGTGGACGTTCTGTTACCACTGGGGTCGCGTGTTCCGACAACCGCGTCATCTTCCGTTTCTTGGCGTGTTTTGTTTTCTTGGTACTCGATCCTTCTACTTGCACGTTCTCGTTTCTTTGGGTCACCGCGTCTACCAGCTCGTCGACAACAGCTAGTACTTCTTCGTTGGCCCCTTCGTTCGCTGTGCCACGCTCATTTCCCCCTTGGCCACTTCTGTTGGTAGTGCCACCATTCATCGTCACTTCACTCGTCTCGGTTGTTACCGTGCCGTTCTCCAAGACGTTTGCCGGTGTTTCATTTCTTCGCTTCGTTCTCCGCCGCCGCCCAATAGCTGCTCGTAACTTCGCTGCTACCGGTGCTCTGGACAAAGCGTCGTTCGTATTCCCAGGTCTATACTGCACGTCAAAATCAAACTCCTGGAGAGTGAGGGCCCACCGATGTGACTCGTCATGAGCCACTTCAAGGCGGCATGATCCGTTATGATCTCGAATCGCCGTCCGTACAAATAGGGTCTAAACAATTTGATTGCCCACACTACCGCGAAGCACTCCAGCTCGGTAATCCGTACTTGCTCTCCGTGTCACTGTTCACTTTACTCGCGAATGCTACAGGTTGCCATCCGTCACTTTTGTCCTGCATCAGACACGCTCCTAGCCCAACTTTGCTTGCGTCGGTCACCACACGAAAGGGAAGCCTAAAGTCCGGATAGATCAACAATGGCTTTGCCGTCAAGATGCCCTTCACCTTCTCGAAAGCTTCTTTTTGCGCACTGCCCCATTCCCAGGCTACACCTTTCCTCAGCAACTTCGTTACAGGTGCCATGAGCGAACCAAAACCATCAACAAATCGTCGGTAGTAACCCGCCAGGTGAACAAACCTCTTGGCCTCTACAGCATCGTTCGGGGTCGGGAACTCACGTACTGCACTAACCAGTCGATCCAAAGGTCGTACACCGTCACTACTAAGTTCATGTCCTAGATACTCCATTGTCTTCGTCGCAAACTTGCATTTCTTGAGTTTGAGGGTCAATCCTGCACGTTGCAAACGCTCGAGTACCGCCGCCAGCTCAACAATGTGTCGTTCAATCCCGCCACGCGTAAATATCACTATGTCGTCGAGGTAAACCAGGCATGTGGTCCAAGTGAGTCCCCTCAACACTCCGTTCATCAACCTCTGAAATGTAGAAGGAGCGTTAGTGAGACCAAAGGGCATTCGCACAAATCTATATAAGCCCTTTTTCGTCGTGAACGCCGTTTTGTCGCGATCTTCCGGCGCTACAAGGATCTGCCAATAACCAGCACGCAAATCCAACGTCGTAAACAACAAAGCACCTCCCAAGGCTTCCAACGTTTCATCTATTCGAGGTAGAGGATAAACGTCCTTCTTCGTAACCTTGTTGAGCGCCCTATAATCCACACAAAAGCGCACCTCGCCATCTTTCTTGCGCACCAGAACAACAGGGAATCCCCATCCACCGTTGCCTTCTTCGATGACACCCGACTTCAACATCTTCTCGACGTTACTCTCAATTATACTGTCGTCCGTCTGAGCTTGACGCCGTCGTTTCAGCATTATCGGCGAGGCTTCACCGGTATCGATATGGTGAGTCACGTTCAACGTCGTCGCTGGAGGACATTCGCCAATACTCGCCGTCAGCGAACGATACACTCTCAAAAGTTTCATCACGAGTTCACGGGTCTCCGGGTCGTTACTTCCAATGTCCACTTCCGACTCATCCGGTAGAGGTGTCTTGCTGTCGCCCAACTTATCCACCCAATCCTTTACTCGTTCGGTATCCAGTTCACCGCTCATTGTCAAGATTTCCATGTCGTCGTCCAAGGGTATCCATGTTCCGAGCTCCTTCTTGTTCGGGATCTTCGCAGACTTAACATTGGTGTTGATAGCAGGCACCCATGCTCGTCCGTTCCGTGCCGTCGTCACTGTCGCCGCCAATAACACGGATCCGGTCTTCCTGGTGGGTATGAACAGACCCGCTCTCCATCATTTGCCGTCACTGAAACTTGCACTGGTGTCACGGTATTGCCACTCAGCTCTGTCGTCAACACCATCCGTACCGCGGCAACTTTGGCGCCACCATCAACATCGTATGTCCTAAAAGGAATTACCACTGTTCGCCCAGTGTCCGCATAGCGAATCTCTTGCTTCTCAAAGTCCATTGTGGCACCCTTCGTTCGCATGAAGTCGACTCCCAGTAAAAATTCATCATCATCCAGCTACCACGCACGCATCGATCGTCAACTTTTCTCCGAACACCGTCGTGAGAGTAAAACGCCATACTCCTACCACGTCGAGTAGGAAGCCTCCGATGCCTTCTACAAAGTCTACCGGAGCTTTCACCGCCACTCTGTCGCCATGAGCCATCCAGTCCGTCCCAGCTATCGTATAACGCGCGCCGCTATCCAGTTTCACACGTCTCTTTTCACCGTCAACATCCATGAAAGCAGTCGGCAAGCCGTCATCTGCTCCAACATATTCCACGGTAACTTCGTCATTCTCTGCTGTCGAGGTGGTTGCCGGTCGCTGCTTCTTCACCAAACTCACGTCCTATTCCAGACGTCCGCGGTATTCGTACGCCGTCCGTCTCGTTCAAGCGTCGTTGTTGCTTGCGTCTCTGTAGTGCGTCCCAGGCATCGTCGGCTTCACCACGCCGTTTCAACCGTAAAGCAGCAGCCTTGACTTCTCGTTCAGCAGCAGTCACTCGTACGTTTTGTCGTTTCCGAGCCAAGCACGCCTTGGCTTTCAGCCGTTTTGCCACTTTCTTTGCTCTACGCCTGGCACATCGTTGGTTCGTGATTTCGTCATTGTTGCCGTCCTCGTTCTTCGGTGCCGTGTCTTTGCTTCCGGTGTGAATCTCTGGTCCCTCACCGTGTACTGCGGTTGTCGTAACTTCCTTCGGTGCACTGGTGCTCTTCACTTCAAACAGCGTATTCGGAACCCCTTTGTCATGCGTTGTCGACGTCACTGTCCGAACTACGTCATCTGACACGAGTCCTCCACCTTCTTCTACTACTTCGACGTTAAGAACGTCGTCACCTCGCGCTTCCTCGTTTGGAGCTTCTCCCTCGCCCCCTCCAGCTTCGTACTTACATCCACCGTAGCGACGCTGGATAACTCGTAATTCTCGCTCTTCATCTTCTCTTCGCGCTCGTGCAAAACGCACTGAAGCCACCGTTGGTCGAACAGTTGCTACACACCTTGCCGCACGCTCAATGTCTTCCTCCGCCGCGTCTTTCAGCAGCACTTGCACCACTTGGCGCAGTCCCTCGCCTGCCTCGTCGCCTGCGTTCTCGTCATCGTGATTCTCCTCGTCACTCACACCATTGTCGTCTCTCTTCGTCTTCTCAACTCGGCTTAATCCGGCTGTAGCACTCTCGGTTATCGACACCTCAGGGCCCCAGCCGCTTCGACTACTCGTCGGGGATACTGGACACTTCGTGGACACCATACTCCCCTATGGCGTCCGACCCCCGTTTTCCGGACTCTTGCGCTCTTCCTTACGTTTGGCCAGGTATTGATCGTTCGTGGACTTGGCAGCGGTATCCGTACAGTCCCGGGCAAAGTGACCAAACTTGTTGCACGCGAAGCACTTAGGTCCATTAGTACAGTACTGCGCCCAGTGTCCATCCTGGCCGCAGATAAAGCATCGGTTGCCGTCCGTATTACTCTTCGCACTGCTCTGGCGTCCTCGACTCTGTTCAGCCAGCACCTGTCGAACTGCCGCCTTCAGTTTCTTCTGGGGTTTCCGTCACGTTCGTCTTCGCTGGATTCGGCCGTACGCTTGGGCTTCACCTTCTTGCGTGGCTTGGGTTCCTCTTCGTCATCCTCATCGGTGGAATCCTCCTGCCTGCGAGCTTTCTTCTTCTTGGTGGTTCGTTTGGATTCTGCCTTCTTCGATTTCGTCCTCTTCTGACTGGGTTCCGCCCAGTACCTGGAATTCCAAGTGCGTCCAGCTGGAAGCTCATAATTTTCCGTGATAATGTTCCAGGCTCCCTTTGGGTTGGTATAGAGAACCAGGCCATCCGGGTCCACTGCTGCGTAGTTCTTGATTCCTTCCGTCACTCCCGTGACTGGGACATACACGCTCCCAACACCCGGCAACGTCACTGTACGAGCCGTTACTTCATCTGTCGAATTCGTCCCTGCCGCTGTTGTCGTTCCCAACGCTTTCTCGGCTGTCGGCGCCATCGGTGCCAAGCTTTCCATAGGATCATCTATCTCTGTCGCCTTGATCACTGCTTCCTCCAAGTTCTCGGGTTCCTGCTGTTTGACCAACTGCCGTGTGGTTTTGTCCATTCCACGGTAGAACTGCGCCATCAGCACGCGTTCACTGACTCGACTTCTTCCAGCTGCCTTTCGGAGTGCCGCTGCGTAATCCGCATGGGACTCTTTCACACCACGTGATCGTGTATTCACTCGGTACTCGGCTAACGAGATGTCCTCCTTGGGTCCATACCGTCGCAGTAGGGCTTGCTTCAAGTGCGTCCAGGTCCGTTCGGGATCACTCAGTCTTCGGTTAAAATCAACCCACCAGCTCGCAGCTTCCGCCATCAGCTTGTTCCCCAATATGAAGTAGAGAGCATGGTCACTCCATTCTCCACGTCCCGACTCACGAGCTCCTTGAAGTGCCAAGTCAATTCGGTCAGTCCAAGTCGAGACCGAAGCTCCACTCGTCGGCGTAAACGTCGGCAGCTCCAGGTCTTTCACGTTGCCTCGGCGTGTATGTTCACGACGTCGATCCCGTTGTTTATCTCGTCGTCCCGGGGAATATCGCTGTTCTTGATACTGTCGTCGTCTCCGTCGTTCTCGTTGCTCTCGTCGTGGGCGTCGCTGTCGTACTGGTTCTCGTCGGTCCGAGTCACTGCTTGAGCTCTCCGAGCTACTGCTTCGTCCGTGCGGTAATCCGTGTCCTCGGGGTCCTCGGCCGTCAGAATCATCACTATTACTGGAGGAGGACGGTGGATCATCCCCTCCTGGTCGTTCACGACGCCGGTGTCCGACACGTTGTCTCTGTGGTGTTCCTGGTCGACCTTGAGACCTTCCTCTTCTTTCTCGTTCTGGAGACCGTCGCCGACCTACACTGGGTTCTCGTTCGTCGTTTTCTCTTCGAAGACCTTGTTGGTACCGACCTCGCGGCCCTCTTACTTCACGACTATTGTCCCGCTCAGCTCGTAGCTGTTCACGTGGTACATCTTCATTACGACGCAGTCTCAACTGTCGGACTTCTTCTCGAAGTTCTTGAAGTTCCGCAGCCATAGCATCCGTAGCCGCAGGTACCCGTGGTTCTGGTGCATCTCCATCAAGGTTTTGGTCCCCAAGTGGCTCTGGTTCTACAACTCGTCCAAGTACTCCTTCGTTCACTTCATCGGCTCGTTCCACGTCATGTTGCTCGTCACGCGGTTGTTCCAAGTGCTGTTCTCTGGCAGCAGAGCGTCGTAGCTGTCGCTCGTTGCCTGGTGCTTCTTCCAGAGGTACGACCCGAACTCGATTGCTTTCACCGGGCTTTTCTAATTGGCCAAGGACAGCGTCGACTAGGTCCTTGCCGCTCTGGAATTCCTGCTCTTCCCCGTTGGCTGCTCTGGTGAGGAATCGCTCAGCGTTCTCCCATTCTCTGCGTGCTTGACTCCTCGTCAATACCCTGGGTTCGCTGGCTTCTCTCGCTGACGGAGCTCGCTTATCTTCATACTCGTCAGGGCTGATCGTGGCTTCGTCGCTGCTACTTCGCGCCACCCCTGCTACCTCATCTTTATTTGTTGGACGACTCTGAGAGCTTCCTCGCCTCGTACTTCTCGATCGTGTCGAAGCCTGCTTCCTCGTAGATCTCTTTCGAGCCGTTTCTCTCGTTTCGTTCATCATTACTCGCGTTGAATTCCGTCGGCGCCGTTGTTGCAGTGAGACAAGCCCCTGTATGACCACCATGTAATGGGTTTCGTCTCACTGCCCACCAGTGGGTCGAATAGCTGGTGCTGCGCCGGGTGGAATATCCAAGGATCGGGTGCTAAAGAGCACACTTCAACTTCACACGCTCCTGTTGGCTCGGTTCACCGCGCCGGTTTGTTCGATGCTGCAGCACGAACGCACCTATTTATATTAAAAGCCTAATAGACTTCTACTTTCGTCTTTCGTTCCTTCGTTCCTTCGTTCCTCCGTTCCTTCGTAGGCGTCAGTCCTCGTTGGTCCTCCTGCACTCACGACAGTACTAACTGCTCGTCCTCCAAGTCCCGCGACTTACGCTACCCGGCCGTACCAGGTGAGTCGTCTTCTCCGACCCTCGACTGGCTGCCACGTTCGTCACCGCTTGGAAACCCGATAGTCCTCCTCTCGCTTGTACACCAAGTTCCTCCTTAAACCGCCGCCCTTCGTTCCTCTCGTACAACCACTCGGTTGCTTTGACGCCACTTCGTGTCTACGAAGTGCGCCTTACTCGTCGTTTCTCGGGGTGCTATCCAGCCGTCCGATTTGCAAGTGAGCTTCGGGCTCATCGTGCCTTCCGTCTGTCTCCTCATAGTGCACGTCCAGCATAGATCTCACTTCGCGGGACTCGTGCCGTCACCCAATACGGTCTCTCCTATTGGCACTTCCATCGCAGTCAGTGTCATTTCCGTAGGCGGCTTCAAGCACGATCGTGGGTCTAACCCAGATCCAGGTTAAAGTTCCCGTCGATCCTCTTCCAACAGTCGCTGGGCTGCCCGTTCACAGCTTTGGCCCACCTCGGGGACCAACCTGTTACACCATCATAATCGGTGGCATGCGTTGTTGACAATTCGTGACTTAACGTGTAGTACACAATGTACGTTCTCGATGGGTGCCAAAGGTATAGTCATGATTCTGCGCAGACAAAATAAGTGCTGTTCTCGAGAAAAATGTTCACCTTTGCTACGCTCTGCAAATTGCAGACTACTGATCAAAGTGTGCACCTTTCTAACTACGAAATACGTGGGAACGTGGTAAAAACAAAACAAAAATACACTTATAAGTCGTGTATTTCTTTTACTGCTACATGTATCATTATTTTTCTTTTAAAGGCCATGCCTATAAGCTATAACACAAGTATGTATGTATGTAGCCACAACATTCGTGAAGATCACAAGATTGGATCAGAGTACTGTACATGTACACTTAGTACTAGTTATAGATTCGTTGGTTTTTTACTCGGAAAAAAATATCGGTTGAAAACCGGTTTAAAAACGGTCTTCTATCGGGTGACTGGTTCATTAACCATTGAGACAAGAGCAAGAAAGAGCAGCGGCTGAGTTAACCACGGTAAGCATTTGGACAGCAAGTAGTCTCCTGGAGGTGTGCAGTACCCTAATTCAAAGTTTTATGTTTGTGGGGATGTACCAGGTGGACGTGGGCTACAACTTAAAGTACTCCGTGTCGAGTGTCAGTGAGAAATGCATCTTAAAGCGCAAGGCGTTGCTTGCAGAAGGACGTGTGTAAGCGTGTGTCAAGAGGAGCCTCGCAAACTCTCAATTCCCATCAAGCGACAATCTACCTGGATGTTTGACCGCAAAGACTTTTCACCTGCGCGAACTACATGCTCTAGTGTCGGTGGAGGTTCGTAAAGCTGCCAAGCCACGTCTGAATCACTGATATGAAGACCTCTTACGCATTATCGACGCCATGCGAGCTGAAACTACAACGGATTAGTCGGTGAAGAATGGAGGACGTTAGGCTGAGATTGCACAATGAAATAGCTAGTCTCCTCCCGTATCAAGGGTATGAATTTTACTTCGCATCAGGTATGTTGTTTTAGTCAGAGTGAATCAAATGTATTGTTCATATAGATGTAGTGACAAGAATTTGCCCACAGGAATTTCCTATCGTGATCGTGTGTAGCTCGTACCGAGAAGAGAATATTTGCCGCTTTAAGTGACCAAGTGCTATCCGCTTAATCGTCGTGAAGGGGAAAGAGGATGTGGTCAGGCATTGAAGCAAGACTGAACAACGCGACTGCCACGGACATCGAATCCTGTTCGAGGAACTCTGCCTCTGTCAATGCGCATCCAGTGTCGTGGTCGATTTCGTCGTCTCCAACTTCAGCATCCACACAGGCATCAGCGTTCGTTGTTGGTAACAGTGGGTTGTTTCGCATGAACAAATCAAATGGCTGTCGACCGTCAGGCATAGCCAATTCAGCAACGGCGGAATTGTGCGCTACAGCTAATTGCTGTTCCACTTTACCTCGAGACATTCTGTTACGTGGAGCTGTATGGATCCTCTTTGCGGTTTTGTGATTGCGTTCAACGCCTGCACTGGATGCTGGAACCGAGTAAACCTTCATCAGAAGCTGTGAGAGAACTGGAAATTTGCGTTGACCTTGGCTCCAGATCATGTGAGGACGATAAATGGCTGGATCCCCCCAATGCTGTGCGTCACTGCCATCTCCAGCACTGAAACGGTAGAATTCTACCGTTGCTTTTGCTTTTCTGTCGCCGTTGTCTCCATCGAGGCGACAGAGAAGTGCAATCGCATCTCGGCATTGTTGGTAAAGATCCACAGGCCCCAGGTCAAGCGCTGTTGGCTCAACGTCACTGTCGGATATCGCCACTCTAAACGGGTAGTAAAATGGGTCACAGAAGAACGCCAATGCATGAACCGGCGAGCGAATCCTGTTCCAACGATAAAGTAGTTTTTGTCGGAGGAAAGTACTGTCATCTTCGTCCATGACACGTCCGATGTGTAAGTAAACGTACACAAAAGTCGCGTATACCGTAGAAAGCGTTGCCACGGTACTCTCGAGGATCCCAATGCACTTGCATATTGTATCAAATATCGTGACACCTCTCGATACTCCGCGCCAAAACCCAGCGTCCATCACTGTCGCTACATAGTCAGCTGGTAGTTCATACGTCTCATCAATCTGACGCTCGGTCTTTTCATTCAGTACTGCAGATACAACGGCAGTAACAGCTCTTTTCACCTTCGAAAGACGCACGAACATCAAATTGATACTACTCCAACGAGATGCCGAGTACAATACCATCGCATACGACTTTCCGAGAAGTTCTGCGCAGAGCTCGCAAAAAATCTTGTTCAACAACCCCTGGTTCTTGACAGTTTTTGACACGAACACAGCACGTCGAATAGTATTTTTCACGGCAGCTAACTTTGCAATGTCCTCACAAAAGTTGTTGAGTGCATGCGTACTGCATCCGTACGTGAGAGTCACGTGACCGCCATTATGCAGAGACTCACGCACCGCTCGCATGAGGTTGCACGATTCCGAAATAAACGCAAAAACGGCTCTGCAATGATCCTCAGGCTGACAGAGTGGGGGATTCATGAAACTGTTTAATCGCGACATAACGGACGCGATTTTCCGTGAAACCTCAACAGCGCTTTCCTTTTTTAAGTCCGCTTTCAAATATTCTGCAAACCAAGGTCGAGGGTCATGGACTATGACGTTGGACATGCTTCGAGAGAGTACATTCGTAGCACCATCAACACCAACGGTAAGGGCAACGGCCGAACACATTGCCTTCTTAACTTCCATCATGACGCGTTGATAGGTATCCGATAGCAGCGTTGTTGACAGTTCAGCAGCACTCGGAGGTGAATAGACAGGATTCAAGAGATCGAAAAATTCTCTAAAGGCGGCATGGTCAAACTCTGTTCCTGTCTTGTGCACTGCAGCAGCAAATTTGTGGTCGAGCGCATCTCGCTCCTCTCGCGAGATACTTGGGAATGACTTGGCTTCCAATTGCGAAACGATGGACTCCCCCATGCCCGGCCACCCACTGCTGTCGTTCAAAGACTCCGCCAAACGTCCGATAGAAGTAGCCATTTGGGGACAGGATTGTAGATGACTTGTCATGTTCTTGGTAGTCGCAGACGTCGTTTTTCCACAATGGGTGCATGCAGCACGAGCAGACTTGTACGGGCCGGCAGAATGAGGCGTGAAGTGAAGCCAAATGCCTCCTGGTTTCCGTCCCATCCTGAAAAATGGAAAATGAACTTGTAGAGACGATGGTGGTGTCTTAAACTTGCGAGCTTGGCTGCGGAATAGCAATGTTCAAACAGCTGAGCATCTTATCCGTATTGATCAATGGTTCTAGAGATTTAAGTGCACTGGATCCACACACGGAGGCTGCTCAGGACGCCAGCTGAATAAACAACCGAAAAAAAACCAAAAAAACCAGAATAACTAACTTGTTGGATTTAAAAAGGAAATAATTATAAAAAACCATTCCATAGTACTAGCCCCTTAAACCCGAGAACCTGGACCGTACACGTTACCATTATTTTCTTAACGTGTACGGTCCACGATAAGAATCACTATTCTTGATTTTTGTATGTATCTATACAATTTTCAAGTAACCGAGGGGTAGGTAATGAATCCTTGAAATGAACACTAGAAAGACCATGATTCCATGAGAAAGTGCACATCAAATCAAACTCCCACACTGCATATGCTATACGACAATGAAGTAACTGGTCACCACTTATTTTGCGTTCAGTTTCAGATTAGACGTCGAAGGCTAACATCTCCGTCTAGCAGCGACAAATGGCTTTCCAAGCGCGGTGGAGAGAACTGAAGAAGGCTGGGTGGCACAGCAAGAAGCCTACTGGCCTTTCGGTCGACTTCGCGTACCTAAAACCTGGGAAGACTAAGAAAGACAAGCGCGGGGTAGACTTTTTTTATTGGGGAGGAGGAGCTTATGCGGTTTCTCGACAAGACTGATCTCGGTAGGACGTGCGTGGTTCCCAGTAACTAAATTCCAGTCCAATTGTAACGGGGTTACATTGAAGAGTGACTTTAGTCACTCTTCCGAAGTGGATACATTTGGTGTGTCACACATCATGGTGACACGTGGCAGGTGGCTCCGCAGCCACCTATCACCTTCTATATAGGTTACACTATAGATATCTTTTAGTTTGTATTGCAGGCCAAGCTAACAAGTATCTATAATATATTCAGTCTTAAATCTACCTAATCTTTAGTTAGTCTCCCCAAGTCTTTGGGGACCGAGTGAACTGCCGTTCACTAGGAGTTTGTATACTCCAAGCCTTCCTCTGTGTGAAGTGCTGTGTGACCCCCGTCACACTTGGTAGCACTTGTAGTCAATCCTACGCCTACGCGGGTAGATTGATTACCTGAATCCTCTGTGGCCAGAAGTAGTTGGCCACCATGGATCGAAGTGAGTTTCCTCACTTGACCGACTCTCAGTTTGAGTCGGTCCGGAAGATGGCGGGCATCTTTGGGATGGATGCCTTCCGAAGCTTGGCGGCGGCGACGCCGGCCGAGCAGGTCGAACGCGTGGCGGCGTTCGACATGTACGAACGTGGGCTCATTGAGCACGTTCGAGGAACCTTTGAGGCTCCTGTGGTTGAACCGAGGCCGGGTTCAGCCCAAGCCTTTAAGACTCAAGGTTCTTCCTATGAAGGGAAAGAAGGTGAAAACCTTCACTTCTGGATCCGAGAAGTTGAGCTCGCCATGGAGGCAGCTCTCATCTCGGTGGAGCGACTTCGGGTCGCTTTCGCGCTGTCTAACCTCGGGGGTCGAGCGAAGACATGGGCGTACACGCGCGAAGCGACGTCGCCTGGATGTTTTACATCCTAGGCCCAGCTGTGCGAACAGCTTCGGGCCGCATTCCTCCCGGCGAACGATGAGTATCGCCAGCGGTCACGCTTCCTAGCCTGCAAGCAAGGGAAACGTGACCTGCACGAGTACATCCAAGAGATGCGCGTTCTCGCGGCATCTCTGGTAGGGAACCCCCTACCTGAACACATCCAAGTAACTGTGTTCATGGACGGCTTAAGAGTAAGCCCGGCCCGCACGCAACTGTTCCGCGTGCAGGTCAACACGATGGAGGAGGCGATTCAAGTCGCGCTCCAGGAGGAGTACAGCCATACACAGGCTCAGACTCCTGCCTCTGCGTGGCAAGGCCACAGCGGGCCGACGACGGCGTCGGCCAGTGCTCCTGGGAATGGAGCAGGCTCGGGACCAGCCCCTATGGACTTGGGGCTCGCCGAGCAGAAACGCATCCGCTGTTTCTGAGTGCGGGCGTTTCGGACACTTCGCACGTGTCTGCCCCTCTGGGGGTCAATGGAAGAGGTTTTCCAAGCCTCAGGGCTCTAAGGGCCGCTGGAAGAAGCCGGCGCCCAAGAGTCAGGGGAACTCCGGGGACCAGTAGGGGCGGGGCGCCCTACTGGGGAAACACTAAGTCCCCATGCGGGTGGTGCGGGAGGCACACGCAGTGGAGACTTAGCCCCAGAGAGTCTTGGGACTCTCAAAGCGGAGAAGGGCAGCGGTGGGCTGCTGGTGGTACACGCGAGTGTACGGGGGTTTAACAACCCCTTTAGAGTCTTGATAGACTCTGGGGCGAGCAAGAACTTTGCTCGCCGACAAACTGTCGCGAGGAATCGCGGCAAGTTTGAGGACGCTCTACGTGAGAGCGAGGAAGTGGGCTAGTCGCCGTACGACTAGCCGATGGTACGGTGGTGGAAGTACCAAAGGTCCAGGTGGACCTGGCTGTGAAGTTTGAGGACTTCGACAGCGTGGAGTCGTTCATTGTCCTCGAGATGGACAAGTACGACTTGATCCTAGGGATGCCGTGGCTTGAGAAGCACGAGCCCTGGATCGATTGGCGCGGCAAAGCCATTGGGGCTAGCCGGCCTGCAGTCTCTGACAGAGCTTTGGTGAGTCATGTTCCCACCTCTGTCAGGACTAAGGGCGTTCGCTGGAACCGCCAGGACGCGGCAGCGTCCGAGGAGTATTTGGGGGCTGGTGTAGTTGGTGCTACATCGCCCCACACGAGAAGTGATCGTGGGCCATGGATGGCCGGGGCAACGGGCGGAGGCCCTTGCCCTACGTGTGGGTCTGCAACGACAGCAGGGCCCCACGCACGAAGTCGCAGCGATGTACATGCTGCGACTGTGGTAGTGCCCGAGAGCACTAACCAGGTGGGTAACTTAGGTCCACAAGCGGATGAAAGAGTTCCGCAGGAAGCCAAGGTGGCTCGCGATGCCGAAGTAGTGGCATCGCCAGGCGTACGAGAAGTAGTTCGACGCCAGGTCGCTCAGACCATAACTGATGCGGGTAACAGAGTTCCGCATGGAGCCACGAGGGCTCGTGATGCCGAAGTAGTGGCATCACCAGGCGTGAGAGAAGTAGTTCCACGCAAGGTCGCTCAGACCATAACTGATCAGGAAGACACCAAGGGTGCTTCCGATGCGGATAACGCAGTTCCGCACGGAGCCATGAGGGCTCGTGATGCCATCGTAGTGGCATCACCTGGCGTGGGTAAGTTAACCCCACGCCATGGTCGTAAGCCGGGGTTGGTAGAATACCATCCCGAAGAAGTCCACGAGGACTTGGGACAGGAGCTAAAGGCTCCTAGGTCACAGTCGGTCGAAGAATGCTATCACATCTTTGACGGCGTGACCGGGCATCGCGTGAAGGCGGGGGCCATCGAGTTGGCACCCCTGCCTGAGGTATCAGAGCTATTGAACCTCGAGGAAGTCGCGATGGAGGACTTCCTGGCCGAGTTGAAGGCCGGGGAGATATCGGAGATGGTTCTCCTTAGGCCGGAGCCCACTCCAGAGGAGTTGAACTCCTCCTCAGTGATGGACGAAGACGTCCTGGAGGAGTTCCGGAAGCAGCGTGCGTCGCGCACGGGCTCCGAGATTCTGAAGAATCCGAAGGATCCGTTGTATCCTTTAGTGAAGGAGTTTGAGAACGTGGTGTCTAAGGACCCACCCTCAAAGCTCCCACCAGACCGAGGGATCAGGCACGAGATTGATCTCGTGCCAGGCACAAAGTATTGTGTCACGCGTCAATGGCCCCTGCCCCGAGAGCAGAGCGACGTCATTGACGCGTTCTTCGCCGCTAAGGCGAAAGCGGGAATGGTGCGGGAATCGAAGTCCCCGCACTCGACGCCAACCTTCTGCGTTCGCAAGCCGAACGGGAAGTGGCGTCTGGTTCATGCTTACAACAAGCTGAACAGCGCGACTGTGCCAGCACAGACGCCGATCCCTCGCAAGGATGTGTTGTTGAACAACATGGCCGGCTGCACGCTGTATAGCGCGCTGGATCTGGTGGATGGATATTACCAGATCCTGATGCGGGAGTGTGATATCCCGCTCACGGCCGTGAGCACGCCGAGCGGTATGCTCTGGGAGTGGCTGGTAATGCCACAAGGTCTATCCAACGCACCAGCGACCTTCAATCGCTTGGTCACACAGTTGTTTAGACCTTTGCGTGCGTTCACGCAGACGTACTTTGACGATATATTCGTCCATAGCCGTGCCGAGGGAGGCAAGACGGCTATAGAGGTGCATCGAGAGCACCTCCGTCGAGTGTTTGAGGTCATGAGAGCTAACAAGCTCTATGCCAACATCGACAAGTGCGTCTTCGCAGCTGAGGAGATTAAGGTCCTCGGCTGCTTCGTCAGCAGCGTCGGGGTCCGAGCGGATCCTGACAAGGTCAAAGCCATTGCGGCATGGCCTGTTCCTCGGTCACAGAAGGACCTGAGGAAGTGGTTGGGCTTAGCCAACTACTTGCACAAGTACAGTGCTGGCTATGCGGGACTCGCAAAGCCTTTGTCGGACCTTCTGAAGAAGGAGGCCGAGTGGTGCTGGGAGCGCCAGCACCAGGATGCTTTTGACAGCATCAAGGCGAGCTTGCAATGCGCGCCCGTCCTGGCGTTGCCGGACGATGCCAAGTCGTTTAGCGTTGTCTGTGACGCTTCCGACTATGCAATTGGCTGTGCGCTATTGCAACAGGACGATGAGGGACGAGATAGGGTGATCTCGTTCCAGTCCAGGCAGCTGAAGGCTGCCGAACGGAATTATCCCGTTCACGACAAGGAACTCTTGTCGATGAAGTATGCCCTTGTCAAGTTCAGGGTGCATCTTCTGGGCTCAAGGCCCTTTGTGGTCTATACGGACCACGCGTCCTTGCGGACAGCCATCCATACGCCGCACTTATCGCAGCGGATGGCGCGTTGGCTGTCATTCTTCGCGGAGTATAACTTCCGCGTTGAATACAAGCCTGGCAAGCTCAACACGCTTGCCGACGCTTTGTCGCGCAGGCCCGACTATGAGTTCGCTCATATTAGTCGGGCCACGACGGATCTTTACGATCGAATACGCTTGGCGTATCGGGACGATGAGACTCGCCCCTATTGTGAGGTATTTGTCCGCTGGCACGGATGCCAAGGTCGAATGGCTTACGCCTCGACAGCGGGCACGACTCCACCGCTATGAGTGGGCCGATGGCCTGCTCCACTATCGGGTGGAGCCCGGGGATCCTCCGCGGGTCGTTGTTCCAAACGACGAGGATCTGAAGTATGATATACTTCACGAGGCACATGATGTGCCTTCGAGTGGCCACTTGGGCCGAGAGAAGACCTATCACGGGGTCTCTCAGATGTTTTGGTGGGCCCACATGTACAAGTGGGTGGCCGTACATCAAGACATGTGAAACATGTCAGCGCGTGAAGCCTGCGGGGCACGCGTCGGCTCCGCTGCAGAGCCTGCCAGTCCCAATGGACTGCTGGAAGTCGATGAGTCTCGACTTTGTCTTCGGCCTTCCGGTCGATGACCAGAAGAACACCGGCATTGTGGTGTTTGTATGCCGGTTGAGCAAGATGGTGCATCTTGCTCCGGTCTCTGAGACCATTACCGGGGAACAAACTGCGAAGTTGTTCCTTGATAGCGTCTTCCGCTATCACGGGCTGCCTGAGACTGTTGTCTCTGACCGCGACCCGCGGTTTACCGCTGCGTTTTGGAAAACGCTGTTCCAATTGCTTGGAACACGGTTGACGATGTCAACAGCGGACCATCCGCAGACCGATGGTCAGACTGAGCGCGTCAACCGAGTGGTTGAGGACGTGCTGCGCAGTGTTTGCGCTGAGGCGCCGCGCTCTTGGTCAGCGCAGCTGCCTATGGTTGAGTTTTCACTCAACAACGCGGTACACGCGTCAACGGGGTTCACGCCGTTCTACTTGAACGGGCTTCGGAACCCCCTGGTGCCGCTCACACTGGGTGGGGGCACCGCGGCTTCGAGAGTAAGTGGGGGAGAGGCTCGGAAAGAGCTTTCCTCCCAGGTTTCCGGTGTGGAACCAGCCGCGCTGCGGAAGAAGTTGTCGACATTTGTCGGCAACAGGCTGAATGTGATCAGCCAGGTGCGAGATGCAATGGCACTCGCACAGGACAAGCAAAAGGAGTACTCAGACCAACATGGGAGAGGAAACTTAAGTGTATTTAATGTGGGTGACTTAGTGCTACTCGACACTAGGAACCTACCTCTTAACACTGTTAGCTCCACGGTGAGCAACAAGTTGAAGCATCGCTTCATTGGACCCTTCAAGGTCCTGAGTAGGCACGGCGCTGCCTACACGATCGACTTGCCTAAGTCGATGACGACCCACCCGACGTTTTATGTGGGTCGTCTGAAGCGGTACCATGACCCTCAGGGTCATGCGGCCCCTCAAGAGGTTGAAGGCGGCCGCGAGGAGGAGAGTGAACCTCCTCGACGCGAGGTTGAGCGTCAGGCGCAGAGCGCCCCAGGTAATAGGGAGTTTGGTGACTCCCAGGGGCGAAGCCGTACCCCGGTGGAAGGTACGAGCGGTGTGGATACACCGAGGGGCCAAGTGAGTAGGCCCCTAGGCGCGAGTCGCGCGACGACGGGGAGTACGCGTACGGTTGCGACTCCCGGTGAGACATCGTCGCCTGAAGGTCGTAGACCTCTTGACGAAGGAAGTCAAGTGCCCGCGAAGAGGCACTACGGTCTACACGACCATGAAGATCCTGCATCGCGAGACGCAGGTCTTCCAACTGGCGCAAGACACCAGGCAGGTCGGCTGCAGGGGCAGCTTGGCCGCCATGCTCAAGACCAAGAGCACCCTCAAGCGCAAGGACACGCGCTCGGAGGAGACGGATCTCCTCCTGTTGCTCAGCAACAAGTTGGTCAAGAGGCCCAGTAGAAGACCTCTGAGTCCCCAACGTCGGGGACGGCTCGAAAGAGCAGTCGAGCGAGGCCTCCTCCGGCTTTGCTTGACCGGAACGGAGAACGCCACTACCATGTGGAGCGGGTTCTCCAGGAGCGGCGTCGCGGTGGGAAGCGCCAGCTCCGAGTGAAGTGGCGCGGGTACCCTGCGTCACAGAGTACCTGGGAGCCGATTGAGCGGCTCCAGGTTGACTGCCCGAAGGCTGTCGCGTGCTGGGAAGAGGCACGGCGGCAGCCTCGTAAGTAGTCCGCGGCTTCTTAGCCGCTAACCGGGGTTGGAACACAGGAGTATGCGTTCCATACCCGCGCTCATTGTGAGCGCTGGACTGAGACTCAGTTCTCAGTCGCTCCATCTGATGATGGAGCTGACGTTTGCCTACGAGGTGGGCAAACTGGACACGAAGGTCCCGGAGGCGGAGGATGTCCTCCAGGTGATCTTCGTCACGGAGTTTGTGGTACTCCTGGGTTGACTTGACTGTCAACCGGACCCATTGCCAGAAGAGGTCCTCAGCGTCGACCCACGACGCAGTGTTCTCTGGGAGAACCCATGGGTAACCCCATGTGGGCTTGAGACCACCCTTAGTCTCAGGCTTCTTGCGAAGCGAGGTGAATTCCTTGAGAGGAATTCGGTGCTGTGCTAGAAGCACGCACCTGGCATCAGAGAGGTTGCCTTGAAAGAGAGGTTCTTTCTGAACCAAGGCCCGCTCATAGGCGCCTTTGGAGGTATGGCCCCCTATGAGAGGACGTGGGTCCTGGAGCTGCTCGAGATACGCAGCAGCTCCCGAGCCTTGATCGGGCGGGTAATATCCCCGCTGGTGGGCAGAGTCCTCATCGTGTTGATGAGACTCACGTGCGACCGTTGGTGCGGTGCGCATTGGCTGTTGAGCAGCCTGAAAGAGCTCTTGCTGCTCATCGAGATCGTTAGTGATCTCTTGGGACTCACGAATGAGTCCCTTCTCCTCATCGTCATCGTCTTGACAAGGAGACAGTGAAGCATGACGCTTCTTGGAGTTGGTGCTGGGCACCTTCTCCTCTGCCAGAATGGCCCGGGCGCGTTTACGCTCTTCCGAAAGTGTCAGATTTCTGACAGGTGGTGGCATAGTGTCGCCACCACGGCCGCTGGTATTGTTGGGAGACTTGGACGCGGTGTCCTCGTCTCCATGGTGCTCCTCCGTGGTCGGAGCACCCGCCGCAGGCTTGCCCTCGGCGTCGCCATTGTCGCTCTCGTCGCCCGAGTAGCTGACAAGAGTCGCTTCCTGTTCGGAAGGACTCCAGGAACCGGGACTATGGTCCCTATACTCGAACCGAGGATTCGGTCGAGTATCAGGCGGTAGGGACGGAGACCTACTGCGCCTTTGGCTAGGGCTAGCCGTCGCAGCAGTGCTGCTGAGCGAGCTAAGAGCCCTGGAGGCCACATCGGTGGCCTCATGAAGTGCCGAAGCCTTGCCGCGAGGCTTGGCTGGCTTGGAAGTTGGCTTTGCAGCCTTCTTCCGTGAAGACGCTTGCGCGTCTGGGTTTGCACCCTTTGCAGACATGTTGCTGAGCTTCCAAGGAAGCCTGGTACGCGTTGGCAGTGCGCCCTGTGCTCTGTGAAAGCAGAAGCCGCAGCGATAAGAGCTGGCGGCAGGTCGATCGATTTCGACATTGAAGAGAGAAATGTGAAAGGGATTGTCTCTCTTCTCTGATTGGACGAGAGTCGAATCTAAGTGGGGGAGGATGTAACGGGGTTACATTGAAGAGTGACTTTAGTCACTCTTCCGAAGTGGATACATTTGGTGTGTCACACATCATGGTGACACGTGGCAGGTGGCTCCGCAGCCACCTATCACCTTCTATATAGGTTACACTATAGATATCTTTTAGTTTGTATTGCAGGCCAAGCTAACAAGTATCTATAATATATTCAGTCTTAAATCTACCTAATCTTTAGTTAGTCTCCCCAAGTCTTTGGGGACCGAGTGAACTGCCGTTCACTAGGAGTTTGTATACTCCAAGCCTTCCTCTGTGTGAAGTGCTGTGTGACCCCCGTCACACCAATCACGTACTTGTTGTGTGGGTATGTGTAGCGGAGGTTCGGGCGAAGACTGCAAGGGTTGAGGGACCGGCTAGTGCTGGGCAGCGTCAAGGTAATGGGCTGGTATTTGCATTCACATGATTTACGCTAAGTCTAACTGTGTATGGCTGTTCAGCAGTAACCAAGGACAAAGCACCAAAACCGACGCTCCCGTCACGTCTCCGCGAAGACGTTGTGGATTCAAATCCAGGTATGATCAACGAGATGTATATACACGTTTATTTACTCGGTAATCGTGTATGTCATGTATGTATCATAGATGTTCTATCCAACAACCTAGTCCAGGCGTTATCAACACCGGAGGTGACAAACACGCAGGAAGATGCCCGTCGCTGTGAATCTCATGGCACTTCCTACACCGACGAAAACAGCGGCTTCGACAGCGAGAGTATCACCATCCGTACGAACCTGTACATACAACATAAGACTGTTCTCTAACGTGTATTTACGTTCGTTATCCAGGTGATTCTGAGATACAGCGCAATTTGAGCCAAGAATTTGTGGAAGCTGATAACCTATCTGAAGATCGCTCGCCAGTACACAATCCGGATTGTGAAGAGACTTCAACACTGGCCGAAGAAACTAAGGAAGATACATCACCTAACGGAGCAGGTTGGTCAAAGCTGTACATACAAGTTACCACATTTACGCTAACGTGTATATACCGATGGTTTTCTTTTAGGATCTTCCCGTGCTCATGCAGTGCCTTTCACTCGTGCTACATATGTATCCCTAGACTCAGACGGAGATAACGACGAGGGAACAGGGTGGAATTCTGATGAGGTGACAGGGGATGGCGAGTTCTTGTTTGAGCTAGATGACGATGGTCCTACACAGCCTGAGATGTCGTTTGATCCTGCGCTCCTGAGATCTGCCGGTGGTATTGGGGCCGTGGCTAGTGGTAATGTGTCCAGCGAACTATTGAAAGGCATGGCTAAGACCGGATGGAGGCCATTGACTAAGCAGACTCCGTACAACTGTCTAATGGAACCATACGAGCCTCGCCCCGCTCAATCGATGCTAGCGGACTATCCTAGGCTATACAACGGTGAATTCGGACCAACGCCACAAGCACTGAAAGCTGCCGCCACACCCTCCGGAGCTTTCTTTTATTTTGTCCAGCCTACACTTTGGGAAGATATCGCCGCCGCTAGCAATGCCTACTTCGCAGAAAAAATGGATGAGAGAATTGCAGGTCAGTGTATGAAACAAGTCGCTCGTAAAGCAAAACATCCAGAGTTTCAACCAAAGACGAGAGATCAAATAAGGACGAACCTCGAGCGAACGGATCCGATTACACCACGCGAGCTCTGTGTCTTCGTTGGTCTGCTGATTGCGCGTTGTATCGTGCCGAACAAGGAGAAGCTACAGAACCATTGGAAAACAACTGATGAGGGAGCAATTCCCAGAGGTTGTTTCGGTCAGTATATGGTGCGCGATCGATTCATGCATCTTTCACGAAATCTACACTTCAGTAGCAATGGTGACATGAACGCGAGCTACGACAAGGCGTGGAAAATAAGGCCCATTATCAATGCATTGACGCGGAGATTCAAACACGGATATACCCCACCTCCTACTATGGCCTTCGATGAGGCGATGCTGCCGTCGCGGTCAAGCTTCAATCGTATGAGGGTGTACATGAAGGATAAACCCCACAAGTGGGGGACGAAGCTCTTCATGTTGTGCTGTTCTTCAACCGCCTATTGTATCCGGTATGTATGTAGTGCTCCACTGGAGCACTAGTTTTTTTTTTGGCGCCTAAGTTATCTTATCTTGGACCAGACAAACTAACGTTTCTTGCAAACTTGTATACACAGGTTCGAACTCTACTGCGGTAAACAAGAGCACGGTGGTTTGAATGGAGCGTTGAATGACTACAGATCTGGCCCTGCAGCGGTCATCCGCAATTTATGTGAAGTGTTTGGGCCGAATGGTCCTGGGCAGGATGCTATGCGTCTGATTGTCACTGATCGATACTATACGTCAGTACCTCTGGCAATGCAAATGCTGACTATGGGGTTTTATACCGTGGGCACCGTGCAAACGAATCGACTAGGCCTGCCTGTTTCGCTAGTGGAGGGGGAGCAGAGGGGAGGAAAGAAGCGGAAACCTCCTAAACATCGTCCAGTGACAATTGAACGAGGCACCTTTGAAGTTGCTGATCACGCACACATCCAGGGGCTACGCGCCATACGCTGGTGGGACAACCGTGCTGTTTATCTGCTCGCATCCGGTGGGAGCGTCGAGCTCGATCGTGTTGTTCGCCGGAACAAATTAACTGGTGAACAAGCTGAAGTGCCTTGTCCACGAGTACTGAAAGATTATCAGACTCTTATGGGCGGTGTAGACGTACATGATCAGCTACGTCTACAACGGTAAGTGATAAATGTGTATATACATGTTTGGACAAATACTAATCTTGTATGTACACGTTTCAACAGGTATTCACTCCAACTCGCAATAAAGTACAAGAGATATTACAAGAGTTTATTCCTGGGGCTCATTGACCTTGCAGTGATCAATGCCTACATCATCTTCAACGCACGTCGAGCTGCAGATGGGTTGAGCAAGCTTCCCCACGTAAAGTTCCTGAAGCAGCTTCATTTGGAGTTATGCCAGCTTCAGGAGGATGACTGGGATGGTCTTCGACAGAGTGATGAAGCAACAGCAACGCCGTCAAAATCCCGAACTGCGCCTGTGTATCGCGGACATACGGTCGTTCTCAACGATGAGTGGAGGCCAGGCAACAATCAGAGCGGGCGCAAGAGGCGTACACGTGCATGTAAGGTCTGTTCGCTATTGAAAGGCACTGATGGTGCTCGGGTAGGGGACTCCTCCATCTATTGCAGTGACTGCAAATTGCCGACGTCATCGAAGAAGCCCAAAGCATGGCGCGTGTTCCTGTGTGACAAGGTTCGCCACCGCCACAATGGTGCTCTCATGTCCTGCTTTGAAATTTGGCATAAGGCTTGGCGTAATGGCACCATTCTACCGAAGAAAGCTCGCAAGAGACACATTCGCGCACGCGTTCCAGCAGCGGAGACACTGCGTGAGGAATTGAGTGAAGGAGAAGCTGAGTTGGAAGACAACGTGTCAACGGATGTCGCCTCACCGCAGGCAAAACGTCCACGGCCGTCTGAGACGCAAATGTAGGCGAATTTTGCGTCTATAAGAATCTACTGAATTCAGTATACCTTCTTTTGTCTTTGAGCCGGCGCTTTTCTATGAACTCACTCTTCAAAGTATCTTGCTTGCAGTTGTACTGTCCATTACTTGTCATCTACACGATACACGATATAGAATCCTTTTGAAGAATCAATATCATGTATGTACAAGTTTGTGTGAGAGGCAGTTTCGAGCGGTTAGGTTTACATTGCGTCCTTCCAACATTCACATTCATACACGATACCGTAATAACTTGCTTTCAGTATGACACACCTAACCGCACAGATACATGTTAACTGGGGCGATGGGGGGAATGGAAACGCTTCGGGTTCAAGGGGCTAGTACTGCGTAAACATGTTCACTCAGTTGAACCTGGCTCTATTGGGGCTGAATCAACCGATCGAATCAAAGCAAAACGGGTTATTGTTTCAGAACTCTAAGAAGAAGTTGTAACGCATGTTTAGGGAGGTATGCGAGACCAAGTGCTTGTTGACTGTGCTTGAAGGAAATTCGTACAATTCCAACACGAAGTACCAAGTAACAAGCATTAGATACACCGGTGTTTGGAGAGCACATCCATAAGCACAACATAGAGCAAAGGAAAAGAAAAATGCTGGGCATGATGTATACGTACAGGATGACAGTTTTGTCCGACGTACAGTATAAACAAAGAATACGTACACTTCATCATTCTTTTTCTGTCCTGATGGTGTGTTCCAGAGACCAGTCGTGTTGGAAGCTTTTGCGCCGCCGTTTGGGGTATGTATTTCAAAATGATGTGCTCTGTGTTTTTACGTCTCTAACCAACGCCGGAACTTCATGATACGCTGGAGCCCCCTTGTTTACCACTTTGCTGGATTTACTCGTGAGAACTTGGTTGATACCTAAGTCTGGAGAGGCACTTGTTTTTTTATTGCGCCCGTGTAGCATTATTACCGATGATTGGAGACTTTTCTTGCCTGTGGAAGAAGAATTTAGTTTTTTGAAGAAGAATTTAGCGCCTAGAATTACGTGGAACATCGTTTTTGTTCCGCTCGAACCCGCCTGGCCTCGCTCGCAGCTTTCTTACGCGCCAGTGCTTCAGATTCTCTGTGTGATACTTCGTAGTATGACACTCCATTGCGTATGGACAAACATGAATTTGAAAATCGGCCGCCTTTGGCCGCGCAGAAGGCAGTCACTGCTACGTACGAGAGAGCGACCTCGTTTACAACATTATTCTTGCCTGGTTCTCGATTCGATCGTTTCATTAGATCTCATCCGTTGAGACCCCCCCCCCCCCCTATCATTTTCAACACTCGTGTGCATCTGGATTTAAACAAAAAAAATGATTGTCATTCTTTCGAGGGATTCTTTAATTCACCATCATGAGCTCCGCCGCCGCAGCTAAGTCCCGGGCCTACGGGGACCTGAAGGAGGCCATCAGCCTCAAGGACTGCTACTGCCTCAACGAGGACCCAAACAAACCCTTCCGCAACCTCTTCCAAGGTGACGAGACGCTTGTTCTGCAGTCAGACGCCGATGGTAATAAAAAAAGAAAATATCTTACCAATCCGTAATATTCAATGTAAACTAACTGTGCCGTTTTCCAGAACAACTGATGCTGTACGTGGAGTTCCAAGACGCTGTGAAAGTTTTCTCCCTCAATATCGTTGCACCTCAGGGAGAACAAGCTCCGCGCGTGCTCAAGCTGTTCGTAAACCGCCCCAACTTGGGATTCTCGGACGCTGGAGACGTAGAGCCTACGCAGACCATCGAGCTGAAAGACGACGATCTGCTGCCGGAGAATGACGTGGAGCTACGTTTCGTCAAATTTCAGCGCGTCAAGAGCATCACAGTCTTCGTGGAGGAGAACAACGGTGCCGAGGAGACTGTCCTTTCCAGCCTTAAGTTCTTCGGTAAGTTATTTTCCAGTTTAAGTGTTGTGGGGGGTAATATTGACTTTCTGGGATTTCAGGGGAAACTCTTGCGGGTACCAACATGAACGAGCTCAAGAAGGTCAGCGAAGAATAAAGAAATAACCAACTCGGGATCAAGATCCCTGTTTATCGGATGATATATTGTTTATTACTTCAGATAGGTTACACATCGAAGCGGTCGTTCGCTAGCACTTTGCTTTTATTGCCTCCATGCGTCAAGTAGAACGGAGTCTCAGGATATCTCCCCAGTGTGGTCAGGTGAGGATTCAAGTCGCGCTTGGAACGAGGTACGCCTCTCTTTTTGTAGGGGTTTTTCCTGTCTTCCAAGTACTCAACCCCTGCATTGATCCCTGGTGCATTACGTTTCCGTACCACATCATGCTCAGGGTTGTAGACTGCAGCGAAGTCGGAGGTGCCGATACGTCGTAACTTGTGGTACTTCGTTTGTTTCCGTGCTTCTTGCTGTATTGCGTCATAAGGAGCTGCAGCTTGCAGTGTGGCTTTGTTAGAAGGTGGATACGGAGTCAATTTCGACGGTGGGCGAGAAGATTCGAGTCGTGAAGTCACTACCCGACGAGAATTCTCTCTTATGTGGGCCTCTACAGGGACACCAAAGCTCGTGGCACTCGCTGGCTGCATGGGAGAATTGTAAATCCCAGCAATAGTGTGTGTACTGAGGAGATGATGAAGATCCTGCGTGACCTTGACCAGTTCTTCTCTTGCAGCTTTCTCACTGTCAATGTGTTCTTGCTCCTGTTGCTTACGGAGGTTTTCTTCAAGCATTCGACGCATATTATCTCCCTTTGCTGCCAACTCGCCAATGTAAGCTTTCCTCTTTCGGAAATCAAGACAGTTTGTGCGGCTTTGGACGCCACGTGCAAGTTTCTGGATAACCACAGCATAAAAATCTAAAACAGCTTGACGATGAGATTTCTCCACCTCAGCACGGACTCGTTTACACCGTCGACGTGCGAGATGTCCACGATACACTCGTGATATCATGAGTTCAGCATTTCTAGTCAAGAACTGGCCAAGTCAGTTGCGTCGACAATAAACGGACTCAAAATGACTCACGTTTGTGAAGTAACAGCAGCACGGACTCGCTGTCCTCGGAAGAGCCTTTGGATGTGAGTAGCGGCCTTCCGCTCCTGCTCCGCTTGCTCTTCAGCATCACTGAAAGACAAGAAGAGAGTCAGAAACATCGTCAGATACGATACCAATACGCCACATACTTGAGAAGCTGCTGTAAACGCTGGAGCGTATCGCCTCGGCTCTTCCAGCAGTCATAGAAGAGCGCCATCGTCAAATTCCAGAAGGATCAGGACACTCGGAACTCCTTTACAGAACAAAACGTCTCTATTTAGATAGAATTTCTATTAGAAATGGCTGGAATTAGAGAGAATCAAAGACCATCAGTAAGCCCAAGTCAGTTGCACATGATCATATGCTACCTATACGCTCTATTTTCTTGTTCGGTTTTGATTGGTTGATTGCCTTGAAGCTAATTGTTTTAAACGATTTGATTGGCTGATCACTTCAACGTGGACGTTACTGTCCACCTCGTCCCATGTAACGGATGGGATCGCCCCTAAAAAGAAGACGGAGACCCCCTAAGCATTATTCTGCAGTGGCGCTGGCTATCATGGAGCTATTCGCGACTTTGAACGTCCGTGACATTGAGGACAAACGAGCAATTGCGCGAATTATGGCGTCTCGGGACAAGAAATGGTTGGCCAGTCTCGGACTTAAGGGGTCTCGTACCAGTTCGGAGTGTGAAGAAGAGCAGGTGGAACTGGCTGATCCTGATGTGGAGATGGCTGCTTTGGAGGAAGAGATGCTGGGGATGGCTATACACAAGTCGAAGAAGAGTGAACAGCCTATCCAGTTGACAATGAGACTCATTCGAGAATGTCTCGCAGTTAGTAAGAAACACACACGACGAGAAGAAATAAAAGACGAAGAGATCGAAGCAATGCTGCGTAAGAAAATCCTCCGTTTGGACTGGTTGGATATCGGCAAGATTGAGAATCTGGACGCGTTTACACATGTGGAGGAATTGTATCTCCAGTACAATCTGATTGAGACGATTGAAGGATTGGAAGGTCATGAACAGCTCATATTCCTCGCTCTTGCTGGTAATCGTATCCGGGAAGTTAAGAATCTCAAGCATCTGCGCAATGTACGTGTGTTTCAGACTAGTTAGAGTGTAACAGGAGGTTCACTAACGTTGCTGCGACGAGTATAGCTTAAATTTCTAGATCTGTCCATGAACTACATCGAAGATTTCGACGTGAGTGAGTTTCCGACCTCCCTTCGCGTTCTTCGTCTGGCTGGGAATCCGTTTGTGCGGTATATGCCTGCCTACGCGCACCTTTTCTTCGAACGACTGCCGAATCTCGTTCAAGTCGACCAATTCCGGCGCTTGTCTACAATTCCTTCGTCACCTGAATCAGTAGAAACTGCGCCATTATCTGCGGGTTCTTCAACTTCTGAAGGACAAGTAGCTGTGGCACCTCTACCCTCGCTTCACTCACAGATGGATCAATACCAAGCGTTGCAGGTCGAAGTGGAGTTACCACAACAGGAACAGGATCTTCTGGAGAAAAATGAGCTGTTTGAAGCGGAGAACAAGTCGGTTTTCAACCTAACTGACTACGAGAAGCAGCGTGGCGACCGCATGGCCAAGTGGAAAGAACAGCTTACAACGTTAACGTCAAGGACAAGAGAACAGATCATGGAGAGCAGCGAGTCGGCCAAGGCAGGTACCAGTTTTCGCGATCGAAGGAGCCTTGCGTTGTCAAGAGCGCGAAGAGCGACAGACACAGCTCTTGTTGATGCTGCTAGTCACTTTAAACAGGTGCGAACTCGTGTTCGACGAAAGAAAAAGGCAACGATCTAACGCCTGTACTTGTTGTCTTCATAGATGGAGTTGGCTCATCAAGCCTGGCAAAAGAGCCAACAGAGACGGCCGACGCCCTCCCAAGCGAGCTGAGAGCATATCTTAATCAAGAATGATATTTTGCGTGACGAAACTACATGTAGTGTGCTTGCGTCGATTGCATTTATTGGCATATTAATATGTAGCACCGTGCGTTTAGGCAAGAGGTAACCTTGCACTAAAATACTACTACATAGTATTTTAGTGCAAGGTTACCTCTTGCCTACTAGTATTTGTTGTTATTGGCAGTCTGACCTGTAGTCATACTAGTATTTGTTGTTATTGGCAGTCTGACTTGTACAGTACATGCACGATATAGTAATTTCCCAACGAGGAAAGTAACGTGGTGAACACTTCCGATTCTTAGTGTTCTCTTTACATGCCGTTGAGGATCGACATTCTTACTAAACAAGTGTGCTCACTTATCGGTTCAATTTATTTGCACAAATTGCTTCAGTGTCTGCGCCTCAGATGAAAATTCGTGTTTATGATATAACAATTGTGATCGTGCCAGTGAGTGAAGCATCAATGTTTCCAGAAAAAAACTGTAAGCTTATCCTAGAGCATTGCTCCATGTTGTGTACTTCTCATGTTCTCAACCAGTAGGTATCTGCGAATAGCGAGTGAACGACAACTAACCATATGAGTCATAGCTTACAGTATTATGCTTCGTTTACGCCGGATGCAGCTTGATCGATTAGTAGGAACTGCAGCACAAAACGTTGTGATGAAACAAGTTCGCTTTTATTACCAACTCCGTTGGCAACTGATAAAAATTCAACAAGACTTCGCTTTAGCTACGCTTTTTCACTTTGCTATTTACCAGCAACGCACCACAGTCAAAACCTCTTCATACTCTCAAGACCTCCAACCACCACCACGTCCGAAGTAATGAAGTTCGCTATTCTGCCCGTACTCGCCTCGCTCCTGATTGCTGGAGCCTCCGCTGAAGGATTTACCTGCGCCATGGTTCCCAATGTTCGCTGCGGCGGTGGCGATGGCACTCAGGGTCCACCAGTCTGTGGTAGCAACGGTGTCACCTACGAGAATAAATGTTTTTTCAACCTGGCCAATTGCGACAACAAGGGGATGCGAGTGCTCCACAACGGCATGTGCAGACGAGATGGAACACGCTAGAGGCTGAAGACATCTCGACCTGGACCGCAGTCAATCTGAGGACCGCAGGATTTCCCTCTTTTGGCGATCACATTGTACTGTAGCACCGTGCGTTAGACAAGAAGTAATCTTGCGAAAAAATACTCTACATGTCGTGGCACTGCCCACTGCACGTAGTACTTGATGTAATTGCTTCTTCGTTTTCGTGTTTTTTGTCCTTTTTCAACAAAGAGAAGAGCACATAACGCTATTAATCGTCGTAATACTTCTAGTGTATATTCTACGAAATGTGGTAATGTAGCATTTGGATTTCGCAGGTCCCAAACTATGAAATTCGCTATTCTATTAGATGTGCCCGTGTTCCATTCATTGGATGCACCGCTAGAGTGCCGCCTCACCCAACGGTTGGAGAAAATACGAGTCTCTACTCGAGGAATTTTTCCACCGGTGTTTGGCGTTCAGTCTGGAAAAAGAAACAAGTTTCTTTCCTAACTTGAAGCGAGATGATTGGATTGATGTGCTCTATCCTACTACATCGGTGAACCCTCATCCACTGAAGGAGCTCAAGCCCGAATTCACAAGACATTATCGGAATATGTATCGCTGCGACGCTGTCTTCTCCTGGTTGTCCGTGATGGGATGCTCCGAATGGTTTTTGGAGATCTCATACTTGGCTCACGGCTATAAAGCTTAACCCTACGGTCCAGCAATGTGTTCGAGAATCATGCACAGCGATTGAGACAGTTGAACACTGCTTTTTATCGTGTCCAGCGCTAGAAGAGATGTGGCGATCTCTTTGGGTTCCAAAAAATTTTTCTGTGGCATTAGATTGGCGGCTACTGCTATTACGAAACCGAGCGATCTTAAGCTGGAATGAAGACAGAGGCACAAGACTCTCCTCGCGTTCATACTGCAATTGTTTTTCACGCAACGTGGAGACTCCGAAATGATATACACTTTCGTGAAATTTGAGTTGAGAAAAGCACGGACTGGGGCTTACACGGTGAGACTAACGCATTTTTTTTAAAGCTTACTGCCATTTTTGATTTCAGCTTGTGAAGAGATCAGCAACGTTAAAGTATGATTATTCACGGCCTACGAACTGTTAGCCAGATCGAGTCTCAGATTTCGAATCACGAGCAACAAACCTGCCATAAGCATGTTGTCTAGTGAATATGAAAACCGTAGCTAAAGCACAAAACACTTCGTTCACTTCCCATTTTGACTCACTGTGACCGACTTCGCACCGCTTGTACAAACATTAATGTGCCTACTGTTCTGGACTTTACTTTTGGGATTGGCTGCTTCGGTAGCCTCTGCTGCTACTGCGACGATGAAGGTATCTGACCATCAAGAAGCGTTGACCCTCGATGGCTCGCCCAAAATTGATGAAGGTCCGGGTACTAACCGAATTCTGAAAGGCGCAGCCACTACTACCAAAAATGACGACAAGTAAAGGGAATTTGGGATCAATACCAGCAATCTCTTTAAAAAGATTGGAAACGTTGTGGGGCCGAAGAATACTTCAAATCTCGGTTCGCCAAGCCGTTGCTTAGCCGTCTCCGCAAAAGCGATAAAACAGCCGAGGACTTGGCTAAGGTAACGAGAACCTGATCGAATCAAGAGTGCAAGAGTTGAATCCGTTTCGAACAGCATTCGGAAAGATAGACGAAAAGGACCTAATCTTGACTTCAACAGTTCTTCCCATTGTAACATCTTTTTGAATTTTGGTAATTGTTCGGTAAGACAACTCTTCTCGTTCTTTGGCGGGTTCGTACTGCAATTGATTTTTGCGCAGCATGGAGACATTGAAAACGATACACACTTTCGAGCAGAAAGATCGATGACACAAGTGGTGCTAGGATCCTTTGTCATTTTATCTACTCTGAGATTGGTCTTGATGAGGCTGTAGTCAGTTTTGACCCCCTACTGAAGTTTTACGTCCTCATGAAAATCGAATTTGGACTCCTAGCGAATTGGTCAGATTTCAAGTTTTAGTTTTTAGATGGCAAAACGAGACGTTCGATAAAAGCTACTAGTATTCTTCTTCTACAGTAACTTCAAACCCGATCTCAAGTGTCATCGTCATATCGTTCATTTACTCGTGATGTTGGAACCAAAATATATGCTCAACTGTTACCATTCTCTATTCTCACAGGATGTAGGTGTTTATGGCTGATTTATTCTGTAATTTTCATGTTTGAATCAACATTTCAGATGGGATATGGCAGATTATGCGGGGCTAACGACATGAACAAATTACCTGTAAATGAAAATGGCCGATGTCATTTTCCATTTTGACTCGCCGTATCCTTCGCACCGCTCCACTTCAAGCATCAGCAATTCGTTTACTATGACTGCTTCAGTAGAACATTCTGCTGCTGCGATGATGAGTATACCTCATCATCAAGAAGCTTTGACGCTCGCCTACGACCGACCCACGGTTAGTGTTGGTGACTGAATACTCAACGGCTTCTAAGAAGCGCAGCAACCGGTACCAATGACGAGGAAAGGGCCTAGCACACTCATTTGCTCAAGCGTCTCCGTAAAACCGAGACGAGGGCTTGATCGCGTTGGCGAGGGAAAGAACGTACTACTACACGTAGCAATAATTCGTGATGAACAAACACCATTTGAAAAAAGTAGACTTAATCGACGGTAATCGAGGACGAATGAATGAAACCACAGAATGGTTTTAGCTTGTGTTTGTTTGTTTGTTTGTTTGTTTTTTATACCAAAAGTGGAACTCAAGATATAAAATTCAAAGAACTACGTCCAATTGTTGTACTGTCAGCAGTTTAGAGCTGAATGGTAAAGCTGGTGTCGCATGGTGCTGCTTGAGGGATGTACTCAGACAGCGTCCTTAGATGCAACGTAAATTCTTCCAGTGAGAGATTGCGGGCATTCTGCACATGCACACTCTTAGCGACGATAAATGGTGCCACCTTGTAAGTATCACCACAAGCAGCAATATCGGTTTGGTGCGGACTCACCAGCACAAGTCCGAATTTTCCCGCTTGCGGATCCACAAGTCTCTGCGGAGCTCCACCAAACAACCGATCACGACACAAACTCTGCAATAAATTGACTCTCCATGTCGTCTTTTCAGCCGCAGATTGGAATCTGTTAGGAGCTCCAATGACATGGACACTGGTCATTGTAGTGGTGCTGCCGAGACAAAAGGCCAATCTCGGGAACAAAGTCTTGCACGTAGCTTCCACGAACTGCACACTCTCTTCACTGACAATGAAGAGGGGACCATAACTGGACACAGTCGTAAGCAGATCAATGAGATCTTGCTCCACTCTAGCGAGTGCTGCCTGGAGGTTCGGAGTACGTAAAACTCTTTGTTTAGCAGCTTGAAGGGCTGATATCGACGGTTTTAAACCGAGTTGGTGCCTCATCCACTTAGCAGGTACCAGGACGTTCTCCCAGCACAGGACAAAAGCATTGGGAAGACCATTTACAGGTCGATTGGTCGCTGGGTACTCGTACAGGTCGCTTGAGTAGGCGGAAACGTCCATAAAAAAGGACGAGACCATGGCTTGGGACATTATATTAGGGTTTACTGCTGGAGAATGTAGAGTGCCCAACGGATCATTGGCAAGGAAAAAATTCAAGACATCAGGATTCATGACGAAAGTCTCACGTGGTAAATTGTAGAATGACACCACGATCCGAATAGTTTTAGTGGAGACTTTTCGCAATGAAACGGACGCTGATTGGTCATTTTAAATTTGGTGAGTGATGGTCGTTGAAGTCAAGATTTTGATTCCCGAATTACTAAAGGAAAATAACCAGGAAAATTGAAATGTGAAGTTGGAACAGGAGAAGAAGACAAAAAGTTGATTTTGTAGCTGTACCACGTGAGTCTACGGGTACACTGCCGATAGATTGGATTTTCACTTGAGTGCAATGTGAAGCGCCACAAAATTCCAGCGACATCGTAGATAATTACACCATTGCACGGCGTTATTCACAAAGTGCGCGCTGGAAATCAAACAATGCGCACTCAAATTCACAAAGTGCGCGCTGAAAATCAAAAACACCTGCACGAATTTATACTCATCAAATTATGAGATTATACGGTAGATTTATTGACTGGGCTCGGCACGTTTGGCGCCAAACTCTCCCTCTGGCGACACTTGATTCTCAATTTTGGCGCGATGCCAACTAGCTACAAGAGATACCCCCTCCACATTCGGGCAGCAGTATTGCGTGTAGCCAAGGGCGAAGGCAACTGGAAGGAAACTGCAGAACTGTACGATGTTGGTGAGCGCACAGCATGGGGGGATAAAGGGCTGCTAAGGAGTCTGGCGACTGGAGTGGCAAGCAGAAAAAGCGTGGTGGATCGGAGAAAAGATACTTCCTGAGCACGTGGACTACATTCTCAACGAACTAGCCACCACACCAGAGCTACCGTGCGTCGACATGGCGAGAATGATCGACCAGAAGTTTGGTGTGAAGCTAAATCGCGAAACGGTTCGCCGTGAACTCGACGCTTGCAATTTTACTGTAAAGAAGCTCCACCGTGACGTGACAACGCGCAATAGCCTAGTCAACAAGCAGAAGCGGAGCAGACTACGTGGTCAAGTTCTACGCAGCGCTGGCAAACAACAAGACGGTGTTCTATCTGGACGAAACCAACTTCAATTTGTGGTGTTCACGTGGGACTGGATGGAGCGCACGCGGCACCCGTGCCGTACAGACTGTCGTCGCTAGCAAAGGCAGAAACATTCACGTAATTGCAGTGATATCGAGTACTGGGATTGCTTACCAAGAGTCGCAGTTTGGCTCCTTCACTGCCGACCTAGCCAACGAGTTCATCCGGCGCTTCTTGCGTCAGCATCAGAGTGACACATTCGCTGGACAATGTGGTGGTGGTGCTCGACAATGCGCCGTGTCATGCTCGCGCCGATGCCGTTTTCGATGAAGAAGAATTCGAGGGTGCAGAAGTGCTAAAACTTGGGCCTTACTCGCCAATGTTGAACCCAATTGAGAACGTTTTTTCCGTCTACAAAAGTGCAGTCAAGCGTTTTCTTGCACGGCAACGACCTGCCATCATACGTGTGCCGGCAGGAACAACGATTACAGAGCACCGCTCTGAATTTCTTAAGAAGGCTGCTGACCCTCTCTTTGCGGAGGTGGTAACACCAGAGCTGTGCAACCGCGCCTTTTGCCACTCACTGGTTCATCATCAACGTGCATTAGGCATGCTTGACATGGAAGTTGGTACATAATAATTCCAATTAGATTTGACAATCAATGTTCTTTAAACGGTATAAAGTATAACAGGTGTTTTTGATTTTCAGCGCGCGCTTTGTGAATTTGAGTGCGCATTGTTTGATTTCCAGCGCGCACTTTGTGAAGAACGCCGTGCAATGGTGTAGACTTGTCATCATTCTTTCTAATTGACCTGGGATCATATCGCGAGTGTGAGGATAATATTTGTGCGCAGGAAGTAAACAGATGATCGACAAGTAAAAATGCCAAAGAGCAAGGGGATGGCGCACTCCATGTACTCAACCAGTGTGTGATTTCACAATTGAAAAGTAATTCAAGTTCTGTACCAATGCAGCTCGCTGCTCCTCAGATGGAAGGTCTTGAGCTGTTACAAGCGATCCCGTAGCTAAATCTTGCCTTGAATTGATGCTAGGATGAACAGTAACCTGTCCACGGCTTCCTGTAGCTGTTCTTGACGATTTTCGGGAAGTTGTCCGTTGATTTGGCGACCAAGAAGAGAGTCTAAAACTCGCTCAATGTCAACTCCAAGACCTAATTGAAGTGGCGATCGAATCCCAATGGTTTGCCAGTTTTCGTCTGGAAATCCCCCAGTTGCATCTGATAATATGAGCGATTACCTTGGTACATGTGTCGCTTCTGTACAGCTTGTGTCCGTCCCAGGTAGTGAATAAATCGACAGCACTTCAAAACGCCAAAGGAGATGATAAAAGATCGTAGCTAATGTGGACTTCGCTGCCTGCATACAAGTGGATACGTACAGCGCATTAAACACGTCAATAGAGAATACTGCTATCAACGGAACGTAGTCTTCCAAGTGGGAGGATGACCAAGCCACGATATTCTTCGCGATAATGGGAGAAATAACACAATCCAAGCACAATACTCTGGATTTAAACACTGCTGAAGGCAGGATACATCACAGCAATTGTCGCTAGCTTTGAGGTCCTGGGCGAAATGCTTTGATACCAGGACACGGGACAATTTTCGACAACAATTCCAAACGGAACAGGGAAACCCACAGAATCGCAATTCCCAGTACTACTGTAGCGATGTAAACGGTCATTGACACGACACTCACTTGAGTAGTGACAAGCGAATACGAATCATATCTGTAACTTGGTAAGTATTTCCCAACGATGAAGAATCATAGCCAAAACATGTAATTGGCTTTCCATCCCAGCAAGCTATAATTCGTCGTGTAAAGTCAATGGCCCAGGGTTGATGCTTCCCGGTCGCGCTGCTTCTGCTACCGTGATGAGAAGGGCTGGTCTTTGATATTGGGCCACGTTCACAAGATTTATCACATCGCTCAAGTAATACGAAATTAGACAAGTAGTATCTTGATAAGGCTGCTTATTGGAAGCAAAACTAGACCATTAGGAACAAAACCACCAGCCAAATTGTAGCTACATTGGCGTTAGGTGGGTGCTGTTTTCAGCGAGAAGAACAGAAGTTCGTTGGTTTCATGTACATGGATATATATTTCGGGGTTGAAAACCATGAGATTGCACAATGACATTCAAATGGAAATGGAACACAACTGCATTTCTCGCTCTCCAACTTCATCATCAACCTCAACTTCAGTCATGCGGATGAAGCTCTCCTTCTCCATCTTGGCTGTACCTTTCGTTCTAGCGGTGGTTCTGTTGGTTCTCCAATTCCCATCAAAAACCCACGCCAACTCACTTCGACACGGTTCCCACGCAGTGATAACACCGTCCAGCCCCATCGTCATCCCGAATCCAGTTGATATCACCCGATCCATTCCAGTCCAACGCCAACGAACCGTTCAAGACGAGTTATCCCAAGTTTTCGCAGCAGCTCCTTCCGTCTCCAGATCTAAACAGGGCAGGAAAGGCACTGGAGATGCCTGCATCGGTCCTGTGTGCGGCCTCGGTCTCTTCTTCGCGTCCATCGGCCTAACCTTCATCGCGTGCTTCGTAGTCGTCTACATCGCTGACAAACGCTACGACCGCGTACACAACAGTCGACGGCGTCATGACAAATACTACGAAGGCATGCGTAAACGCCGCTCAAGCAACACACACTTGGATTTCCGTCGGAATTGCACAGGAACAGCCACACGTCGTCGTGCTGCACAGTAAGACAATAGATTGTTGCATTCCTACTTATCCTACAAAGCATCCTAAGCTGTGACCAGGTTTCGGTTGTCAATTGGAGGAGTAGAACTCATTGGAGTCGTTACCATTCGGTAACTTCCTGCTCGATCGCGACACTCGATGTCTTCAATTCTTTGATCTTCTGCTTTCACGAAGGTAAGAAGGAACGAACCGAGGAGAGGTACAACACTGAGGAAGAGGAAGACGGACGACGCCTTGATGTTACTGCAATTTACCAGGCCGGTGTAGTTGCTACAGTGTTGAGTGTAGTCGCCTGAAGCCAACGTGATTCCGGAGACTAACGAGAGTGAAGCCAGGAAAACGTCTGATGTTCGAGTGAAAGCTGCACGAGGACGGAGTATCATAGGGAACAGCTCCACTAACAGTAAGAACGCGGCGGAATACTCGACAATTGTGTATCCAACGAGCAACGCAAAAGTGGATTCGTTGCTTCCCAGTCGAAAGTCTCTACCATCCACCGTGGACGTTGAGTACGACATCATCCCAGTGATCAGCGACACCAGAGCGAACACCAGTTGAATTCCACGTAGCAGTATACACAGCAGAGTGATCATGAACGGAGCTAGCGATAAGCTTATAGACATCTTAAATGTCCAGAGGTGAGAGGATTCGAGAATGAAGCGACGTCATTCTGTGGGTTCGTTCGCAATCTATTCCACTTGATGGCATTGATACATCCGGTCCATCGCTGTAGTCTTTCAAGGGATTTAGAATGGGAACCAGCAGTTCTAGGTTGTTATCTGTAAGTTCTATTACGTTAGGTCAATTGACCACAGTTATACCCGTTTGGACGACGCTGGAGGCACGTCGCCGTGGACCAAGAGGTTAATGGTCTTGGCTTTTTTCGACTTGCGCTTCTCATTGCGACTGACCGACAACACGAGGGTCGAGAACTTCCAAGATGTGCCTGGAGTCGTCATCACTCCTGCCTGCTCGCTTTTATCGCTTGCTTTTTCATTCGGGTTATCCTTCTTAAACGCCTTGACGATGAGTGTGCCGTTGCCCTTGGGTCCACTGCACGGGATCGTATAGTTAGCAGCTTCGTTCGTGAGGACACCCACATACTTGGATCTGTCGCTCTTGATGGGATGTCCGATAAATTGTCGAGCCATTTCGTGGTTGTTCACATGATCCAGCACCAATTTGTGCACGTAGAACGGTCGGTTACGCAGGATGCGGATAGCGAAGAAAGAAGCAACACCGCCAATAAGCACTCCACCGATAACGGGGAAGAACATCTTGTTGCCTAAAGACTCGGACTTCTGATGCGTGACCACGTCCTGGTTCTTCAAAAACGACTCTAAAGCTGAGAACGTCGAGCCGTCTTCGCAGTCCACAACCAACTTGTCGAACGTAACAATACCGCTGTCTTCGTCTTCACCCACGTGTACGTTCTGTCGGTAATGCACTACCACACTCCCACTACACAACACCAGTCAGTTCTACTTGTCAACATTACAAAAACAAAAACATTTGGAACGTACTTGTCACCAGTGACTTTGAAACTTCCTTCACAGGGAGAACCGTCAGCATCGAATTCCACAATGCGCTCGAACTCCTTCGGATACCCCACAGTCTCGAACACACGTCGGTCCTTAACAACTGCTCGTTTGGCCATGTTGAAGATGCGAACGTTCTACTTGGCAACTTGTTAGTACAACTTCAAATTCTGCATACTCACAAACAGCAAACGCACCTCATCCTCTTTAGCATCGCGGCTTTTGTACCGTGCAACCACACCCATAGCTGACATGGCTACAACCACGTACACTGCGAGTGTTTGCATGGTGGGCGACAGTCCTGAAGTTGTTTTGACACCTTCTTTCAGGCCCAAAGGCTTGTCCGCATTAGTTTTCGAGCTGTTCAAGCGCGTAGCAATAGTACGACGCTTTGCAGACGCAATGAGAGGCTGGAGATCTCTAGATAACGCTCTCTTAGAGACAGACGCTGCCCCAACATGACGCAGGAACTGTAGCATCATAGCGATGGAACGTGGGGCGATGGTTCGTAATACTGTGAAAGACGATACAATAAGTTGGATTTGGTTTAAACAGGGAATGGATTTACTTAAACGTTACATTGCTACTTCATATAGCTACTTAATAATATTGCCTGCTCGCCAGTCATTTTTTACAGTGCTGAACTTAATACAAGCGTCAGTTTAGAAAACGACCGGCAACTTGCAGAGTGTTTTTTGGTTGTATGGGGAATTTGTTTGTCGCCACGCTCTTATGTCAGGAGTTTACTTGCTCTCCTCCGTAGCGCTAGCTCTGTTACAGGCGTGGAATAGGAATGCTTGGTGGTGGCTGGGCTCGTTCTGAGCTCGGCCTTTTCACTGTTCAGGCGTTGATGAGAGTGGAACGACGGGGCTTCCACCCCCGCGGGCCTAGATCAGCTCCTTACATGCTATCAATGTTCATCTGTACGTAGTCGTCTTTTGTGGCTGAGCAATGATACTGAATTGCAGCGGAAGGGCAGCTTGCTGCTATCGCCGTGCGCTGCAGTTTTATCAGATTTGCTCATAGGAACGCGAGCACTAAAAGCACACGTTTAATCTCCTTCGTGATCGAATGTGCCGTCAACTGTGTTCACATCTAAAACAATTCAAAATGCATATTGTACAATTCTTGTGAAGGAGCCATAGATCTTTGTTTTGATGCCGTCAATGCATTTATGCGCGTGTTAACGGATCTTTAGTTTTCGGCAAAGGTGTAGCTAAACGGGCGAAGAGCTACATGTACACAAGTGTCATAGAGATCTATCGCCGGGAGGTTCTCGCCGGGAGACCCAATCGCCAATGATTGTCGACCGTATTGGTGAAAGTTGGACACCAACAAAACTGTTGATGCGATGTGAAGCAGAAACGGCAACGAAGCCAACGTGTCGTGCATTTTACAGCAAAATACGGCAAAAGAATTAGTTTGATTCAGCATTGGAGTAATTGAGGCTTTCTTCTTCCAACCGCCTCTCGACAAGCGCATCATTCGTTTCCAGCGAAATGATCTTCCTCATGGAAGTTCTTGTACGTCTTGCCAGTTTTGTATGGCCAGATAAGCCCATGACAGCTGGCAGCCCTATTGTACGGGATTTTCTTGGCAGCAGTTGAGTGCTGCAACCGTGTTGTGTGGAAAGGAGCAACATCCTCCATACAGACAACGGCCGAGTCTTTAGGTACAGCACGGCACCTCTTCTTCGCCGCAACTCAACGGTATTATGCGTCTTGTTCTGCTGCACGATCGCAAAGCAGAGGGTAGTTCTGCGCTGTCGAGGAGTAATTCAACCCGGCTTCAGCTCTTAAGTGTTCGTTATAGCCCACAACTCTCAAGTGTTTGCTATAGCCCACAACAACCAGCAGGAAGGCAAGAAGGTAAGGCAAGACTCAGCCGGTTGCAGTCAGTCAACATCGGAGAAAATAAGTCGCTTTTGCAGGTGCATCTTCTGCGTTTTCTTGGGTACACCTTCTGGATATAAAACCTCGTTTTGACTTGTCTTTTGTATGTGAAAAACCCAATCGCATGTCGCACGCATGCTACCCACACTATTTTTCCAACGCCAAAGACGAAATCGGCTCATAATTCAATCTGCTCGGTGCGACCCAAGCTGAACAGCTCAAGACTTCAGGAAGCTCTACGATAATGCCCATTGGCGCTACTTCACCGACGAATGTGGCGTATCTCCGCCTGGGACTGCGTGGCGTGCAGTTCTTCTGCAGTCTCTTGGCCATGTCCTTCGCGGCTGCTGGTTTCTACGGCGGTGGCTCTAACCACTCGAGCACTTTTGTGCTGCTCATGGGCTACACGGGCATGCTCTACACTCTGTGGTACATTGTGGCCGTAGAGATCTTCCACCTGGCCAACCGCCCAGCGCTTCGTCTGGAACAAGGAATCGACGCGTTGCTGTCTCTGGTGCTGCTCATTGCTGGTATCTGTCTAGCTGCCTCGGACCCTACGAAGCACTGTGGCTACGGCTGGCACTGCCACAACCTTCGTGCCGCTACGGCCTTCGACTTCATCGCCATGTTCTTCTTCCTGGTGTCGTTGGGTTTAACGTTTGTAGCTCCTGCTGGCTCGCCACAAGGTCCGGGTGATGTACAGCTGGAGGATCCAGTGCCCTACCACCAGAACGCAACGCCCACTACTGGCGCGCTCTCGCCCATTGGCAACCACGGTGACGGACCTGCAGCTAAGGTTTAAAAAGTCTGATTCATAGGAAGACCGGAGATGAATTGTCTCCGGCTTTTTCTTAAGTTCCACGTAAATGCAAAGGGAAAGTTAGTTATTACTCTTATGGTTGCGTCTGAATCCACTGAGACGAGATGACTTCAACATCAGCAACTTCAACTTGCCTTGCAAACGTTGTCGCAAACAGTTACCCGAGACCGCTTTCTAACCGTGTACCCGCGACCGCGGGTATCCACGGATATCCGAACGGATGATCCAAAATACTTTGGGCGGTTGCAGACATCCGAAATAAATCAACGGACAGTCACAGACGTCCGAATACTTTGGGCGTTTTCTATTGGCATTCGAAAACCCCCCCCCGCTGCCGTCTTTCACTCGTGGGTTTCACTACCCTCGCTGCCGTCGTACGGTCATGGACTCCTTCGTAATGTGCACACATCGTTCTTCACGAACTGATGGCGGCGCAAGCACTACAAATTCCAGTCTGTCCGACGAGACGTCGTTGCCTTATCAATCTCAGCAACTACACTCCATTCGTGCTCTCACATCATTGACTGCGATTAAAGAGGCGATCACACGCGAGTTGACGTCGCAAAATAAATAACTGGTGTTGTCGTTGCTGGCAGATTCATCTAGCACTAGGTCTAAGTGTTGGGATTTCTTTTCCTACGTTGTGGAGAAGAATTCAGGGGCTCGGTTTGAGGCTATGGAGACGACTTTCGTTGCGTGTAGAGGATGCTATCGAATGTTTGCTTTTCAGAGTAAGAAGGGAACTGGAAATGTGTTTGGTAAAAAACGAACTACGCTCAACCAGTATATTCTAGACGATGTTCTAGTGGCTTGTTCAAACTAGTGACAGACTAATAAAAATATAATGCTGAATGAGCTATACTGCGCGGTTTAAACTACAATCATCCGTATTTTTTCTCGGGCGGTTGCGGATATCCGAACGAGAATCTCGGGCGGTCATGGACGTCCGAAAGTCTGCTGAGAATCGTACAGACGGGCACGGGCATCCGAAATTTCCAGCTTGCGACCTCTGGTTGACGTAGCTCGTAGTATGCTCTTCTTCACCAGGGTTCAAAGGCTTTGTCGATTGTCAGTTAGATTTCACCGGTACGAGCATGAAACGAAGAGTTCAGCATCTCCGCCTGGCATGGCATTTCCACGCTTCTGCAGCGAGAACGGCGCTAGCTTCCACGTTTCGTGCAAATCGGCAAGCACGAACTGCAACGACAACATGTGCTTTACGTTGGAGCTTCACTTTTCGAGAAAAATCCCGTACCAGTGGCCAGATGTACTTGCTAGAGTTAAGCTTGTGCACCCATGCCTTAATCTCATGCTGGTACTGGCACCGCATCGCATTCTCTAACGTCTATTCATTCGTGTTTTTCGCTCGAAACCCCAAGAACTACTACAATGATCGCTCTTCTCACCCCAACAATGTTGTCCAGAGTCAATGTGGGTCTTCGAGCTGCCCAATTTCTCTGTTGTCTATTGGCCATGTCCTTTGATGCAGCAGGAGGTATCACCTTCCACACGTCCAACTTTGTGCTGCTAATAAACTACACCGGCATGTTGTACGCACTGTGGTTCGTTCTGGCCGTTGAGATCTTCAACTACTGCACACGCTTGTCGACTCGAGTTGAACAAGGCATCGACGGAGTTTTGGCCTTTGTGCTGCTTATTGGTGGCATTTGCTTGGCTTCCTCCGACTACGTCAAGTACTGCGATCTCGTGTGGCATTGCCACAACCTCAAGACTGCAGTGGCCTTCACATTCCTCGCCATGTTCTGCTTCTTAGCGTCACTTGGTCTATCGTTCATGACGACGAACCAAACCGCGTCCGGCCCAAGTGAAGTGCCGCAACAATACCACCTCGAAGTGACGCCGACAGACGCGCTGTCTCCAGTTCAAGGCCTCAACTCTCCTGGTGCCAAGGTGTAAGCCTTTAAGAGCCAAACAACTTCCGAGGACAGTCCATTTCCCATGCGTAATACTCAATACATGCAGTCTTTCCTCACCGTAAAACACTAGGATGCTTTCATCTAAATGCCAAGCGTTCAGACAAAGAGATGGTGATTTCTATGGAGCAGTTAACGATTCATTCCAGCTTTTAGGCTGTAGCGATCAAGTGCAGAGATGTCCATCGAAGTTAAACTCGTGCTCGCTATCTGTATCCCCATCGCCTTTGTTATAATTCTCGCTCTACTGTTCAAGTTCCTTCCCAGGGCTTTCCACTCATTCTGGAGTCAAGATAAGATCGATTTCGAGATTGAAAGTGGCGTGATGTTGTCACCAGAGCCGTATCACATGACGTGGCCAACACCGGACTCAAAGACGTTGTCGCCATTCGGTGACGACACGCCCAAAGCTGCAAGACCACCACAGTCACCACGAGTCATGACCAGCTTGATTTCTCCGATAAAAACGGTCTGTAGTCCTCCGAAACGACTTCAACAAGGTCAGGAACGACTACAACACTCCCCACTAGTAGTGCCAGACACGTTCGTACGTTTATAAAGCTACAACTTTGTTAAATTCTCTTGTTGCATTGTCGGCCCTTAGCTCTCTAGCTGTTCTCTAGTCAACTTCATCAACTTCAAGCTTGGGCTCAACACGTGGAAGTGATGAAGAGCTGTGGACAAGATCTGCTCTATGCCGGAATAGTTTCTGCCTTCACGAGAAGATAACGACTCGCGTCCGTCCAGAATCAAGCAACCCAGAGCAAGCCACACCAAGGATAGTCAGTCCAGTTTCACTCGCTATCAGAGCTCTTGATATCTGAGTCCCAATCGTCACTTTCGCTTCAACCGTCGAGAACAGGAACGACAATGCTGACCAGTACGTTGATAATGATCATCGTCTGTGCATTGGCGTTGCTACTTTTCATACTTGCAGTCAAGTACTACAACAAGTTTCTCCCTCGAACACGCCCAGTCCAACCTCCTTCTATCACTTTAGTGGGAATCACCAATCTTCCGTCAGAAAACACCATCGAGTTCTTAACGTCTTACCACTTGGCAAGACCCACACCAGTTTCCAAGACACACACACTTTCCCCCATTCGTGAAGAGTCCTGGATGTCTGTGAAATCCTTTACAAGTAGCTTGACGCTCGGTGACAGCATACCCAAGTCCCCCGTGATACTCACCAGCCTCGTGTCTCCACTTGAAGATGTCTTCTCTCCTCCTCCAGCAGTGATAACTCCACTTCCAGTCGTTGGTTTAGTATGAATTCAATAAAAATCTCCATATTCCAGTTAGATTCTTGTCGTACCTTGCACAATGGGCGCCATACCCTGTCCCGGATCCTTTTCCCAAGTACTTCGACAGCTCCTCGATGTTCATTCTCGAAAATCACTGGAAACCAAAAGATCAACGGGAAAAAATGGCTCGAGGGGATACGCTGCGTTGGTCTCGAGCGCTTCTCCGCTTCTTCGACTTCGTGTTGCCTCTGATTGCACTGGCAACCCTGTCCAGAGCTTTCGTGGGGTCTTCGTACTACGGATACTCGAGTATGTTGGGAAGTAGAGCAGCTACGTACACGACACTTGCGACCTACACCGGAATGCTGGTGGGGTTGTTCTTCTTGCTGCTCGTGGAACTCATGCGGTTCTTCCCACGTCCAGCACCTCGTGTGATCGAGCAACTCATCGATTTGATCTTAGCAGCCATGTTGGTTGTGGCTGGGATCGTCCTGGTCGTGTCGGACTACGTGGCCAATTGCTCCGTGTACGGCTACATGCTGCGCTGCAGCCAGTTGAAAACCGCTGTGGTATTCACGTTCCTGGCGTCGTTCTCATACTTCGTCACGTTTCTGGTTGATTGTTGTGAGAGTTTCTTGGAGGGTAACACGGAGCACAGTGATTCCGAAGGCAACGCTGGTCACGACCATCCAAATGCTGGGTATCATGCTGAGTCCACTCCAACGGGAGCTTCGACGCCGAAAGATGCATCCAACCGTGTCTAAGTAGCTGAATTTCGGAAAGGAGGTTAATGTTAGTGGTTTGACACATTTCGAAGCAATATGAGAGAGCTTTCCTACCAACTTACTGCAGTTTTCATCGAGTTTTCTTCATAAAAGTCCGACAGTCTCTTGTTGTCTTTCTTTCATTCTTGAGAACTTGTTGTACGGCAAACATGGCGGAGAGATCATGTTCCAACCGCTTCTGCCTCTTTTGGATGCGTGTTTTCCTCCGGTTCATCCAGTTCGCCGCCTCGTTGGTTGCTTACATTGCGCTTCGTACTGCTGGTGTCTCGTACCAGAACACTGCAGGCGGTCAAACTGTCGCGGTGGTCGTAAGCAGTGGCGTCATGAATTTCGCGCGGATCATGAACTTCATGGCCTTCTTGTACGCGCTCGCCTTCCTCGTGTTCATCGAGTGGCTTCGACTGTGCGTGCACCCAGTGAACTACTGCGAGAAGATGATGGATATCGTTCTCTTCGCGTGTCTTGCGACTGCGACGTTGATCCTGCTCTTGTCCGGCGTTACTATCCATTGTCATTGGAAGTACGGCCGCTTTGTGCGCTGTGGGAGCGTGTACCTGGCCGTAGCAGCGTCATTCCTCTCCACGTTCGCGTTCTTGGCCAGTGTGATGATCGGGAAGCGAGAGGAGGAAGACCAGCGCCAAAGACGACAGGAAGGTGGATCATACGCCCAACAAGGCACGCCGAGAGCTGGAGCGACTCCTGTTCCTATTGTCACGGCGCAACCGGCATGAATTGAAGCCTACAACAACAAACAGCAAGCGAGAACAAAAGGCAGCGCTAACAAAGACGAATAGCACTCACAATTGCGGTCGTATTTCTCGGTTCAGCTTGCTTCACTTGGCTAAAACTTGCTTTAGATCTTCTCCGTGAGCTCGGGAACAGCGTTGAAGAGGTCGTCCACAAGTCCGTAATCCGCCACCTGGAAGATCGGAGCTTCCTCGTCCTTGTTAATGGCCACAATGGTCTTGCTGTCCTTCATACCAGCCAAATGCTGGATAGCACCGGAGATACCAGCAGCCACGTACAGTTCCGGAGCCACCACCTTTCCGGTCTGTCCGACCTGCAGCTCGTTAGGTACGAATCCAGCGTCCACCGCAGCACGGGAAGCACCGACAGCACCGCCCAGCTTGTCCGCCAACTTGTAGAGCATCTCAAAGTTCTCTCCGCTCTTCAAGCCACGACCACCAGAGATGACGACACGAGCCGACGCCAGATCCGGACGCTCCGACTTGCTCACTTCCTCCGACACGAAGCTGGTCTTGCCCACAGTCGGAGCTTCAGGAGCAGCACTCACCGAGGCGCTACCACCTTCAGCAGCAGCCTTCTCGAAGCCAGTAGGTCGCACCGTAATGAGCTTCACAGCGTCCTTGGACTTGACCTGAGCGATGGCATTTCCAGCGTACGTAGGACGGAAGAACGTGTCCTTGTCACCCACAGCCAGGATGTCCGAGATAGGAGCCACATCCAGCTTCGCTCCAGCTCGGGGCAGGTAGTTCTTGCTGGCGTTGGAGCTGGGAGCCAACACGTGCGAGTAGTCTCCAGCCTTTTGGGTGGCAACTAGCAGCTCCGCCACTTCCTCAGCCACATAGTGGTCGTACTTAGCATCAGCAGCGTGTAGCACGTTCTTCACTCCAGCAACTTTAGCTGCAGCCTCAGCAGCAGGACCAGCCTGACTGCCCAGAATCAGAAGAGTGATGTCTCCCCCGATCTGAGAAGCGGCTGTGACTGTAGCCAATGTAGCGCCAGAGATCTGCGACTGGTTGTGCTCCGCCACCACTAGAGTGGACATGGAGGAGCTGCGTGAAGTCGTCGCGACACGGCGGATGATCTACAGGTTAAATATGACACATAAAGGTTAATAGTTGAGGTTATACAGATCGGATCTTACGTTATGAGAGCTCGTTGGATAGCGGAGATTGAGCTGGATAAGATAAAGGATATATCATGAGAGGAAGGTTTATAGATTCCTACCTGACGAGCAAGCATGGTTAAATGGACGAGGGGGCTTTGAACTACTTGCGGGGGATCTTATAATGAGGGGGGGGTCTATTCTACCTTTGGAGCACGTGCCCTAAGACGAAACGTGGGGTTCGGCCCGACGTGTCCGACCTAAAGTTGAAGGGTATGTGATCAACTTGGAAAGGATTTACAAGATGATTGGTTGAAAAGAAGATGAAATCCTTCGCCAAGCAGCATCGACACAAAAAGGCCAGATTTATGTTTGGTGTACATTTACACAAAGTTGAAGTGTTTTAATTCTGTGTCCGAAATATTCAGTCCCCAAATCACAATCGTACTTAGTAGGATTACGCTTCCACGCGTCTATCAGTTGTTTATCTTTGACAGTCCACCAGGTAAGTTAACGCTTTGTTATAGCCTCCCTATTGTCTCTTCCTCTATTGCTAATACCCTCTATCAGCGTGGCCCTCTATTGCGCTTTAGTCACTTTCCAGATACAGTTGCAGCTATGGCCAAGAAGACAGCGACCACGACGGACGCAGGCGTTGGCTCCATTTTGGGGGATTTCTGTGCCAAGTACGACAAGACCACACCCAAGAAGATCAAGCTTATTGACGGGTTCCTGGCTTATGTGCTGGCCACGGGCATTCTCCAATTTATCTATTGCATGCTGGTCGGTAACTTCCCGTTCAACTCGTTCCTCGCTGGCTTCGTGTGCACTGTCGGTGTCTTCGTGCTTGCAGGTGCGTGCCAACTGCATCTAACGTTATGAAAATTGTTATTGTAACTTTATATTTTTCTTTACTGTGTGTAGTGTCGCTAAGGATGCAGATTAACCCGGAGAACAGCTTTGATGGTCGTACGGAACAGCGTGCGTTCGCTGACTACCTCTTCTGCAACATCATCCTCTTCCTCGTGGTGTTCAACTTCATGGGCTAAGCGGATTGATACTCAAATGAGCTTCTGAGTGACGTGAAAGACAGGAAATGACTGCTGAGAAGTTCGTACAAGTGTAGAGGAAAACAGGAGACACAGATGCAGACATTTTATGCTGACTGCAGCAGCCAGCTCCACCTCACCTCGAGTTTTGCGTGACAGAGAGAAAACCTAATTGCATCAAGAGAACGCTGCACAATTCGTATATCTAACCAATTTTTCTTTACAGTTGCGGACTGAACCACTTCTCGTTGCAAAACGCGAAAACGTGCGTCCAAAGCGCCACCGGCAACGTATGAGTTCGAGCTGATGCCAACAGCGTCGTCAGTACTCCACGCTTGAATCGGGGAGGGTAGAACTTGTGACTGGAGACACTCCACTGCCTCTTTGAGCTCACTACAATCAGCGCATACGTTCCGTGCTCACTTGGGGCTGGTGCAGACTCCTCGTCCGTATTTTTCCAACTGCCACGTACTACTGCACCATCGCTGCTGATGTAACCTTCGTACGTGTACATGCCCACTTCATGCTTCACGACGTATTGTTGCCCATACTTGATCCTCCTGTGGTCCCAAACACCAAACACTGGACTAACTTGGTGGAAAATACGCTCTTTGCACTTGCCAAGCAATCGTCCACCTGGTCGTAGCTGGAGGTGGAGATCGAACGCGTACTCGTACCCATCTGCATCAGTAGCACAGCCTGACAGCTCGTACTCGCCTGAAGTAAGCGGACGGATCGCATCATCGTCATTTTCTATCTCGATGGCGTTCTCAGTGAAATATCCTTCGTCTGGACTGGTATTCTGCGTCTGCTCTTCCTTGACACCAATGGAATGCAACGAGCTGTCGTCGTTTACTGAAGAGCTTTCAACTTTCTCCGTCTTGACTGTGATCGGCGAGAAATCCACGCGTACAAGCTCCAGCTCAAACTCCCCTCGTCCACCTTGATAACCTTCAGCATGACCCTCATCCACATTGTGCCATTTCCCACTGAGTGTCTCGCGTCTTTTTCCATTGCGACTACTTTTGACTTTGGTTTTCTTACCATTCGTAGCACTGGTATCACCATCTTCGATAACTACAGCTCCAGAGTACCGGAAATGCCCCACAGCCTCGCGTACATGGTATTCCAGGACGTATGCAACTCGATTAGCTTGCCAGCGACCTTTTAACGGACAAACTTGTGGCTGAACGACTTCACGGGAAGTCCCAAGCAGCGTACCATCGGGTAACAGGCGCAAGGTGACCAAACATTCATCCTTACTCGTAGTCATGACTGGTCGAGGACGCCCTCGTCGACCATTTCTCTGTCTTGGAACCACAGCAGCGGCAACTGACGGTGTGTCATACGTCGTAAAGCCTTTAAACTCGTACTTCCCAGGCCGTAACGGATACAGTAGTGACGGGGGTCTGGATTGCATCAAAGCAGCTTCTTTCTCAGCCTCCTCTGCTTCTTGTTGACGTTGATACCTTTGCACTGGCTGCAACTGGAAAATCTTTTGGTCCTCTCCACTCTTCTCTTCAGTTACTGACCCATTGTCACTCGTTGATGCAGTAGAAGCCGACGATGACATATCCAGTTGATGTAAATCTCGGTTCGAAGCACAGTAAAACCTCCAAGTGCCCATAGCTTCGGCTTCAGGAGCCGTTGGGACGTGCAAATGGCATGTGAGCGTATGTCGATCCACGTGGTTCAATCTCTTGGTGATTTCAAAGGCACAACAATACTCCGTCGCTGAGGAACCTACAGTTGATGAAATGGATAATATCGTCTCCCCAACCGGTACAACTTGTGCATTGCCTACTACATGGGCGATAACAATCCCGTCTGGATGGTCAGCAATAACTCGACGTTTGCGCTTCTTCCCATTGGCTACAACTCGTGCCTTTGTGCTCTGCTGCTTCTGGCGGACTTCACCGTGTAATGAGCCGTCGGACGAAATGCGCAGATTGATGCGACTCTTTTCAGCTAAAAAACCACC